>QVRM01001250.1:0-297500 GCA_003439945.1 Dermanyssus gallinae | reverse complement strand
AGTACCTGGACATTTGACAACAGCCAACAGCAAAACGACTCGTTTGGGCATGTCCTGTGACCCCAAAGGTACCCCCGCTCCCGCCCCACCCGCCTCGCCGGTGGTTGGCCTTGCTTAGTTAGCAGGATTAGCATGATTAGTGCTTAGTACTGTGTAACTAGTACGACTAGAAGTAGTAACGTTCCTAATGTTTGCCATCATCACGCGTTCTGTAGAGTAGGTATCGGCTAACCACCAATAGGGTAGGTAGCGTTGCACGTGCATCTCACGGCGCCCTTTAGGTACACTTGGTGGCGCTATACTTATACATGCGCCAAATGCGCAAATGTTCAGTCACGTTCCTGCTAATTGTTGCACATCTCATGCACGCAGTCGAATTGTTTGCGATGCCGTTCAGGAGGGACACCAATGAAATTGTCCCTTGGTTGCCGCTACGGGTCTGTCATCCCGACGAATCTCTCATACAGCTGAAAGAGGCGTTGTCGAGAGACGGGGGGCTTTGAACTTGTGGTTGCGCCACCTGTTGTTGTATGTCACAGCTGAGAAGATGCTCGTGTCATTCTTTTGGTTTGGATCTGCAAAGCGATCTGCTCTAATCGGATGATTTACCTTTTTATCGCATATTCTCTATTTGTGACGTGTTTGCTATGCGACTACACTATGCGACATACGTCCTATGTTGACGCTCTAAATCAGCTTGACGACTAACTGCCGAGAGTATTAGAATTATTTGCACTTATGATTGAAGTACATGCTAACTGTCCTTTGGCACGCCTACTTCGAATGCTTCCCCGAAGACTTCACCAGTTTGACCTATCTTATATCTATTGTTATTGCCCCTAATTTCTGCCCCTAAATGATAACTAACAGTAACAGCAACGCAAAGTGAAGTCTCACAGAGCATGCTTATACCTGATAGTATTCTTACTGAACAATATGCTACAATTCCCTTCAGTGAAGACGACACTCCGTCATCGCCTAGCAAACGTCACGCAGTTTGTAGGCAAAAAAATAGATATCGTTTTTCCCATTCAAAGTAGATGATGGTGGTGCGCCTCGCTCCGCACAGACTGAGCAGACCTACCGTATTGCATTGCAGCGGGTTGTCCTCAAAACCATTGTCGCAGAGGACGCAACTTGTATACTTGCAGCAGCTGTAAAATTTTCGATTAATATGTTTGTAAATACGAGTAACCATTAGAAGAAGATGCAATACGCATGCCTGGCCGCTTGTTGTTGCTAACCTGCTAGCATGTGGTCCACTAAAAACCAGTTCTCCCACGTTTTCGTACATGATCGGGATCAAATTCCCGTATTACCTCTTCAATGGGAAGAAGGTGGTGTAGTCTTCTTTAATTTCCGTACCGTTGTATTTGTTTCGAGCATCTAGTGTTGCCCTTATGCTTGCTTGCAGATTGACTCGATCAGAGTCGCAACCACATGTCAGCTTTCCTCTATATATTTTTGAACGTATGAGACAAGTCATTTTCATATTCCTTTCTATATCTACTGGCAGTATTAGTACACTTGTCCCCCGATTCGTTGAAGGTATACACAAGCAACCCTCACTAAAATCAGGGAACGGGGAACACGAGTCTGGGCTTTAGCAATATGGAGGTCCTTACTACATAATATAGAAGTATATTGCGCTGAATTTGAGAAAAACTGTCAACTTCTATACCAATTATTACTTTATATTTTATTGCACAGTTAATCTCAATATATATATATATATATATATATATATATATATATACAGGGTCATTTGTATCAAAATGTACTTCTTTCAAGGTTTGATAGAACTCGGCCAGAAAATAATTTTTCCCTATGGAGGGAGGACGCGGAAACGTCTTGTTTAGGAGAGAGAGTGAAGTTTATAAAAGTAGTTATTCTGCTTTTTTTCTCCTACATAGTTGTGCGAAATCCACGTTTGCGGGAGAACCAGTTAACGCATGAAGGAACCGATTGTACCGGCGTGTTCGGAAGAAAAAAAGCAAGACACTTTACTAGCTTGCCTAGCGAAAAGCGAATAACCAGATTAAGGAAAGTCATAAAATAACGATATGTTACGTTAACGCTTGTTCATGCAAAATCGTAAAATGTTTCCATTGCGACCAAAAATGTACGTCCAAAAGACCACTCTCACGCAATAGCAAATTTAATGCCCACCATGTTCGTACCAAGGTGCTGGTGCTGCGTTACGTAGTTGTCAAATAACTAAGCTTTTTTGAGAGTCATAGTTGTTATGTTTTACGTGCAAGTTTTCACGTTCAGAACCGTAAAAATTTGCCAAGACGTTTTTGCTCCCTCCTTCCACTAGGAAAAAATATTCTCTTGCTGAGTTCTACCAAACGTCAATATATGTACCTAACTTTCTCATACGCCCTATGCAAATATGCATGCCTTACCTTTCGATATGGCTATCGAAAAAGCTTAGTGACTTGACAACTACGTACCGCAGCACCATCACTTTGGTACGAACATGGTAGGCATTAAATTTGCTATTGCGTGAGACTGGTCTTTTGGACATACATTTTTAATCGCAATGAAAAAAATTTAGGATTTTTCACGAAAAGGCGTTAACGTAAGAGATAACAACATATCGACGTTTTATGACTTTTTTCAACCTGGACATTCGCTTTTCGCTACGCAAGCTAGTGAAGTGTCTTCCGTTGTGCAGAATTTTCCTCCGAACACGCCGGTATAATCGGTTCCTTCATGCGTTAACTGGTTCTCCCGCAAACGTAGATTTCGCACAACTATGTAGGAGAAGAAAAGGCAGAATAACGACTTTTATACATTTCATCTTCACTTCTAAACAAAACGTTTCCGCGACCTCCTCCATAGTGAAAATTTATTTTCTTGCCGAGTTCTATCAAACCTTGAAAGAAATACATTTTGATACGAATGACCCTGTATATATATATATATATATACATATGTTAAGACAACAATATATCGTAATTATAACAAACCTATACGTTTTACGTTGCTATGCTGTGACAGACAATTTCCTCTTTGGGGGAGTGCGCTGTCTTAATACATGTTCAGTTCAGTCAATTTCAGACAGTGTAGGACTTTTTCACGTTCATTTACTGAATCGTCCACTAGAACACACGTCCTCCACCCTACGAGCCGTGTGGGATTTGCTGAGTTGAAAGCTACGTCGGAACCACAGAAGTATTTCCTCATACATAAATCCTTTACTTTAGGCAGGAGGCTCAGATATCAGGCTTATTCTGGCTCTCCGAGCGCCCCACATACGCAAAAATGCAGTGCGGGGCGTTTATCCTTAAGCTTTTTAGTATATTACCATATAGGTCGCGATATGCAGCGTAGTTAATGTATCTAAACCCGCACCCGAATAAGACGCCTGGAACATTTTCGCCCTTTGTCTAGTCAGCGGATCTGCCTACTCTTAGCTATCGTTCGCTCTTACAATTGTATGATATTTCCTATACACCCGGACTGCCAGTACCCTCCTCCCATGGGTAATGTGCAGCATATTTTTGTTCGTCTAATATCCCATAGCGTCACAGTAAGAGAACGTATACACTACCTCTCTAAAAGATTGAAACACTGCACTGTCATTGGTTGTGATGGCCGCGCACGTCTAACACGAGTGCGAATATTGCGCCGCCGTATGCATTTTCACGCGCCATATTACCTGCTTTTTAATTTCTAGTCTGTCCTCAATCCTCTAGAGGCATGGAATCGCCGTGAGGCAATGTCTTTAATCCGCCTAGGGCAGGGCATGTTAAAATATCTAGGGTTTGCCCAACAATTCTTATGGAAACATGGCCTTGATTCTCAGCGGTATGATTTATTTTTCCTAAATGAGCATCACTCCAAAAAAATTTGATTAGTAACAGAAATCAAACCATCGACACTTTGGTGACTGACAACCATGACTAGCGAACAAGCATCGTAGATCACGTCATTACGTACCTGCACATGTTATAGGAACTTAAACAAGTTATTTAGACTCAAGCTATTACAAGCTCATTCGGTTTTCGGGTGCAAATGTGTTTAATAGAGATTTACGAAAAATATTCCTAAGCGTTATCCAGACGAATCGTTTTCACTAAGTTTAAAGTGCTCATACACTATTATCGTCAAGATGAGAAATGGCTAGGCTGCGTACACTAAATCGGCTTAATTCAATTAGGCGAGACGGGAGGAAACTTCGGACCTCTTGCTCTGGATTCGCTCGAGATTAACAAGAAACGATGGCGTTTTGATCCCATCTTACAGGCTCTATCCTGAAGGCTGTTTGCCGGCGAGACGTCAGTCTTTGCCGTATGGCGTCTCGTTTGCAGACCTCCTCCGCTTGGTTTGAAATTACAAAGTTAACAAGAATCGATAGAACGAACATTGTCCAAATACCCTCCGGCCACTTTGTGAAACTCTCTTTGCCACTTTCTGTTCAAGCACCTCGAACGTTCGTACGGTCTCGACGGAGATCTAACAGCCTTTGCCCACTCAATAAAATGACAATTAGCCTGGTGCGTGGTTCACGTGTCAGTCAACACCTGTTTTATAACAAGAATAAAGACTAAAAGAGCACACCGTATATGCCGCCGTAATATTCGCTGCGATCTGGCCGAGTAAATTTGTTTCAAGTGACACAGTTGTCACGGGCACGGCATTGGTACAACCACTCACACATGATACTGGCACACCTGTAACGCTAATGACAGGCTAGCAGCTTAGTGATAATGAACATCTACTGCGGTAATGAACAACAACAACCCAAGTGGGTTGAAACACGGTTAACGACGTAGCGTCGTGTATAGCGCAGCAAATATCTGATATCTGAACTGTGAAACGTATTGGTTGAAATCCTGAATTAGAACTATGGCTTTGCAGTAATATTTTTTTATCTTCTGATTGTGACCTCCTGGGATTCCGGTCATTTAACGTTTTTTTTTAAACGTTGCTTCAACTGTCACTGCGAACAACGCCTCTCCGTTTCGTAGGGTGTTGATACGTAATCTAGAGTCGTTGTTTTGCAAACCATTGGTAATTCTTTTACTTATACTACTAATGATTCTACTAAAGATGAGCTCTTCTGGACTTTACTTTCTGATTGTGCTGTCTGCATAAAATGCTGGCGAGTCGAGATTGGATGAAGGCGACTGCGAAAATGGAGCCACTTCTGCGTTAAAACGAAACAAAAATACGTCATCAAGGTAGGCATAATACAAAATGTTAGTCGGATACGTGCTTCATAATTAAAATTATAATCGTTGAACTATTGTGGTAGTTTTCGGAGAGTGTGAATGTATCCTTGCCTTGTGAGCGTAGGCCCAGTTATAGCTACCGTGGGCTTGCAAACTACCTCCTAGACATGCCCTACAATATAACTGCGGGTAACATCCTACAACTGTGAGAGAGTTGCACTTGGTTTCAATAAAAATATTATTTTTAAATCAATCCCTGACTAAAGCATTAAATCGTGGCTCACTGTGTAATTCTAGTGCTACATCAGCCAGATCGACAGCACACAGTATTATGAATGTGTATTACTCGTAGTACATGACACATATATTTAGGGGAACAACCGTGCCTATAAAATAAATGTGATATACAGCTAATATATGTATGTATATATATCACTAGTAAAATCATGATAACCGTCTCTAGTAAAATTATCATATTTTTGCTATTAGGGCACCTAGAATGATAAGTTTAGACGCGTTGTGTTCAATTCTTCGCACATCTTCTGCGCTTCAAGCTGAGACCGAAAATGCGCGCTGTCCCGTTGCACCGTGTGCCGGGATAATTTCTCAAATGCTAGCAAAATAGCAGTGCGCAAAGATGAAATGGGGTGTGGAGACTTGTTAGAGTCCCGTTTAACCACACCCTCCACAAGGAAATCCGGAAGACTCAAATGGGTTGTTTGGTGGCCAAACGTGTTTTGGCCAAAACATGTCCAAATTGTCGCCAAACTGGTTTTGCACTAAATGCGGCACACGACAAAATGGCGTTCGCCCTGTTAAGGTTTGGTTTTATTGTGTTTGTATGAGTCTGTAGAAATAGATATCGTTCTTCAGCTATCCGAAAAGTTGACTGTTCGGAAGCCATGGACCGCGTGTCGAATGAAAGGCCGTACGTAATTCAGCAAGAGGACGTGCCTGCTCGTACGAGCCATTTGGTGCAAAACTGGTTAGAAATGATTTAGACATGTTCTGGCCGAAACACTTTTGGCCACCAAACATTTCATTTTCAAATCCTCTGGATATCTTTGTGTAGGGTGTTTTAAGCGAGGCTCTAACAAGTCTCCACACTCTCAAATTTCATCACTATATTGAAGTTAGTCAGTTAGACACGCAAAGAGTTGCTGAACACAACGAGTCCAAACTCATCATTCTGGGTGCATTTGCAGCAAATGTATTTTTGCTATTTCATTGAGCTGCGCGTGTCTTGTGAGCCTGCCGGGACGTTTTAGGCAGCTTAACAATGGGTGTAGACCGTCACAATCAACCATTCCACCACATGACGTTCATAGGAACGGCCCACAGACGGAACCGCCTAATATCCTAATAGCCGATACCACGCGGGAAGAGTTAGGATCCAGCATGGTGCCAAACTGATGGGAGGGCAGGACTTAAGGCCATCCCCCTCCATCGGAATGCTGGGCTGCTAAAAACGGCTATTCTCTCCTTAACGTGAGGTCATCCGTGATATAACACTTGCCGATTTCTCGCCTTTACAGGCGTCGAGAAGATGATGTTGGTTTATGTGCTCGTTCAGAGGGCCGCAAAAGCAACTGCCTGTGGAAACAACTGCGTTCCACGGGCTGAACCAGCTGGCTAGCCAAACCGAGTAGGGTAGATTAAGCCCCATGTCGGGCGGGGCTGCTGCGCGTTACCCTCTGCGCCGGGTTGCGTGCGGTTGTCATGCGACGCAGGGATCCTCTCAATGTCCTGTAATCACGACTGCATGATCAAGCTTCCCGGCGCCGGGCCTTGATGCCGACGGTAGGCCGCAGCCTATCAGCGGGATCGTCCATGGATTGGTCTCCTCTACCCGTTGCTGTTCGTATGACAATGCGATGAAACCGACGAAGACGACGAACAACTAACGAGCACGCTTGTGGAAACGGCCAACACGGCCTCGAAATCTCTCCCGGACTATGATCAGTCTCGTCAACGGATATGGAGACAACAAGATCATATAAATTGCCGTCCGTTGCGGCTGGATATGCATGCGCCACTATACAACGGCACGCACTAATTAATACGCGATCAGTCGCTTGCCGAAAGGGATTATAGCGTCGCTTTTACTTGTGTCTTTCTTCTCTTGCTCCTCCCCCACCCCCCGCACTAGTCTCTACATTTTGATTAACAAGTCCCTTACAAGATATGACAACGGGAAAGGCAACAGAGAACTGGCGAATCAATGGAACACGCAGAAAATGTTCACCGGCGCAAAAGCCCTTGTATGTGAAATTTCATGACCGTAAAGTCTGTTTGAGGTCGAGCACGAGGACTTGTTTTGTGTCAGAGGCCTTCAACACACACGGGAAATTGTAACGTGTACGCAACGTGTTCATCGCAGCGCAAAATATTGTCTTTCCTGAATCTGAAAGTCGCCTACGTATATGATGATCCCACCAAATGTAAAATGTTTTGTATTATTCTGAACCTAACTTGGTGAGACGGTGAGAACAAAAATCTGTATATACGAGGTGTGTTCAAAAAGT
The DNA here is from genome assembly GCA_003439945.1 of Dermanyssus gallinae. NCBI lineage: Eukaryota > Metazoa > Arthropoda > Arachnida > Mesostigmata > Dermanyssidae > Dermanyssus > Dermanyssus gallinae. The sequence goes on along the minus strand of QVRM01001250.1, from coordinate 289,792 downwards.
ATCGCGACTTTTGTGTTTTTTCAAAAATTATTCATTTATTCATGAATATCTATTTTGTCCCCTTCAAAGTAATCCCCATGAGATATTATACACTTGTGCCAACGGTTTTTCCAATCTTCGAAGCACTTCAAAAAACCATTTTTTTTTATCTTGTTCAGCTCCTCCTTCGATGCCGTCTTTATCTCGTCAAGCGTAGCGTAACGTCGTCCTTTCATGGGCCTCTTCAGTTTAGGGAACAAGAAAAAGTCACAGGGGGCCAGATCTGGGGAATACGGTGGCTGCGGCATCATTAGTGTGTTGTTTTTGGCCAAAAACTCGCGCACAAGCAACGATGTGTGAGCAGGGGCGTTATCGTGGTGCAAAAGCCAATTTTTGTTCTTCCACAAATCCGGGCGTTTCTGGCGGATTGCTTCGCGCAAATTGCGCATAACTTGCAGGTAATATTCCTTATTGACCGTTCTACCCTGTGGCAAGAACTCATGATGCACCACGCCCCTGCAATCGAAGAAAACTGTCAGCAAAACTTTCACATTCGACCGAACTTGGCGCGCTTTTTTCGGTCTTGGTTCGTGCGGCAGCTTCCATTGAGATGATTGAGCTTTGGTTTCCACGTCATAACCATAAACCCACGATTCGTCACCAGTTATGACCCTCTGGAGCAAATTTGGGTCGTCGCGGACAGAGTCCAACATCTCATTAGCAATGTTCATGCGATGCTGTTTTTGGTCGCAATTGAGCAATTTTGGTACGAATTTCGCGGCGACCCGTCTCATGCCCAAATCATTGATAAAAATCGAATGGCACGAGCCAATCGATATGTTTAGGTCCTCAGCAACTTCTCTAACGGTGATTCGACGATTGGCCAATACCATTTTCTCCACTTCATTAATTTTTTCGCTTAATTAAGCTTGTCGGCATAAGTGAGAGACATGAGTACCAACATAACGCCACAAAAAATCGAAATTCGAATATACGTAACCCGCGAAAATTCAAAAGTCGCGATACTTTTTGAACACACCTCGTATACACACTTCAGGAAATAAAAATAATAATTATTATTATCATTCAGTTATAACAATTGTGAGGTATGAACGTTTAAGCCAGGTTTATCCTGCTTTGTTCCCTTGTCAGTTCATTGCGCCTATGATTGAAGCCACGTTTCCTCCACAAACGGCCAAAAACATCATCTGTCTCAAAAACATGGCCTCGCGTCGATCACCCGTAACGTCTTCTATGCGTGTTCCGATATCTTTCAGGATTTTCGCTGTACCTGTGCTGATGGGGCCAAGTGTAATAGGTACAAAGTGGTAGCTTCTTGATAGCTCGAGATACTTCCTTCGTTTTTCAGAATCCGCGCCTTCTGCTACCCATCCAGATTCGACTGCGCTGTGACATAAATACGACAAGGCCGCCGTGCATGAAACCATAACATCCCAAACAAGGCTTTTTTCGTGTGACCATAGCGGGATGGTGACCCCGTCAGGTCGCAGCTCATTGCTGCCATTAAGACCCTTCGGTTCGGGTGTAGATGGTATCCCTGCCCTTTTAAGAGCTCTTCGTACTATGGCGTTGAGTTCAGCGTGTATCTACCGGGACTTTTCAGACAGCTTAACGGGTGTAGACCAGAATCGACAGGTTGGCCGCATGGCAGACAAGCAAAGGGCTGGCAGACGGGGGCGCCTATCCTAAGGGCTGACACCATGCGGAAAGAGTTTGTGTCCAGCATGGTGCCAAGCTGACGGGAGGGCAGCGCTTGAAGCCAGCCCCCGCTGAAGGGATCTTAAGCCGCCAGAAAGACGGCACGCCCTCTTGCTGATGTTAGGCTATCTGTTATATCTCGTGCGGACTTCTTAGTTTTGCAAGCGTCAAGAAGTTTTTGACTACCGTGCTCTCTCAAAGAGCCAAGTTCGAGTCATATCCTGATTTTGGTGTCTGCTGCCATAGTTGTTCAAGCTTTGCTTCCTCGTTAATGAGTGATTCCGCCAGGGAGCCAAATTGATTCAGGGAAGCAGCGTAGCACACTGCAGCTAGATCCGTAGCTCTTCTTATTCCAAGACCTCCGTTGCCGATGGGGAGGCTAGCTTTCTGCCACGTGTTTCCTTCTAAGTTAATGTTTAGTATCTCATTTAGAATGTCTCTAGTGGTCTCGTCGTAGGCTGCAAGACCTTCCATATATTTCATAGTCTGACATGTTCGGAGGATGTAGACAAATCTTGGTGAACCAAGACTGTGTCTCCATAGGCACAGAGCCACCTGCGGGTACATACTTGTCAGTCGTGGCCGGATCTTTAACAGGGTCTCTCGTTTAGTATCGAGAGCGCGTGGAATTCCTTCGGGCATTATGGGAGAATCCCGGGAAGTGCTTCCATGATTGCTTGTATAGCTTGCGCTAGATCTTCAGGGTTACCTCCGACAGCTAAAACTTCGCATTTGGCCGCGTTGAGGGTCAGTCCTCCCGCTTCCTCGAAGTTCAATATGTCTGCAAATCTCTTGCCACGACATTCGCAGGACCTCCCAAGACAGCGTCGTCTAGATACCAGACATTGAAAGGGCTATGTAGGCTTGATACAAGATCAGAAATGCCGAGGCAGAACAGAGCTGGTCCCAATGGGTCTCCTTGCTGAATGCCTGTGGTCTATGGTCATATCTATATTATTAATATTATTGCGTCGTAACCTATCGCAGTATGAAAAAACACATAGTCAGTAGGAGATAAGTTTGCGTCTTGACTAACCAGTCAGCCAGCGGAACCAGTGCATCTAAAAAATCCAAATAACTTTTAGTAACCGATAGAAATCACTGTAAGAGAGGGACGCCAAAATCGAATTTTAGAAAATTCTGTTCGATTCCCGGTATCCATTAACGTTCGTACGCACCGACGAAGCGTAACAACTATCGCGGTTGCTGCAGAGCTTGTCATAACATTGAATCCATCTAATGCGTCATTCTAAGTACACGACTCGTAATACCAGAATAGCAGGCTTTTCAGCGTTTCATGATCGCCCTTTTTTTTTGCGTTCTTTTAACGAGGCGACCATCACGGTTTGGCATAATTGTGGCCAGATCTCACTGATATAATGTCACATGGACACTGTTTTTCACTGGATGTCCATTATATAATGTATAGTTGGAATCTTCCTTATATAATGTTTATTTGGAATCTCCCTTATATAATGTATATTTACAATGCCTAATCTCCTCCCCCACAGTTTGCATGGTCATAGGTTTGTTGAGAGAAACCTTTGAGTTAAGAAAAGACCTAGAGAAAAAAGTTGAAAAGCGTGACATTGCCCGACCTAGGGGGCCAATTCTGACAGAGAACGGCGGATATCATGTCCCGCATGCACTCCTCCGCCGCTGACTGGATGGACGGAATCCAATATCTCGACTGTCATAAGAGAGAAGACGCGACAGGAAGAGGCCCGGAGGACCAGACTGGCACGGGGATCAGTCCCATTCTTCCCCGGCTCAGTACCCGGAGAGGTTGAGCACGAGGCTCCCCTCGAAGTATTGCTTTACAATTCCGAGCCGGGAGGGGGTTGAGGGAGGTGGCTTTTAGTGGGTATTGCGAAGTGGGTTCACGCAGACAGGATTAAGTTTTTTTTTCATATAACAACATATTTATTTAACATATATTCAGGACAAAACATATATTGACGTTCGCAATAGGCCTCAAAAATATATAGGGTCATATACTCTCCGCCGGTAATGAGCCCCACAGTGCCCGCCATTAATTCCAGCGGGCGTGCGTAAAAGCATTTTACCCTCTTATAAAACAGGAGGCCAATTTTGGTTGCATTGCATTACAAAGTGTGTGTCAACAGTACAAATTGGCACGATGATATACATATATATATATATATGGGCAATAGCCTTTTCGCAAAACGCAGCGCTTAACATATATATATATATATATATATATATATATATATATATATACACACATAGATACATTTATATGCAAGTGTGCTTATGACTAAAAATAAACCAACATATACATTGAACAAAAATATTACGCAACGTTCACCGTATATATATATATATATATATATATATACACGCAAGTTTGTTTATGACGTCAACCCACATATCCATTGAACCACAACAATACGCGACGCTCAAGGTGTATATATGTATACACACACACATATATATATATATATATATATATATGGTTGTTTGCGAGGTAATGCCTCGCACGATTGGTGACTCGATCACGTTGGGGTTTACTCGTCGTTGAGGTCGACGACACCAACGCGCGTACGAGGGTCGCGCACGGGGGTTCAGCGAGATGGCGACGACGGCACTTTGCGCTAATAGGCCGGCCAGCGGGTCGCGGACAACGCTATCAAGGACGAGTTTATGGCCTCGATAGGCCTTTACTACAGGCACAGTCCTAGCGGCAGCGGCGGCGGTAAAACGCTGGTGCTGCACTGTCAGCCGCTTTCTCGATTGGTACTTTAGTCCTGGTCCTGATTTCGGCTCACGGTCGAAACCGTCAGCTATTGTTGGGACATTGCCAATATGGGATCTATCCGACCAACTTTAGATACGGCTTACATTTATATATATATATATATATATATATATATATATATATATATATATATGCTCATACTTACGCATCTCCGGTATGGCAAAGTTGACAACGGTAAATACGATGTTTCTCCGTAGAAGCGTCGTCTTCTCTACCGAGAAAAGAAGGTAGGTATATACATATAAATATTATCTTTATTGCTTATACGTGTTGTGCACACAAACCGAGCCACGTGTTAATAAGTTGCAGAAAAAATGACTGTGACACATTACAGAGATTTGAATACAGGCAACCTGAGAGTATAGAAACATGCTTAACGTTATTCAATCGTCAACTCGACGGAAGATAAGTATGGCATCTGTAACAAAGTCTGTACCAACAAAAATGCTTTGAATGGTATGTTTGCGTGGAGATTTTAAAACATTTGCATAAGAACCGCGGATTATGTAACAGACTCACCATTTGAATAAGTTATATATATATATATATATATATATATATATATATATATATATATATATATATATATATATATATATATATATATATATATATATATATATATATATATATATATATATATATATATATGCATTTTGCGCCGAGTTTACATGTATATGTTGGCGAGTTCTGTCACGAATTGATATTTAGTATTTTATAATTAGTTTTTCCATTTTTTATTTAACATTGTTTAAGCGTCTTATATTAAAAAGTCTCTTATATATAATCAGTAAATGTATTCCATAGACCTTTTTGCATTGTTAAATGGCATTCAGTATCGTAAGTCAAGAAAACCTCAATTGCAATAGATGGGAAAAGTATAATGTTTTTTAGCAGCTAGCATGCCCATTGTAAAATAATGTTTTCAATCTTTTTGGATTAATGATTGCTTAAAATATCTTTGAGCGTTTGATCTTGCTCATAGCCAAATAGTTTATTTATAGTTCTGAAGAGTGAACGGCTTACTCAGCACCACTAGATATAAGGCTGTCAATCGCGGAAAACATGATTTCTATGCATTGAGGGAATCTAATGTGGGTGCCCTTTATTCAATACGCTTACAAAGTTTTGCGTTTTATAGTTAAGGGTATGTTTTTAGATGTGATAAATCCCGGTTCGTGTACACCCCCACACCACGCCTAGGTTTGTTTGGCCTAATTAGAAGACGTCATCAAACCCTGCTAAAACATAAATCGTCCTGTCTTTGAAATGCTCTCTGGTTCCCGGCATCAGATGACCTGTTTAATTTACATGGTGGCACCTCGCCAGGTAATCCGCCGGAAACGATATATATATATATATATATAGGGGTGTAGTAAAAAATGTATGGAAACCATCTACAATGAAACGATGGGCGACGAAAGTGTTTTGGATTGCGAGTGAATTTACCAAATTTGTCATATCGATGTGGCGTACATAGCTTTAGAAAATGTGCAATTGTGAGATGTTCTGTCTGATGAGACTTAACATTCGGTGGATTTCATGGGGTTAACAATTGACCCCTATGCACCTGTATGTATTGCTGCTACCGTTGTAACATTGTTTGGTAATATTGCCGTAGTCTCTGGCTGTCTCGGGGCTGTTATCGTTACCGCTGCTTTTGTTTCGATTGTTTCCGTTGATAGAATTGTCGCTATCGGTAGGAGCGGCAGAAGTGTTGCACACGCATTGCTAGCTGCTGCCAAGGCTGTGTTCTACTGTTTTTTGTTTCTACCTGTGTTTCAGCTCTAACCGTATCGAATCAGTTCATACACTCTCCCAGCAGTTGATCAATACCGTCGGCCAGGTGTTTGAAGATATATCGCGTCCATGCTCACTGTTAAGAATGTATCCCCGCATCAGTAGTATACTAGACGCCGATGCCAGGGTTTAGTCAAAGCTTTGTAGCTTGCGTTTTTAAGTTTAACTTGAGTCAAAAAACGAGCCTATATGTATTCTACAAGATTGAGGTTTAACATAGAAAAAATACCTAATCTTCTATTATTAACACTCTGGCAGGGTAAATTATAGACATTTACATCAGGCACGTTTCGTGTTCCAGTTTACATTATTGAGTTTTTTTATCATCTTTCTAATTCGGCTATTAGCTGGACTGGTGGAAAGGTTGCGGCGTAGTAGCTGTCGCGCTGGCCGAAACACCTCGAGCACCTTTAACTCTCCTGAGGATCGTAGAATCCTTCCGTGCTGCATAACACGTGATGAAAGCTGTAGCTTGCAAAAGCCGTGGTTAGATCTATTCTTATATCCGGCTGCTTACCAGGCCGTACTTCTGATCGCTACCGTAGGGTATAATCCTATATCGATTTCCTTTAATTGACCCGTCTGCATTATAGTGTAGGCGTCAAATGTCCTCGACCTAGGTGAAACATTTATGTCTGTATTGACTGTAGTTCCTGTGCCATTGGAGCCCCCCCCCCCATCAAGATTTGAACAATTATATTCCTATAAGAATGAGCTAATCCGAGAACTCGTTTCATAGTAAAAAATCGAACTTTATTTAGTAACTGCCTTTCCTAATTTCTTTCATTTGAGTGATATACCGAATGTTCGTGCTGGTTCTATTTTGAATTTGTAAAGAACGGACGCGCTTTGTATTGACGACATTTGCATGCATCTTAATTGCTGCCACTTGAATTGCTTTTGCCACTCTGTTTCCTACATGCTTCGAGAAGCTGCTACCATTTGATGTTATAGTGATCCCTCGACAAAAGAGTTACTCATAGAATTCACTACACTACCCTAGGTGGTTAGGGAACGTCGTTATTCGTTAATCGACCCTTAACTGCTACTGTTTGTCTGTCAGTTACAATATACAAGATAATGCTAAGCCCCATCGTATGTATTTAAGCAATCTCTGTTTAACCTTAAATAGACTTATTCTATAAAGTCCATGCCATCTACGTAAATTACTGTACTTGTCCACTCTCGGGTCCACCCCTGCCTCACCCGGTTGGGTAGCCTTCCCAACACTGCTCCCAATAGGTTCTGCGCTACTCTTCCACTGAATCCATATCATTGTCGATGCATACTGTGCTCTCCTTTAGAAGGGCCCCAAAAGTTTTCGCAATCGGTACAGAGCTCTTTTCATGGCTAACATATTTATCATCCTGCTTCTCAGCGCTAGCCATGAGGATAACATGAATATAACAAATAACGGATTTAATAGATTTAAGTGTTGTGTGCTTAAAAACCTTAATTATGGAATTTAAAACAATTATATATATATATATATATATATATCGGTCTGTTGACAATCATATATATTTATGTTAATATGAACGCATTTTAAGGCGCATATAAATAGAACAGAAATGTTGCTACTACTAGCAATTGGCTAATCTCTTACAAAAAGTGTAAGTCCAAACACCTTGTGAAAGCGTAACGTAAATTGACTACGGCGTAACATAGTGTAATACGACATAAGCTCAGAACAGATTGGCAGCACCTTGAACCTGTGGCATCGAATCCGATACTGGCTAGAGTTCCCCCTTTTTTGCTTACTCAGTCTATTATGCCTGGTTAGGCATTGGTCTGTTGCGACATCCATATACTGAGAAAAATGTATTTAAATTTAGAACGCGAGGATGTGACCAAAGCTGGAGCTACAATAATTGTATACCCTAATCTCTAACCAGCGTAATCTCTAACTACTTAATTACAAGTGTTTCGATCATGTTTAGATTCTTTCCTGACAAACCGTGCCGTGCCAGGCAGAACCGTATACGGCAGGGGTTAAGAAGTTGACAAAACTGTTATTGAAATGAATCAATTTTAGTAGATTCCTAGTAGATAGGTGACGAAATTCAGCAGAAAACGTTAGGCCTTGGACGCCTGCCATCACCAATAACGGACGGTTTCCTTCAGACGTACCTTGTTGCTCACAAGCACACTTTCATATTGTCAACGTATACTCGTAAATTCCGTATTTGTTAATCTACCAATTCATGGTGAAATACAAGCTCGATTGATTGAATTTCCGTATTTGTAACAGTTAAGGTTCGGCAGAAAAACGCAACTATATTCTAGTTTGTTCGACGGCGCAGACCAGGATCGTTCTAAGCTGAAAACTAACACATTCACTTACACAAAATTGTAATATGAATTGATGAAAAAAAATCTGCATATTGTTTGCTTGACAACACATAAACATCGTAGATCTTCTTTGTGATTAAAAAAACGGTCGTCTCTTTTGTTTGTCGTGAAAGTAAAAGGCAACTAACTACTCGGCCAAATGCCTTCACTAAGAGGGCTAAGGCTAGACAGCCTTTCACAGGATTTATATCAATACCGGTGGTGTGTCGTAAGCTGCGAGTAGGGCCAACCATGTCGTTGCCAATGCAGTACGTAGCAGAGCACCGAGTATGTGCATAAGAACTAAAATGCACCGACCGAGAGGCAAGCCAACAAACATATCCGCATACAGGCAGATGCGTACTGAATCAAACGCAGCTAAGCTATAATATATGAAGGGGCGATTAAGAAGAGCGTGCCCTATTCCCCGTCAACCTTTTTGCTGTTTTAGTGCATCTACTATTACATATTTGGATAGTGAATGTAGTGATGATGATGATGGCGATGGTAATGCTGGTGGTGATCATGACGATGATGATGACGATGGCGAAGTCAATACAAGTCGGCTATTAATTACAGTCCGGCTTGGCGACGCTCCAGAATTTGGCCGCCTCGGGCACCGCTGGGGGGGGGAGGTGGAACGCTGTCCATCGGTATCCAAGAACCTCCCTACCCCACACGCTCTAACGGCGCATCCGTTGAACGCGCGCCCCACAAGACTGCCTATGCTTGCCGACATGGCCCGATTAACTTCCATAGCGATGCGAGCTACATTCACGGCGCGAAGTCTCAACAACACCAAGCAATCGAGCTTCTACTGTTAGATTGGCCGCCAGAACGAACAGCAATTGCAGCAGTGAAATGATCGGGCGGGCATGGATAGCGACAATTCTTCGGCCTGACGCCAACAAATGAGGAAACGCTTCGTGATGCTGCTGCTGCTGCCTTGTTAAAGAGGAGAAGAAAAACGCTGATTGGATAGCTTCGTTGAGGACCACGACGTTCAGCTAGGACGAAGGTAGAGCGCGTTTTCGCTCCATCTTGCGTCCAACAACATGCCTACTGAATGCTTAGTGAATTGTACAAACACTAGTACATACACAATTGAATGTATCGCAAAGCGGGCACAATCGGTAGTCGACGTTGCTAAGAAGTGCTCTTAATTGAATACAATACAAAATAAAAAAAACTTTAGTGGTTTACATTATCAGGTAAGGTTGAAAGGCACAATACCTTCTTAAGGAAGGTAATTGGCCTAGTTGTCTGTACCTCTCTTGCATTACACAGGCACATACACGTTTACTATACGCAATGCTGCCATTGTGCTTACATTGTACCTATGCCAGTGGCGGCTAGGATTCATCCCATAATGTAGCAATATTTGTATCGAATTTCTAGAATAAATGTTATTGCGCTCTTGAGCTAAGGCGCCCATTTAATATGAACATATTCATAAATAGACTATTTCATGTAATTCTAATTATTATTTGTAACTTGAGACATTTAAACAAACACTGCTCACACGGAACGTTAAAAAAAATAATATTTTGCTAGATAATAAAGCGGTGACCTTTCTTAGCGGGACTTTCCGACTACATTAACAACTAAGATTCTACTCTCATGTATCAACACTTTTGATGATGTATCTCTTCTTATAAATGAATAATTTCCTAATGCATTCGACTATACTATTAAAACTACTTAGCAAAACGGTTTGGATGTAACATATTGAGAATCGAAAGTATATGTTGCGCGGATACGAAGCTCTTGGGTAACATATGCAAACGCGTTCTGGGGAGCATTGAGACTGAGGGCTACTTTGTTTTAATTATTTTTATTTACGTGCGATTGCTAAGGCTACACTTGATTTGGTCACATGTAACTTTCCAAAATATTAGTCATTCTAAAAATTTATTTTTCAGAACCAGTGGCGGGCATTAATCCACTATGCATCACGATGATACTGAACACGTTGCTCAAGTGACAGCAGACTCGCAGGCCAGTTCTACTTTACTGTGCCGGCAACAAACTAGCAACTATAAGTACAATTCATATTCTATATACGCGCGCTTCTTTGGTAGAAACACTAGAAAAGAAATAAACAGAATGGCGCCTAGAGAACGACGCTAGATGTACTAGAAGCTTGGCAGGCAAATAAACCGAAACGTGATGTTCGAGGCAATACGGAGATTGAATATACCACCGTACATTTATGCTGCTGTGGGCTACAGACTCTTTTAACCCATAGCAAGCACCGGATAGAAACGGTGCTCAGCCTGTTTGCTGCAGGTACTTGTGACGTGGTAAAGATGCGTGCGCTATGACGTTGCTTACAATACGAGGCGGAAAAAGTATAAGAGCCGAGCTGGCAAAACTAACAGTCAGACGGCCGTTTACGACCAAAAGCAGGATGTAATGTTTACGACGCTTGAAGATGAGAGAACCTAGTCGTGAGGACAACTGCGGTGCGTACGTAAAGGACGTCATGCGGACAATAGGAAAAATAGGAAAAATACAGAGACAGAATGAGGGATATCAGGAGCAATAAGCGTCTCTCGCAGGCAGTTCACCAGCGCAGCAAGAACCCAGAGAGAAACGGCGAGCTTTGCAGGACAAGGTTGTCCTGTTTCACCAGGACAATCTGCGCCTGCACACAAGTCTCGGCTAGCATTGGCAAAACTGATCGATTTGAGGGCTAAACTTATTTAACACCCCTTCCACCTCCATCCCCCCCCCCCCCCCGCCCGTCGCCTATTCTCAGGACCTGGCCCCCTATGATTATTTTCTCTTCGCAAATTTGATGAATAGCCTCGGTGGAAAGCGTTTTCTACTACTACTACTACTACTACTACTACTAAAGAGGTTAACGCGGCTGTCAATGCATATTTTCAGTCGAAGTACGACGCAGAATTCTACTTAGGCGGTTTAAACGCTTTGAGAGCTCAGTCGATAGGTGTATTGAGCTTCTCGGGGAGTAGTATATCGAATCCAAAACGAAAATTGTTGGTTTTCACTCTAAAAACGTTCTGAACACCCTAGTAGCTGTTGTTGTTATTGTTGCTACCGTCGCCGTTGTTGTTGCTGCTAGTGTTGTTGCTGTTGCTGTTATTGTTGCTGTTGTTGTTGCTTTTGTCGTTGTTGTTGTTGTAACGGCTGTCACAATTGTCATCCAGTAGCACAATATTGCCATACTTCATCAACGGTCGCAGAAGCAACAATAGCAGCAACAGCAGAAAGTATCGTCAGGGCCAATTTTAGCTGTACGTACGTCGGCTGCAGTCAGACGAATGTCTAAGCAGCAGCAGCAACAACAATAACAACAACAACAAGAGCAGCAATAGAAACGGTGGCTGTCGGTTGGACACCTCCTGTCTTTCTTCACGGGCCCGGCTATTTCTCCCCCTCTCTCTTCACCCCTCTCACCCCCATCTCCCCCTCTCACCCCCAACCTTCTTCTCTCTCTCTTTTTATCTCTATCTGTCGCTTTCTCTTGCTCTCACAGAGTATGTGTCTCTCTCTTTTGTCATAGTCTCACCACACACACGCGCATGTTCATGTTGCTTCCCGTTTTTGTCCTTTTAGCGTTGTTTTTCTCACCAACAGTCGTCTTGGCTTACTTCCCTCTCCGGCTGTCCGTCTACACACCTCTTCCCCCCCCCCCCCTCCCCGCCTCTTCCCCCGCACCCCCCCCCCCCCCCCCCGCCTCTTCCCCCGCACCCCCTGCCACCGTTACCCTACTGTTAATCAATTGCCTCGCTATCTAACTGCACGTTTCGGTCATTCAGCCAATAGATGTCTTTGTTTCACTTGTGGCACTCTCTCGGCTTTCGAATGGAATTGCTTCGTCTGACCGGCCGATTGGGGCTGGCTGGTCGGTCGGTCGGTCGACATTGACGGCAACAGAACGATACGACGATGACAACTACTGCAACAACAACAACAACAATAACTATAACATCAATGCCAACAACAAAAATAACAATAACAACAACAACTGTTACAGCAGCAACAGCAACAACAACAACAACAGTCACGAAGATATATCGGCAGACTTCAACCTGAACTCAGAACAACGACAAAAAGGAGGAATCCGTGACGGCGGAAAAGACAGATAATATACGGGTCCGATTGGAACACTGATGAAATGGACGGGAGTCGAGCAGGCGCGGGTTCAAGTAAGAGAAACAAAGAGAAAATCAGAACAAGTACAGTAGAGGAAGCTTTCTTCCTTACCTCAGTACCGGCAACATCAATAAGAACGGAACCAGTAATAACAACTGTACTTTATATGTATATATATAAATATATATATATATATATATATATATATATATAAATTAACATAGCGAAGTTATACAAATAAATGAATATATAATATATGTTTGTATATACATATATATATATATATATATATATAAATTAGCATAGCGAAGTTATACAAATAAATGAATATATAATATATGTTTGTATATACATATATATATATATATATATATATATATATATATATATATATATATTGCTTAGAAGCGCCATCCATCAGCTACACACAAGCCATATTTCGTTCCTTGTTTATTGTTTGAGTTTGGTTCAATCATGTAAAGAAAGCAATAATTGGCAATTTTTTTGGAGTCGGAATTGGAGGAGCAATGAACCTGCATCAGGTTCTGTGTTAAACAGCAAATCGTATGCTTAAAAGTGGTGGAAATACTACGAACTGCTCATGGTAATCGAGCAGTGTACCAAATCACTATGTATACGTGTACCGTAGATTTCACGACAGACATGAAGGGAGCAAAGATGATCCGCGGTTGGAAAGGCATTGTACGTCAATAACAGCAGAAAACGTTAGGAAAAGTTTGTGATATCGTATTCAACAATCGCCAAACTACTATCCGGGAGATTGCTGAGAAATTAGAGGTGTCTTATAGATAGTTGCAACAGTCTTGACCAATCGTTTATGCGTCAGAAGACTGACAGCAAAGTTTGTTTTAAAAATGTTGATTTTCGGACAAAATCAACGCTCGTTGGAAAATGTCTGATTTGAACTTTCAGGCAATAGCAGAAGAGAGCCTGAACTGTTTAAGGAAGAGATTACAGGAAACGAGTCATACTTACACACGCTGGTTACGAACAAACAACTTTAGATCCTCCACACGACAACGCACAGGTGCACAGATCGATGCTGATTTCGGATTATTTGATGAAAATTACTATATTTCCACAGCCTCCCTCTTCATTTGATGTGGCTCTTTGCGATCTTTTCGTGTCCCCACGGATAAAAAAAAGTTTAAACGGGCGGCGTTTAAAATAAAGAACACTTCGCCAGGAGCAACTCAACTCAATTCCGGTTGACGCATTTAAAAATATTTTAAAAAGTAGGAAATACGGTAGTATAATGCAGCGGGCGGAAGCTATTTTAAAGGAAACAAAAAACACCTAGGAGGATTAATTAGGTATTATTTTTTCTTGAAATTTATTCGAATATTTCGATTCGCCTATATATATGCGCGTATGTGTAACTGCTACTTGTATTCACACCAACACGAACTGCCACCGAGAGCTATCGATAAAGACACTAGCGAAATAAAGAAGGAAAGGGGAAAAAGAGGAAGGCCAAAGTAACGGCAACGTCGAAAATGACAACTACAATTACTTCTGCGGGATTAGCTTGGTATAGCTCGTAGAGAAATTGTGCAAGCACACGAAGTGACAAAGGGTAAAAAGCATAGATCAATAAGTAAAATTCCAACCCTAGTACCGTTGCCGCCTTGATTGCGGATCGAACAACAGGTGCTCTCCCGGTAACAAAACAGTGCTTATGACCGTTACAAGCTAGAAACAACACCAGCAACAACAACAACGATCTCGGTTAAGCTATAAATCTACATAATAATAGGGCTACTTTAAAGTGTATATAGATATATATAAATTTATATATATATATATATATATATATATATTTGATTGTGCTTATACGTTCTTCACTTTTCCTATCGTTCTGCACGTATGATAGTGATAACAGCTGTAACCGTGGATCCTAATCGTGCCGCGCTTCTGCTGATAACAAAAGCGAAGCGTGTAAACCATGTCAGCAGCACGACGAGCAATAAAACACTAAAGCAATCTCATCGAACTCAAGTAATAAAAACGACACAAGTGGTATACAGCGGCATATTGATAATGTCATTATCATCATCATATGCACGATGAGTTTTAACAGCAACAACAAGAACAGCAACAACAACAACAACAACCACAGCAATAACAATCACAACAACAACAACCACAACAACAACAAACAGCAGCAGCAGCAAAAGCGATATCAGCATTGACAGCAATAAAGATGCTAGGTGAAAAAGAAAAAAACGAATAGACGCTAGTAGACGCACCGTTGGTCCTAGCACCGTTTTGAGGAAAACGACGACTAGAGCTATTCATGCCGATAGGAACAGGAGACGAACAAGAGACATGATATTGAACGACAGCATTACATGAAGACAGAGGTGTGTATTATACGAGTTTATTTAACGAATTCAGTCAGTCAGCCAGTCGGTCGGTGAGTCGGTAAGTCAATACGTCAGGGCAATATTGCTGAACAACAAACAACCAGGACAGATTAGAGTTGGCGTTAGCAGTACTGGCGCGAAAAAGGAGCGGAAAGGCGATGCCAGCGCAAGTGATCCGTCCAGATTTGATTCGACGCGGCCGGAGCGATACTGCAGGCCGCGCTACCAGCATTGCTGAGTTCTGAAGGCACAGCTGGACAGACATCCGCTTCCTCTTGTGTTCCCGCTCCATGGAGAGCTCCATGGAACGGGGTTAGCTGGGCTTCAGTGGGGGGGGGGGGGGGGGAGGGGTGAGGAAACGGGACGCGGGAGGAGGGAAAAAGAAAATGCCGACTCACGACCGATGGTCAGCCAATGAACCACGACGGCAATAGAACGGCGACGACGACGATGACGATAAAAATGATATTAATGAGCTTGATCGCCTCGTGTGTCTCGTGTTCGTTGTCGTGTTCGTGTTCGATTTCGACAACACCTCCCTATGTTGCTTTTTCCTTCGAACATGGTGGTGGTGATGAGCATCAATGACGGCTTGCGTATGACGCCGTTATTGCAGCGATAGTTAATCGGCTAACTGATATAGTAATACCTTGCTACTACTTTAACTCATTTATGATAATAATAATAATAATAATAATAATAATAATAATAATAATAATAATAATAATAATAATAATAATAATAATAATAATAATAATAATAATAATAATAATAATAATAATAATAATAATAATAATAATACGAGATTAAAAGTAGCAGCTTTGCTATTGCAGGTCAAACTAGTGCCCATCGTACGACCGGACCACTACCGGGCTGCTCGTAGTAACAATAAATTTCTTGTTTTTTGCTATATTCTGCTCAAAGGCGTCAACTAGGGCATAACTACAACAGGTATAGCTAACCATATATATATATATATATATATATATATATATATATATATATATATATATATATACGGAGACCCGGGAAAGTTTTCGAATTTCGTGCGTGAGTGAAATTAGAGACAGACACCTGTATGAGATAATTGCGAGCTCAAGCGTGCCGGCGCTATAACACTTGTACCCAATATTAGAGCACGCGTACAGTCGTTTTGAATAACTTCTAGTGGGGATCAAGTGCACCAGAGTGTTTCGACAAGCTTTGATTTTGGGGATGAAGGTTCATCCCTGGGAAGTGTGTTTGGATGATACAGAATATTTTGAATTGGGCATTTGAATCTGTACAACGAGCCTCGTGAAGGACGTCAAAAGACAGCAACGGATGGCTAAGATGTGGCTCGTGTAACGGCTGCGATTGCTTGGAGGCTAAGTTTTGGCTTGAAGGCTAAATCTCTCCATAAGACACTACACGACTATTGTGGACTCACAACAAAAATCTGCACGGTTTATACCTCGCAATTTGTCACAGAATGGACAAAAAGCCACAAATCTTTCTGGCTCGAGAATTTCTGATCAAATTTGACAAAGGATGGTCTTCTTTGTTGTCGAGACTCGTCACGGGTAGTGAAACTTCAATCCATTCACGTTTATTTAATTGTTATTCCAATATTCAACACTTTACACAATGTCAAGGAATCTGCTTTTCCCCAACGAAAGCATGTCATTAACTGTTAGTGGTCTTGCAACCAATTTAGGCAAGACATTGTTGCTCTCATTCTCTGAGTTTTGCGTACAGCAAACATTTTATTGAAACGCTCTCTTACTTGGTTTACGTCTGGATAGGTTAAAGCCATACTCTTTTACCTTGGGCAGTACGTCTTTCAATAATACGTCATCGCAAAGACGTGTCTACACTGGCTCAAACGCCTACATCTTTTAGAATTGATTCGGTTTCAAACATTTGTTACCAATCATAAAATTGTCCTAACATTTCCAATGCTCATGCGTTATCTCACATTTGTTAACTGGCAATTTAAAATCAAAGCCACTTGACTATGTCATGAATTAATTGACTGGCCTTTGCAATGTACCTAAAATTCTTTAATATCCACTCATACATTTTTACGTCGTCTGCGTAATCCATAGTTTGTACGCGCTATCACGCACGATGTCTCGTAATGACTGTGTAGTACAGTATAGACATTACTGGTCCCCAATGGAACTCATTCCATGTAGGAATCCAGGTGTAACTTTGTGAGGTTGTACTGTTTATACATGATTTATTTACACACCAGATTGGGTAAAATATACAATAGTACGATTGATATCACTACAGTCTCGTAATGATATTAATATTAAAAATCGTTCAGTGCCAGCTTTGTTAGAGAGGGGATTGCATTACACTCACTGCCATGATATCTTACGCATATACCATAACAATATTTACAAACACATGTGTCACAGGGTTCATGGCAAGCGTCTTTCTGACATAGAAGGTGATGAAAACCGTGCACAGCAAAGCGGGTGGTCATGTGCCTGTTTGTCCTGCACGTGCCCTTCCATTCTGACCTAACCATTGCATCTGTCATATAAAAATGTGGATCGATCTCTGCCATTTTCTCTTCATATCGCCGTATGAACTCGTTGTATGCAGGGGTGTCTGGAAGCGCAAACTGTTTTTTGACCTGTTCCACGAATAGTGGAGCATCGCACAGCAAATACGTGAGGCGGTTGTATGCTGACGTATGTAAACCTAGCACCCGCTTCAGATAAGCTGGTTTCACACGATCGAGAGCACCAAGTTGAGTTGAGCTTAGTTTTGCCCATACAAGCTGGATCCCGTATGATGCAATTGGCGCTATTTTCATATCAAATAGAGCTAGCGCTGCCTTAATTGAGAGCATCTGGGGCTTCTTAAGGGTTGTCGCCGCAATCAAGGTTTTTCGAGACCTCTCCTCTATATGTGCAGCGAAGGTCTTGGCTGAGGGGGTCACTGTGATACCGAGATATGTGAACTTATTTACATAGTTCAGGTCTTGTCCATTTAACCTAAGTGTATCGGTCACGGCCAGCCTGCCCGCGTGCCTGAACTTCATAGCTTTTGTCTTCTGCATATTTATTTCAAGGCCTACTACGTTCACGTATGCCGACAAAGTGGCCAGCGCCTGTTGCAGATGGTATCTGCTGCTACTGTAGAGTACTAGATCGTCGGCATACATAATTATCTTGACAGCTGGGTGTCGGGTCTGTAAACGTGTTGGTAAATCGGCTACCAGTAAACAAAAAAACAAAGGGCTGAGATTATCGCCTTGGGCAAAGCCTGTCGTTTGTTCCATGCTTGGGTGCTCCGCTACACCGTCGTCCAAGATGATCTGATTGGATTGTAGCACGTCCTTCATCAATGTCAGCATCCGTATTGGGACCCCGATTTCGGCGAGTTTAAGCAGGACTCGAGTTCTTGAGCCTGAATCAAACGCTGCTCGGAAATCCACAAATACGCTGTATAAAAACAGTCCCTTTCGTGACAGGGTTTGCTCTATATCTGCAAGGTACTGTTTATGCGTACTCTAAAAGTGTTATCACTCTTAGAAAAGCATACTGCCAACTTCAAATGCTTACAGCGTTGCCACCAGCTTTGAATGTGGCTTTCATTACCTCCAGTGCCAACGTAACGTCGAATATACCACGTCGAAAGAATTCGCTTCGTTAATCATCTTCGCCTATGCAGATTCCACCCCCACTGACTGCAAGGCAGCACTGTGTTCAAATCCATAGGCAAATAGCTCGCCGACAATCAGCACTTGTACGTTTGCATTGTTATAGATAGACGTTGATATTACCCACTCCAGTAACTTGCAAACTGCGACTAAACGAGATACTGGTATTTTGTTAGCAGTATTGCATTTGTCTCCTTTTTTGCGTACTGGGCATATAATCGCGGTCAAAGATGACTCACGAATCATACCGTCATCGAATGAACGAGTACATATACTCCTATAGCTCAGCGTAAATGTTGATTCATTTTTGATTAAGGTATCATACAATTGGTAGCTGTAACACCTCTATGATCCGCTACAAAAGCGAAGCGCCAACGGTCGTGGAAGGCAAAGTGTTGGTTCTCATCTTCTTCGTCAGAGGTAAAATTGTGGCCATGGTCACACTGTAAGAAAGTGGCACTGCAACAAGCGATTGCTGTACTGCAGAAAAACTTCTAAAAATGTTCACTGCACTTGCCAGAAAAAGCTCTAAAGCGTCTTTTAGGCGACGTTTCTTCCACTAGGCTTCTGAAACTCTAATGCTTTGTTTGCCTTTTCTGTAGTCACACCGATTCGCGGGAATCAGCGCTTGAAGTCATCGGAGTAGATAAAAAACATAGAAACAATTTCAAAACTTGTGTTGAAGATGCGTTTTAATGCACGGGTCCCCCGCCTCATGACACGCGTAATTAATTGTAAACATCACATATATCATATATCTGGCATGCGCTGACTGAACTAATACCTGTGAACTCTAGTTGTTACAAGTTACACTGGGTTTGCCGTATAAATCTATCGAGCTAAAGTATATCTATCTATATATATATATATATATATATATATATATATTTGCAGCAATATTGGAAGCGGTCATCCAGAAGACGTTATCATGTAAATAATAACAACAATAATAATTTTGGACAAGAAGTTAAAGCGGCTAAATAATTTAGCTTAACAGCAGCTGGCCTCTTTAGCGGCCACGTTTGCTTGGCACTAACAAACGTGTCGAAGCACTGCGTTGCACAGTAATAACGTGCTCGAATCGCGCTGCATGCTGCACTGCCTTCGCACCACTTCTAGCCGAAGCTAGGCTCTTCTAAGCAGCGCCGCATCGGCCCGCGGGGGGAGTCGATAAATTCTAGTTTGCTTAACTGGGCGTTCAGAAGAGCTCGTCGAATAGAAGTTGGTCGGTTGGAGCTGGCTGGCATCGTCGTCGTCGGCATGCCATGCATGGGGGTTCGATCTAGCCCCACCGAGCGTAGACGGTAACCGCCACCACCACCTTAACCGCTACCATCATCAACCCCCGCATCCTTGTACCCCACAACCACGAGTAGGTTCCAAACTTCCAAGCAGCCGACTCGAGTCAGTGAGTTCGCCAACCAACATGCTTGCCTGCCAGCCAGCCAGCCAAGCGAGTTCCGCAAGATCGATTAATGGATTGCCGATCGTAGAGCTTAACCGACCTGTTCAACTTGCTTGCGCCTGGCGGCCCACCGGGATAAGGGAGAAGTCCTCGAAGTGTCAAGAAGGACGGTAACGGCGAAACGGGCGAATACTATTCGGTAGCACGCTTGACGAGGGTGAAGGCCATGCCTCGTTGAGCTCATTTGGTAATCCTATAGATCTTTGCTTCCTTTTTCGTTCTGTCGCTTTCACTCGCGCTCGCTCTGCCTATCTCTCTATTCATTTTCATGATCTATAATTCTCTTTCTCTCTCTGTCGCTTGTAGTCACGGTTTCGTTCGACGCCAAGTAGAATCGAGGTCGGTCAGGCAGGAAAACGTGGCAACATACTGTGTCGCAGCATTTTGAAGCCAGCTAGTATCGAAGAATCTGCAAAGTAGGAGGAGAAAGGGCAATTGAGGCGGATAGGATAAAATTGGATGGATAGGAAGAATAGACACACAGAGAGAGAGAGAGAGAGAGAGAGCCTGAGATCGTTTACATAGCATTAAAAAAGAAAGAGACCGGGAATGAGTCGAGCCATATAACCATTGCCGAATTCAGCCACCTATGCATGTTCAGTAAGATGTGCACGTCTTTCTATTTGCCGGTAACGCATACACACTAAAATACTATACACTGCCTCGGGCGGGAAAGACAGGTAGGGAAAGTTACAAACAACATAATTTAATTGGTAAATTCTGCCGATTGAGGTTTGCTCCTGCCAACAGAGAAGACGATGATAGATCGACCCAGCCACGTTTAGCAAGGTCAGTCAAGCAGACAATTGAAACTTTACACAGGTAAATTTGAGTAGAATGATGTCTTTGCTACTACGAAAAACTGAATGCGAATGCCCCGGTGACAGACAACAAAAATGTGTGCTGCTGCCTAAGCGGTGTATTGCAATGTGTTTAGATGATTTTTTTAGGCAGTGGTTCACTCGTATTCGGAGTGAAGACTTTGAAGTGACAGATCAACCATGGAAGAGTCGACCTATCATTCTGGATACATACATGAAATAATTGGTCTCGTAGATTGACATTTGACACTCGAAGTTGATTGCAAATCTAGTGAACGCAGAAGAGAGTGCATATAGGGTGAACGCAGAAGAGATTGCATATAGGGTGAACGCAGATTCATTTGTTTCCAGCTTACTAGCCGTAAGTACGTGAAACGTGGCGATATGTGGGTACCGCACAATCTCATCAAAAACGACTTAATGAACCACCTAGACACCTACGCTCTGTTTCTTAAAAAGGACAAAGAGCAAGAAAAGCTTTTTTGAGAAGTTTGATCGCCGGCGATGTAAAGTGGATCGTCTACAACAAGTCCCGGTCAAAAGAAGGCACCAGGCCCACCAGCCATGCGAAAGCAGGCCCTTATTCCAAAAAGATTATTCTGGGGGAATCGGAACGGATTATATACGATTCTGCAGACAACAAAACAATTATTAATAATGCTAACTGCTAGTTGTTCGACCGTTTGAAGCAAGCCGTCGTCAAAAAGCGATCGTGTAATCTTAGAAGTAACGTATTTCACCATGGTACCCGCCCACCCGCATATGTGGCGACCTGCCGCAGGTTGTCGAATTCTGCATGAGATATGTTACTTCACCCTCAGCTTATCGTTCTGACACGGCCTTTAAGATTATCTTCTGCTGTTTTTACTTCAGAATTTCCTGTAAGGAAAACATTCGGAAGGGGACATTCAAAGAGCATCGGACGGGAGCTAAAGAAGAGGTGCGTGTATGGAGACACGGGCAATCGCCTTTTTTGCAGAATGCCCTTAACTGTTACAATTGCTAAAATGTTTAATTATGGAAATTTTAAACTCAATGAGAAATTACTAAATTAAAATGAATTTGCCGACCGGAAAAGACGGTCCTTAAAAAATCATTACAATATATATATATATATATATATATATATATATATATATATATATATATATTTATGCTATAGTTGTATCAAATCGTTGTATGAATAAATTATTTTAGTAGCCTCGTAACGGTTTCCTATGGGGTCGTTTTGAAATGACAGATCTTTATGTAGATATGAAACTAACATACTTTGTATAATATACCCACACTCGAGTGAACGCATTTTTATTGGCTATCACGCCTTGTTAGTCGTTTGTTGTAATCGATTTCGGTTGTTCGAAGTTGTAGCGTCATTTTTCGTGTAGCGATTTGCTTGGCTCCGCTACTTGACTGCCTTTGAGTCTTTTCCTTATAGTAGCAGATCTATTGGCATTTCTGACTGGCTTTCCGCTGGAGATTCAGCTGGCTTCTAGTCTGTGTTCCCACTACTTGTTATTTGTGTGGTGGCTACCGTTTGACTCATTTCCAAACAACCGCGTCAATACACGTACTGATCGGACGCCCACAACCGCATTTTATATCTAATCGACGAGGCATACAATTACACCGTTTCTCTATGCGAACAAGCACATGTCACCTATCTAGGATATTTTGAGCATAGCCTAAAATTCACTTGTTGTTTGGTATATAGGTGAGCACTCATTATCGCCCTCAACAAAATGGCGACTTGACGTTTGGAAACACGTAGCTCGGACTAGCCCTGTCCCGCCTGCGCCTCGCGACCGGAGGAGGCACATAGGCGCGCGGGTTTGAGCCCCACCGTTGCACATGTGTATGTATGGGGTCCGCCTATGAAGCAATGCGCAAACCAGTCCCGTGGACGTTGAATCTTGGCTGGGGGTCAGCCCAAAAGATACTTCATAATATGTAGTTCGGACTGGCGGCGAGTCGTGTATGTATAAATGTTTGGTGCAATTCATAGAATCCTGCAAAAAACACTAAGCTGGTGGCGATGGGAAGCCCACGGCTGAAAATTAGGTTTCAAATCAGTCCGTTGAAAATAGCGCTGTAAGGAAATTGACACTTACAGCGAGTTGAGGCCAACGCTGCATTTAATAAACGCGACGCGTTTCATTACGCTGTCTTATTTTCAGCACGAAACGCAAACACACGTTTCAAGCAACCATTCGTTTACGGTAGCTGTGCGTTGCTGGTATTAAAAGTTCCGTCGTGAACATTTTGATTTAGAGGATGATCGTTGCCAACGAGAAAAATGTAGTCCGTGTGCAGAAACTAAAGAAACACTTACAGAGTATGTTGCATCGCTATCGCATTTTGCGTTGTCTTAGTAATTATCATGCATTTTCGTTTCGGGGTATGTGTGTGTGGTATCCTGCGACCGTAAGTTGTTGCGCGTATGCACTTACGGCCCAAGACTTAATGAGCCGCTCTCTGTAAAAGCTAGTCACCAAATGCGGCGCTTTCAGCCAAATTACTAGAAGAAGTAGCGAACTAATTTAACAGGACAGAAATATAATAAATAAACAGGTTCGATCGTATGCAGCGCTCGATAAGCGCTAGATAAGCTCACTGGAGCCAAACAAACGGAGCCAGAGCAGAAGGCGCTCGAATAACTGTTCATAGTTTTTGGATTGACGTACAGACGTAATGTCTGTCTTCGCATGTACTTCTATAATGGTATATACGTGTGAAATTAATCTTTATATGTTACATTAGTTCATGCGACGGCTAAAACGTCTCTACAATTTTTATGTACACAGCTACAATGTATTTACGCATGTCTTTGCTTCACGTGTGCATTTTAGCGCGTGTTTGAACAATCCGTCGGCAAAAAAGATGGCTCGAAAAGCCAATACGAAACGTATCCAAAAGCTGATATCGATTATTTGGTCTAGCCAAATAGATCGTCGTCCAGCCAGCATTTGGTATCGGCTGAGTTGTCGTATCGGCGTTTGTGATTTCCGATCTTGCCTAGAATAGCGTCGACTCGACGTCGGTAAGCACGCTTCGTCTCCTTTGCCATGGTGCTATGTCGATCAATGTCGATGATTGTTGTTGTTGTTGTTCTTGTTGGTGTTGCTGTTGTTGGTGTTGGTGTTGGTGTTGCTGTTGTTGCTGTTGTTGTTGCTGTTGCTGTTGTTGCTGTGTTTCAATGTTTAATCAAAAATTGTTTTTATTTTGTCGATTCCTGCCAAACTGGAACCGAGTTTCAGGACCAGAGTGAATGCCGAGCTAGAAATGAACACCAGCGACGCTTCATGAGATATCGTTATCTCAACATAATAAACAAGCAGAACCAGCAGCGGGAAGAAAATGAGGAAGGCTACACCAAATAATACTGGGACGATGCCAGGTGGACGGTCGCGCTAAGATAGATACACAGATGGATAGATAGATAGATGTATACATATGTTATTCATTCGATCGCTTCATCCAGGTTATTGGCGGACGCATGAACGTGCATAGCCGTTGTTCATAGGGAAGCCACGCGCGACCTCGATTTGGGGAGGGATTCCTCGACGCCCACTATCGAGCTTCGCAGCTCCGTCTCTCGCCGCATAGCTGCTTTTCGAGCGGACGACGGAAGCAGGTGCAGCTGACTGAAGCTGGGTCATTGCTTTCATCGTGATCGTCGAATGTAGTCGAATCTACTTACGTCGTATATCTTAAGTGGATTGCTAGGTAAGTTATGTTCTACGTGTCCGTCTGGGTGTACTTCTAGGTTAAATTCTAGCTACAATCTACTACCACGTGAAGTGCGCACTACACTCACGCACGTCACACTATCTTGACCTAAAGTACGTCCTAGTTCTAAGCAAAGTTAGGCTTAGTCATGCCTGGGACTTAGTTGTAGAAGCAGGCATTTATTCACCGCCACCACTACAAGCAGCCAGCAAAGCGTTTCCGATCTGACGGGCAATACGAACATACATTACAGATCGCTGAATTGGCAGGAGTTGTTAGTCAGCCAGGTGGCTTTATCGGACAAGCGATGTCCATTGAGGGTTTGTTGGCGTAGTCACCCAAGCAAGTGTGGTTCCGCTTGCTGTATTGTGTTGTTGTTGTAGCCACTTCCACCACCACCACCACCACCGTCGATTGGGCATTTTCGGCATTTTGCTCAAATTTTGCGACCTGACTCACGCGTTGATAGATACACAGATACCTATTCATACATTTGCATACATTCAGCACGCTCATAACGTGCGTATAGACAGAGCACAAACCGAATATACGAGAACAGGCAAAAGTTTTGTTTTTTGCTTACGATACAACGTGTAGCCTCATCCAGCCTAGTTGTTCTAACTGTAGCAAGCCCTGCACGGTAGCCAGTACCCATTGCTACTGGCGAAAGCTATATGGTCAAATAGTGAAGGTGGCGGAGGAAATGGATGTTGCAAGGTCAAGACGCCACCAACCGCAGAAATACGCGGTTACGGGTCGCTGTTGACCTCGCATCATTAATAATTGACTAACGCCACCGCGGTGGCAATAGCAGAGCCTGGATTGTAATCGACATAACGCTGGACGGTGGTGTCTATACATACATGTATATGCCGGGGTGCGGCCCTGCACATGTTGGCACGAGCCATAATGTTGCGTCGTCGCGTTTCTGCGGTGTCTCTGTTGAGCAAGGTGAATGACGAATGTTGATGGCACGATCGAGGCACGGTTCTGAGCTCCCGGATAGAGGGCCCCGGAGGGTACGGCCATCCTGGTGCGCCATCTCTATGAGGCGCTGCATCTATTCCGCAAGCGACATTTCAAAACGGGGTCGAGTTCGCAATGGAGCTCATCGAAAGAACCAGTCCCAGTAAGCAAGCACTTAGTGCGCCAACGGCATTGACGATTGCCCAGGCAGCTAGCTGCGTGTCTTGCCTCACGACACTGGCGACCGAAAATTGCGGGGTGCAAATATTGTATTTCGTTTGTCGCTGGATGCTATCGGTCTTGCTTGCGTACACCACCTGGCCCACCTTATCACCACGTAACGTTAAAAAGTACGTGAATAAGTGGTATATATAATGTAAAACAACACCATCTTCTATAAAGAGATTTGTTTCTATTAAAATAGCATCTATTTTAGAAGAACTAAGAAAGAAGTGCGAAGTGGGCAGATGCGCCAGATAGGCAAATGAAGCAGACACGGAGAGAATACAAAAAAGCGACAATGAGGTCAGACATGGTCTGAGTTGGTGACAGCTAATCGGTATGTAGACACCAAACAAGCGAACTACTTGCGCTCAATCGAAGGACGACGACGACAACAACAACAACAATAATAATTAATAATATGCCTACCAGTCGCGTTGTAAATCTCTTACGACTACCCACCACTGTTTCTGCTGTCCTACCGTGCGTTGGTCTGAATCTCTTGGTCGTCTGACGGATAGACGAGGGATGATAGTAATGACGATATTATAGCAAAGAAGGTTCCTAGCCTGAGTGGGATGGTTGCAACGTCTTGATTAGTTTGAGCAAACTGGCCCAACTAAACGGACTACGCCTTAAAAAGTGACGCATCTCACCATAATGAACGGGCACTCGAATGCCCGAGGTGGTCCGGTCTAAGAGGTGTCACATGACTTCAAGCTCACGGGCGCCCTGTGAGCGTGTGAGCCCAATCCGCTGCGTGTTACAAACTCACGTCGGTAGAAGAGAGTTTGTGTCGTTAATCATAACTGTTTCGTCTGAAGCCCGGTCACGCTTCGGATTGCACAACAATAACACCAGCAATGCTGACGAGTAGTAGCAACAACAACAACAACACCAACAACAACATTAACCACAACAACTACTACTACTACTACTAAAGTAAAGCTTTCGGGCTGACCCTCAGCCAAGATTTAACGTCCACGGAATTGTTTTTCACAATGCTTCATAGACGGACCCTCATAAATACAAATGTTCAACGATGGGGCTTGAACCCGCGCACCTATGTGTCTCCTCCGGTTGCGAGGCGCAGACCTAATCCACCACGCCACCACCGGGCTCAAAGTAAATATGCGGCTACTCCATTTTTGTTTTCTTTTGGGTGAGAGGCAAAAATGCGTTTACGCACACCCAGAGCGGGTAGTGTGGGACTACTCGATGCTGATGTTGTTGGCATAATACCCACTAAAAACCTCTCACCTAAATTGCCTCAGGAAGAGGCGAGGAGCTGGAACCATTCTTTAATATTACTTCAACGGTACTACTACTACTACTACAACATTGCTTAAAGCTTCTCTAACCTGCAATGTCAAAAGGAAATGAGATGATTTTAGGCCGTTACTGCGTTGTTGTTGTCGTCGCTGTCACAAATGCGACGCCTGTGTGACAACGTCTGCCTAGAAAGATGACGTTGCCTTTTGGGATAAAGACGCATGCCAGTTTGGATGGGAAGCGATTGACATGTTAGCTCATGTACATGTTAAGTTCGTCGAGAGTCGTGGCAGTAGCAGCAGCAGTGGAGACCGCCGAATACGTACCCTGCTGACCTTTATACCTGGTGCCAGGATCTCCACCTCCAAGATTAAGAAAGCAAAGATCCCAGCAAAAGGCCTTGCCATTGCAGTTTGGCAGGGCTGAGACCTGAAAAAAAATCCTTTCGGGGCTGACTCTCAGCCAAGATTTAACGTCCATGGGACTGCTTTTCGCATTGCTTCATAGACGGGCCCCCATAAATACAAATGTGCAACGGTGGGGCTCGAACCCGCGCACCTATGTGTCTCCTCCGGTCGCGAGGCGCAGACTTAAGCCACCACGCCACCAGGTTCGACAGGGCTGAGACCTGCAACTCACCAAAACTGGAATCAAACTAGGCCATGTAATGTTTGGTAGGTGTTGACTAGCGTTGTTAAACGCGCTACCGTTCCATACGGGAACAACAGCCGCCGCCGGGCACGAAAATGATTACTGCTAGGAAGAAATTTGCACAAAAAAGGCAAAGGAATGGCCTAGAATTGGATCAGAAAAGCTGGCTTGAAAAAATCCGCGATCGTGCGGTGATGTATTATAGTTGAAGAAAGTGGTCTTTCCACTTACTCTGGGCTGCTATAAATGGAACAAGAAGCCGCTGTGTTCTGACGCGACGCGCAGGGCTACGCCAATGGACTACCAAAAAGCAGTGCTCCGAACGCGGCCGCTTCTTCTAGTGAAAAGTTCCAGTTTCGTAAAGAAGTATAAGCATTTTTTCTAAGGGAATGAGGGGAACCGTGAAATTACTACGATTTGTTATACCAAAGAGGCTAGCCATGGCATCACAAAACCCCCGATTGTAAAATAACAAACTAAATAAACCAGCTGTTTGAAAAAAAATTCTGGCTGGTGTATAATCTGCATATAATAGACCCCATCTGTTAACATGGGTTTCTATTCTATGGCCATGAAAAACGCCTTATGGTTTAATTTTATTTATATTGCGAATCAAATTACTATTGATTGGCTACCAAAGTTATTCCCATAAAATGTGCATTTTTCTGGTTGTGTGTATCTTATGAGCGTAATTACAACAGTTTGAGCTATTGAATGTGAATACAAAAAAGTTTGACATAACAGGATCTAGAAACTTTTTGTGAACCTATTCTTCTTGGCTAGACATTTTTTGTGAACCTATTCTTCTTGGCTGGACAACGTTAGATTTTCTTTGTGTGTCACTTTTTCTATTGAACTGATTCGTTTTACTGTCGCGTTTAGCCAGAACATTTCTGCCCATTCTCCCATTCAATAAAAAAGCTTATTTTTACGAATTCTACAAATTCCTTCTTAAGTACGGCCCGTTCATACATGAATCCCTGGTACACACTGAAGCTTACTACAAGGCTGTACTAGTTAGTGGTGGCCTGATTATAATGTGTCTACTGTATTTTATCATGATATACTACTACTAGAGATAATTGGCTTTGCCATATCAATAATTGCTGACATCAACATACGTATGACTATATATTACCCTCATTGCCCCAGTTGATTCATTCCACGAGTTGACTCTACAATATATTCGACATTGTGATACATTTAGAGCGTATTTTAAAGATTATTCGCGTCGGACGTGTGTACACGGTATTAGCGTGCAGAATGAGAGAGCGGAGGAGAAAGTCCTTCAGGGCGACGAGAACAGTGTTTTCGCGCACACAGTATGCGGTACTCAAACGGCACCTGTATGTAGCATAAGCGGCCGATTCCATAAAACATTCGTGACGGCAAAGCCCGCGCAAATTTAGTTAGCGTACGTGTGCCTGCCCCTGTAGCTAGCGCCACCGGGGCTCCGAGGTGGCGCTACTTGGCCCTTGAATGAATTCACTGGTCGTGGCTGGTAGTGTGCACTTAATGGCGGGCCATCTGTCTTTTGCTGTACGCAGATCCGCAAACACGCAACAGAAGAGAGGGAGAGAAAGCTATATATATATAAATATATATACGTATATACATACATATATAGAATTCGAAAACGAGAGATCGAAGGGGGAGACCATGTTAGAGAAGAGGATCATAAATTGTAATCCAGTCGTGCGTTGAAAAAGGACGCAGCATACGCGTGTTGAGTCTGCCGCTTGTTCTCCGTTCCTCTTCCTCCCTATGTTTCTTTGTTTTTGAGTTTAGTCAAGTGACATGACGTGTATCCCTAACACTGTGCGCCCCTTATAAAATTAATAAAAAAAATTGTAGCATATTCTATAGCTAAAGTAGTAGAAGCAATAAAGCCATCATCCTAGTTTGTTTCGTCTCTAGCGTTCCATATTGTTTAAACTATAACTGCCTTAGTGTATATAGAATAAAGTCACATTTATTACATGTCATTGCATAAGTTATACGGGGCCATATATTGCGATCCGTTTGGTGAATGCCATCAGGCTTTGCGTGCAGCCGTCTAGTCACACATCAAACAAACAGTCCGTTCATGCGATCAAACGTAGCCACTGCTGTTTAGTATAACGTATTATTAGTTTCGTAGGGCACTGGAGCGAATATCGAAGAAGTATGCGGTAAGCAGTTGGCAATTAAAAAGTTGTCGTGTCGCGGATCGTTTTCGCTGTTCAAAGTTTGTATGTATATACGTAGGACGGTTAAATCGGGCCAAAGTTTGGCGGGCTGTCTGAACATATCCGGCATGCGTTCATGCGTCATGTCTAGTATTCAAGGAAAGCCCGTTTTAAGTAGAGATTGATTGTAAGCGAACATCAGACATGGCCGATCGGCAGCCGACTCTATGGAGTTTCAGCAAAGGCCAGATACTGTGCTCGATTTTTGCGCCAGACGGACCCCTAATGAGATTATAAAATTCCATCGTTTTCCGAAAACGACAGTTTACAAGATTGCGGCTAAGTTCGCGGCTGCAGAAGAAGCTGAATCTGCTGAAGGGCTCCAGAACTAAGTGGGGCAGTGCAAAAGTGCATTTTAAACTGCCCTCGTACTTCAATACGCCTTTACGGCCTAAATTATGTGCCATCGTGAACCATTCGTCGATTGTTCACGACCACCTCAGGTATCAGTCTCATACCATAAAAGTCAGACAGAGTGTAAGGTCGATAATTGCTTGACATCAGGTGCTCCTGGGCTTCCTCAAGCACAAAGCAGCAGAGCATGTTAGATTCTCCTAAGATGAGAATATGTTCACCATTAACGCAATAAATTTCAAACAAATTCAGTGTTGGCTAACCTAACGATCCTGAAGATGTACCTCTTGTGGGATAGAGCAAATTTTCAGCGTAAATGCACGTCTCGAGTGCGGTGTCTAGTAAAAGGAGACGTAATGGCGTTATATGTTAAAAAAGACCCAACAGCGACACAGTGTCTAATTTTATCTCATAAATATTTAACTGTTCCATTTCAGCCGGTTGGTGCAGGAATGGCCGGCGGAATAAATGAGCATTATTTGGGATACGCTCTCGTGGCCGCTTAGCAATTCGTATTAAATAGTAATTAAAGTTGTCTGCTAGCAGTCGAGATGTTCGGATGTTCGAAGTGTGCGCTCCCGTTAAAAACGGGTGAACAACTGGTTGTGTGCAGCCAAGGCTGCTCAAAAGTGTTTCACGGGGGTTGTCTCAACCCCGTGCTCCCCAAGGATGCGCACTCGGCTCCCTGTGGAGCCTGTGACACTCAGGAACCAAGCCAAAGTACGTTGACCGGCCGTTTGAGTGAACTACAGTGGAACTTCGTGAAACTGTGGTTAGCACACACGGAACTGCAGGAGCGGGTTGCCAATATCGAGGCAATCCCGCAAGAACAGTTTGCCGCACCCCTCACGCTTACAGGGGGTTAAACTCCACGCTAAGTGACAAAGTTAGCGTGGAGAAATCCGGCGGAACGCGGACAACGCGGAAGAATAAGAAAGCACGGCTAGCAGACAGCAGAGAAGGAGGTGACGTCACCGAGGATAGGCCGAGAGAGCCTGCTGGAGAGAGCAAAAACAACCGCGCAGGCGCCAAGAGAAGCTCGGCGTCTGCAGAGTTGAGTAATAACAGTGTTGTTGAGATGGAACCACCGGGTGGTGGTACAGCGACGTCACCAGCTGCGGTAACAACAACACCGACAGCAGATCCAGCTGATCCACAACCGGAGGAGAAGGCAGACGACGATGGCTTTGTTGTGGTTCGTAAACGACGAGACAACAAGACAAAACATCGAATGCAGAGGGGCAGCGCAACAGATGATATAGGCGGATTGGAAGTCTATGCCAGACCGGGGAAGATCAGCGCCTTGAGAGTGGCACGATTGGCGCAGAAGACGTCGGCGGTCGGGCTGCAAGCGTGGCTAGCTGGCAGAGGCATAACTGTGAAAGCGGTGTGGAAGCTACATACGCATGGTAGTGATGCTGTGTTCTGTGTGGTGGTGCGTGATGAAGATTACGCAAACTGTTGCAGAAATGAATTCTGGCCGAAGGGAAGCCTGTTCCGTCGCTGGGTTGGGGACGTCCCCTACGAGAGGATGGTTAAGGAGAGTTTTAGTGCGCCTGGTGGTCCAAGCCCCCGTAAGTGACTGACCAGTTCTAGAACTGCAAGCGTAGTGGCAAACATACCTCTGCGAGTGCTTCTCTGGAATTGTGAGGGACTTAAGGGGGCAATGGATCTTGCACGTGATGACATGTTTAAGTTGGTTGACATTGCACTCCTTACGGAGACATTTCAGCGGGACGAACTGCATATCAATGATATGCGGGGGTTTCACCAGCTGGCTGTCTTACCTGCGGGAGGTCGGGGAAGACCTGTGGGTGGGTTATCTATCTACCTACATAAACGTTTACCACCGATGCAATGCGTCAGGAAAGATGAATACTGCGTAGTGCTCTCCTCTGGGAGGGTAAACGTCGCTGTATTCTATTTCCCACCCACATTCGATTCTGCGGAGGTTGCTGAGATGGTGAGCTTTGGACTTTCAGAGTTAAATCTGACCATGCCAACTATCGTCGGCGGTGATTTCAATGCCAGAATCGATTGTGGGGCCAACGATGATAAAGGCGAGGTGCTGCTTCAAGTGATGGAAAATATTGGTCTAAAATGTGCTAACGCGCGTGAAGACTATACATATTTAAGTCACAATGGAAGCAGCACCATCGACCTGTTGTTTCACAACCTTGTCAGCCGTGAAATTGAAAGCTTCGATGTTCTTTATGAAGCGGCTCGAAAACACCAACCAGTGTTGGCCGTTGTCGATGTTCCCGGTATTTGGCGAGGCCGACATAACCCGCCGCGCTGGTCTGCAATGAGACGGATTAATCTATCTCTTTTGGACAGAGCGGTGGGCGGTCTTGAGGTAAGCCCTGACATCGATTCCACTTGTGATCAGTTGGAGAGAACGATGAGAAGTGCAGTGAAGTGGAAAAAGTTATGGCAAAAGAGATCACGCCCGTGGTACTCTCGAGCCTGCTACCTCGCCCACGCTGAAGTGCTCGGACTCCTGCGCCAAGCAAGAGCCAGAGCACCATCATCACTGCAAGCCAGGCGGGACTACTTTGAGCGTCGAAAGGCGTATATAAGACTCTGCTATGATCATAAAAGGGAACACGCAAGGCGGGAGGAACGACGGCTGCTCGAAAGGGCAGAACGAGAGCCTTCAGCTTACATCGTGCGACCTCGTAGAGCGGTGAACCCGCTTAGCGACGGGCAGGTAAAGAGCCACCTAACTAATCTTTTATTCAATCGTGACGTTGCGGCCGTATCTCCAATCGTACAGCATCCGCTTACACTGGAGCAGCACAACATGAATCTGCCTTTCGAGGTGGAGGAGGTGTGTCAGGTCCTACGGTCACTCCCGAAGAGAAAGAGCTCAGGGCCCGATCAGGTCTGCTATGAGCATTGGAGCCAGTCACTTCCTCTCTTGGCAGAAACTCTTTGTGATTTCTTTAACGAAATTATAGGGAGGGGGCGGATGCCTAAAGTCTGGCATGTCGCCAGGCTTTCTCTTCTGTTCAAGGGTAGGCATGGTGATGACAAGCAGGATCCAAATCTCTATCGTGGAGTGGCGTCAGAACGCACATTGAAGAAGATTTTCTGTAAGTTGGTTATTCGACGGATTGAGCGGGTGGCTGAAGAGGCACTTCCACCGGAGCAATTCGGTTTTAGGAGAGGCCGAGGCACCCGTGATGCAATCCATGTTCTCCAGTCGGAAATCGAGCGAGCTGTGGCACAACCCAAAGGTCATCTGTATGCAGTCTTTATTGACTGCGTCAAGGCCTTTGACAAAGCCCCTCGCCAACTGCTGGTTGAAGCATTCCAACGAGCAGGAGTGGGTGGCTCTCTCCTGAGTGTAATAGCAAGTTTCTTTGAGGAGGACACCTTGTTGGTAGACGGTGAGCAGGGTGTATTAGAGATTAAGCAAAATGTGGGAACTCCGCAAGGAGACCCGCTAAGCTGCGTCTCGTTTACACTTCTCCTTGCTGACCTCGTCGGTTACGTCCGACAGGAGTACCAAAAAGCCGTAGTGGTAATGTATGCAGATGATATCGTGGTCGCTCATCGCGATTTAGGTGCCATCAAGCGCATTACCTCTATGATAGAGACGTTCCTTGTCTCGAAGGGACTTGAGATAAACACCAGGAAGACCAAAGCCATGAAATTCAGGCGTGGAGGTCGATTGGCTGCCAGAGACGTTATACGTTGCTGCGGCCAACCATTGGAGTTTGTTAACTCTTTCCAGTATCTTGGCCTTCGGGTTCATTATACGGGAACGACGTTCACAGCGCATGTAAACGAAACAGTACGAAAGGCACTTGTCTCTCTTTACGGGGAAGTAGGCAATGTCCGAAGACTGTCCGTTCTCTCAGCAGTGAGGCTCTTCATGCTTAAGATTGTTCCGGGGCTGATGTACGGTCTTGACAGGGTGTGGAACCACCTCACGCTGGCGAATTTTAACCAGCTTGAAAGGTGTTTTTCATTATATATGAAGCGAGTGCTCTGCTTGCCTATCCGAGCGAGGAGCCGCTTTGTGTATCTCATGTCAGGCTGCCCACCGGCTGCTGAAACAATCCGACTAAGGCTGAAGATGCCGCGTACAGTACCTTACGAATGTTTTATTTCGGAGTGGGAAGCTAAAGTCGAACAGGCCAGACAGGAGGTCGGTGGTTTGGACGTTTTCAATGCCTTGCACCTTTGGTCTGGTCCTGCATGTGACAATCGCCACGTATACACCAGGTACATAGTGCATGGTTATCACTACCTGGTATGTTCAAACGCAACCTTTCACGAGGAGTACGAGTTGTGCACCTGCCGGTTCTGCCTGCAGAGGTGTGCCAAGTACCATGCAGTGTAATGCACAGCGCTGGACGGAAAATCGCTGCACTACTTCTCTCGTCGGAAGCGTGAAGAAGATAGAGCTTCATGAGGAAACATTTTTGAAATGTATATTATACTCAATTTGAGTGAAATAAACATAATTGTAATGATTAAATAGTAATCTTTCGGGTTACTATGTGTGAAACGTCATTGGGCGAGCGTCTAAGAAAATTAAACATAACAAAACAGACACGCTCACTGCCTTCTTTCAGCACACGATTGCAAATCTTTACAGGCCGGATTTAAAAAATACCTGCAAAAAAATGTTCAAATATTTTGTTTCATATTGATACAGCATTAGACCTATGTGACATCAATCATTATTTGACTTTGTGTAGGCACTTTTAATTTGGCGTATTATGAGTACAAACTATGTAAATACAGCCAAATGTGATGGGTGATGCAATGCTATGCCCGAACCTATATACGAGACAAAACATTGCATTACCCATTACATTTGACTTTATTTATATACGTTGTTCTCCATATATATATATATATATATATATAATCCCAACGAAGGGCAACAGTGATTATGTTTTCGGCGATTTGCTAGGTATACTGTCCAACGTCAATAGAGATACAATATTACGTGTTTCGCCATTTCGTTGTTGTATATTGTAATTGTTGGAATGATAGATTATTGTCGTAGAGAGACCCCCGAGGGACGCTGCTAGGCCTCTGAAGCTGCTGTTTTCCGTGTTGCTTCTGGCAGTCACGTCGACAGGTGCGGTCCGTTTGTGACGGCCTACTTAGGTCGCCCCCCCGTCGGCATACTGCACGCAGCGTTTTATGGGCCTGGCCTAGCGCAGGCTAGCGTTCATAGCCATGGTGCCGAAACTTCGCTCTACTACCACACTACCGATATAGCAGTCAGGTCTCCTCAGTCAACAGAGATGGCCTGGCGGACCGTGAGTAGCAGGCTTCACTCAGTAACGACGTGTATTTCGCTCACCTATCTATTGCGTTAGCACTCGTGATCAACACAAACAATACCAAGCCAACACACTCTCTCTCTTTCACACATTTCTCTCTTTCTCCATCTCTCCTCTCTCTCTCTCTCTCTCGTTCCTATAACACTGAATTTAATTACACTAGCTTTAACTGTTTGATTGTTTAATTTTTGTCGCTTTACCCAGAAACTGAAGCATTGTGTACTCGTATGTCGTCTCGAACTTGCAAAGCGAGCGGTTCGAAGAAGAACAACAAGAAAAAGACACGTGCGACAAGTTTCGCACGACTCAAGCGGCGGGCCTAACGTGGCATGGCGTTAGC
This sequence comes from Dermanyssus gallinae, assembly GCA_003439945.1. Taxonomy (NCBI): domain Eukaryota; kingdom Metazoa; phylum Arthropoda; class Arachnida; order Mesostigmata; family Dermanyssidae; genus Dermanyssus; species Dermanyssus gallinae. The sequence continues at coordinate 253,663 of QVRM01001250.1, read as the reverse complement.
GCGTCCGAAGTGCACAGAGTACACGCAGCCGGAATTCGGAACGTGGGCAGATTTTTTGAATGTGGCGCGCAGAAGTCCTTGACGCAAACCACATCACATGGTGGTGCCTGTCAGTGCCTAGTCGATACTCGGTAGCCGTCGTAAACTGCCGACACTATGTCGTAGTAGTAGCAGTAGTGGTATACTTTTGCTACATATCACGTTTGCGAGGAGGGTAGTAAGTGTGTGAGTGGGCAAATGAGAAAATGTCCTGCTTACGGCAAGCGCCGCTGTGCGAAGGTGGTGGTGGCGTTTGAGTGATTTGGGCGGTCGAACGGGCGTCGTCATCGTCGTCGTTGTATCGCTGGGGCGCGCTCAGGTGTTAGCGTTGGCGGGGGCGCTGGCGGGGGCGCTGGCGGGGGCGCTGGCAGTGGCATTGGTGGTCGTGGTGCACCTAATGGCTGTCTATCGATCTCGTTCGTGTACGCTGATACTACGCGAAAGTACGTAACGTAAAGCGGGGGTTGGGACGGGGGGAGGAGATGAAGTGTAGCAAGAGAGCAACCGAGAGAGATAGAGGACGACAAAAAGCAAACATCGAAGTGCTCATTCAGTTTTTGTCGAGTGTGCCATAACTCCAGTGGACTTGTCCGCAAAAATTTCGATTTGCAATTTCTCTTTTCTCATATTTCTCCCTCTCTCTCCGGCCCTCTATCTACCATTCTGTCTTCACTATGCGTTTAGTCAGATGCCACCTCGCGTACCTTCCCAATCATCTGTGCCTGTTCGAAATTAATTGAGTACTTAGGTGCGTCGTGTGTAGTCGGTAAGATTAATGAGGTATTGAAATCAGCCATGTCTTTGTAGTGCATTTAAGCTAGGCCTGCGCTAAATGCTCACACCAACACAGACACACACATATATATATATATATATATATAAATGCATACTCAAAGTAAGAATAATATAAACTTCATTAAGTTGTCTTCATAATCGTTTAACTTCTTCAAGCTTCTAGCGAGATAAGTAGGGCAACAATTCATGCTTTACTGCTGCGCGTTCCACTGCATAGTACTTGGCACACTTCTGCAGGTAGAACCGGCAGGTGCACAACTCGTACTCTTTGTGAAATGCGGCGTTTGAACATACCAGGTAGTGGTAACCATGCACTATGTACCTGGTGTATACGTGACAACTGTCACATGCAGGACCAGACAGAGTGTGCAAGCATGGAGTAAGTCCAGCCCCCTGACCTCTCGTCTGGTCTGTTTGACTTTAGGTTCTCACTATGAAATAAAACATTCGTAAGGCACTGTACGCGGCATCTCAAGCCTTAGTAGGATTACTTGTTGGTGACCGGTGTTCGTGGTCGCCAGACATTCGATGCACAAAGCGGCTTCTTTCTCGCATCGACAAACAAAGCACTCGCTTCATATCTAATAAAAGACACCTCTCATCCTGGTTGAAATTCGTCAGCGTGAGGTGGTTCCATAGACTGTCAAGACCGTACGTCAGGCTCGAGACAGTCTTAAGCACGAAGAGCCTGAGTGCTGAGAAAACGGACAGTGTCCGGACATTGCCTACGTTTACGCAAAGAGAGCCATCCGTACTGTTTCGTTTATATGCGCTGAGTGTGAAGTTTATTCCCGTTTAATAATTCCCGCGAGACCGAAAATCAAAATCCGAAAAATAAATTAACAAACCGCAACGCTTTGCCGCAGCAACGTACTTGGCAACGTACCTGGCACACCACCCCAAAGGCTGGTTCATGCTGTGCTGCTCCAGTGTAAGTGACTGACCGTCACTAAGCGGTTTTACCACCCTACGAGGTTGCACGATATAAGCTGAGAGCTATCGTTCTGCCCTTTCGTATTTCCCTCTTCTGCCATAACCCTTTATACTACACTGCACATCTCATCGGGTCCTGCAGCAGGCTACAGATGATATCGATGCCTAGGCTTACCCCAGGAGCACCTATCGATTTGTCTAACGGAGAAGATCAATATGTCTCATTGCAACCAGCGCGGCGGGTTCTGCTTCCCCAAGTACCGGGTAGATTGACCACGGCCAACACTGGTTGGTGTTTTCAGGCCGTTCATCGAGAACATCGAAGCTTTTTACGGTTGACAAGGTTATGAAACAACGGGACAACGGTGCTGCTTTGATTGTGACTTAAAGATATATATATATATATATAAGGGTCTGGAAATTTGGTGCACAGATAAAAATAAGCATTTCATGTAGTGAGTGGCAACACATCTTGTTCGGGAGTAACAGTGAAATACTAAAAAGGTAAAACTTACCGATATAGCCGCCTCTACAGCGCGTTTCAAAATGGTTTAATTAATATAGTTAAAGAATTTGTTTATAGAGAAACTGAACAGATGGGCGCATTTGGAAGAAAATTCTATTCCGTCGGAATGGACCGCCAGAAAATCCGCCACGGCTGGAACCGTCCGCCAGATTGTCATGTTTTAAAGATAAATCATCTGTCGATCGAAGTAGTCTTTTTTAATATGACATTATTATGAGTAAAAAATATGTTTAAAGTCAAATGAGATGGATGATACAATTGTTTTTGCTTTAGAAGCGTACATACAAAAAAAGTGAATAGATAGAGTGAGTAGAGGAAGTCTAAATAGTATTGTTGGTTCTAGATAAGGCTAGGACAGAGCTTCTAGTGCACCTCATACAGTATGAGAAATATTAGCTTCAATAAATTCATATAGTAATCAGTAATCACTTATAATTGAAAAAAAAAACTTTTATAAATTGCACATTTATCCAATACGTGGGAACTAAAGAGTCTCATGCTCTACCGACTGAGCTAGCCGGAATACGTGGGGAACTGGGACTGGGGTATTGTGGTGACGCATATAATAAACGCGTTGTTCTAAGATTTCCTTCTCTCCTGCACCCTTACAGTCTTATCTGCGTACATTTTCTGTTCAGCGTGCAGCGTATTGCAGCACAACAAACGGCGAACGATGGTCCATCCAGCGCAGTCAGCCTTGCAGCGCTTGCTTGAAGTGGTGGCGCTAGCAGTCCCGATGACCGATAGCCGCAACCCCCCCCCCCCCGCCTTTTACGAAGTACGAGGCGTTGCGCCAGAGGTCAAGAAGTTGCAGAGCCTGAAGCCTGGTTTCCTCATTCCACTCCGTCCCCTGTTCTTTGTTCCTTTGGCCCAGCTATTCGAGAGAACACTCTCCACAAAATAATAGGAGATGGATATTTGCTTCGTAATTCATGTAAGCTCGTCGAGACTCGCGGGCGTCGTCTTCACCCCCCCCCCCCCTGAAGGGGACGTTGACCGAAGTTCGCACATGTTGGGCAGGTGGGGGAGCATAAAGGGCGTGTCTGTAAAGCACGGAGAAGCGTTTAGATGCGCGATCTCTCGACCCGTGCTGCGTACGGTCCGCTGGTCAGCGAGACAGACTTACCACCAACTTACACAGTCCAGATCCCTCCAGCGCTTCGTCGCTTCGCGTCCCAAAACAGCCAGCAGGAATTGCACTTCGCTGCATCACAAAATAATCGCGAATATTGAATTAGACTCAAACTTAATTGTTCGAGAGGCCTGCCAATGTGTTGCAATTTTTCTCGTCAAAAGAACAATCAGCGTTAAGTACTTATAAGATTGTATTTTTAATTAGTCAAGCCGGACATCGTCGGTGTAAGAATCAGAATCGTTAGTCTCCCACAGTGTCGAACCCGGTGGCGTGGTGGGTGCATTTGCGTGCGTCTCGCGACCGGGGGGGAGACACATAGGTGCAGCACGGGTTCGATCCCCACCGTTGCACATTCGTATTCATGGAGTCCGGAAGGACAGGAAAAGCTGACGTAAAGTAGATTGAATTATTCGCGGACAAAGTAGCTTTGTGCTAGGAGACTACCATCGTTCAACAGATGCTGAAAAAATGCAGATCAAGCAATCCAGGCGATGATATTCAGCATACCCTATAAAAACCACTATCTATCAGCATACCCTATAAAAACCACTATCTTCATTGTCGCTACAAGCTTGCGAAACCGAGCGCGATTGCTTGAAGCCCAACGCGGCACTACTGCCCTATAATGGGTTATTTAAATAAAAAAAAGTGGTGCCAGCGTGTTTTTGAGCTATCGAATGCAATAGTTTATTTTAATTTTAATCATGTTATTTTTATTTTTTTATTTATTTATTTTTTATTTATTACCGGTGTTTATTTTTGTTTTATTTATTTTTTTAAATTGTAAATATTACTGGTGTTTATACGATTTTAGAGCAAACATGCTCTATAATCGTATAAACACCGGTATATAGAAAATCAGGCTGTAGGGAAGAAGTTCCTAACTAGAGTTTCGCGTTTCGCCCGTTAACTTACGGGTGAAAACAATAGAAATTCCGTATAGGATCTGCAGTTTGATTGATTGCAAAGATTTTCAACATAGATTCTAGCTGAAATGTGCGCACATTTTCTACTGTACTCCGTGAACGGTTCGTGTGGTCGTAAGTTTACAGTTCATGTCTGAACTGGTATTTGGTCGCTTCGATTTAAGCTAAGCGGCAGTTGGCGACAATAACAACAACGACAACAATAACCGCAAAAAAAGTAAATGACATCAAGCAGAAAATCGGTTCAGCAATGCTGTGGCAGCCAAAAAACGACGTGCAACAAAACTCGATTTGCTGTAGGATTTTACGGAACTCGTCTAGCAGGCGGAGTTCTATCCGATGAATTTACTGAAACTCCTCTTGCCAATAAAAGCTAAGAGGAGCACTACCCCTGACGGCCCCCCAACAATTTTTTGCAACCACTGCGGTTATGAGAAATGCGTTTGCCGGATTTCGTTTTTCGAAGAAGTTTAAAGGATAGGTGATGTGAAGGAGGGTGGTAGCTATATGCTACCATAAATGACAAAAATAATGTCTAAATTATTTTAATTGTATAACACAAAGTTGTCACAATCACAAAGTTGTTGTTGTTATTGTCGTTGTTGTGGCGGCAACAAAGGTATTTTCCGTAGTAGTAGTAGTAAAATCGTACTCTCGTAATATTAATAGTTGTGTTCTACTCTTGAGAGTAATCGTAGCAACAGCAGTAGTAGTAGTTGTTGTAGTAATAATTATAATGTTGAAGTAATATTAAAGAATGGTTCCAGCTCCTCGCCTCTTCCTGACGTGTCAAAGTGCCCCCTGGTCGTCTGGCCTTTAAGGCAGAGACTATGAGTCTCCTCCCAGCGTGCCTCCCCGTGATTCGCGTGGTCTATCATGCGTTCTGCGGGCACCTTCGTTGTCGTTGTCGTCGTTATTGTTATTACCGTTGTCGTTGTTGTTGTCGTTGTTTTTGTTGTACTGGTCGACAGACTAGTAGTAGTGATGACTCTGTTAGAGATAATAGAGACCCTCACCGATATCCATATGAGTACCACCATTACGAGCATTCATCGTGGCGTAGAGATCAACGACCGTGACGGACGATTTCTGGCGTCCCCGCTGACGTAATCGTTATCATAGCCGTACGCTAATGCTCGACTAGCGGGCTAAGACGCAAGGGGCTTCATTCATGGAACCCACTGTCTGCCTAAGTGTCCGTCTCGAGACTAGAGAGGGGCCAACAAGAAAGGGATTAGTCGAGGCGCGCGTGTGCGTGTCGATTTCTCTGCCAGGCTAGTCTACCTAGAGATTGCTTGTTGCCCTTCGAGCTTGAGGCAAAGCATTCGCCAATCCTTGCTACGTTCCATTGCTGTTGCGACCGTTGGCCCGGTCCCGGTCGGCACGCCGGCTGCCTAACTGCTTAATAGGCATCATGAAGAGAACACGACATATAATAGAATAAAGAGAACACGATACTCAAAGCAGACCTCCCTGCGAGAGAATTGTCCTTATCGGCTGCTACTGCTGCTGCTGCCTTTCGAAGCCGTATTGCCGCCTGTCCTGGTGTGGGTCTAGCCACCTGAAAGGGTGAGTACGTATATGCTGAGATGTAACGCGGAATTGTGAGGTGACCGTCTTTTAATCGTATGCATAGGATTGGTGTGGTAACCTCTCTCTGGTACGCGACAGGTTCTGACCAACTTTTAAGGTCCTGCCAGAAAGGTGCCCGCAGCACGCATGATAAGCCCCAGCGGGCATCGAAGCTGAAAGTGAACACGGGTAATAGATCTTTCCAAGTGGGCGGTGCAGCTGTCCCTCTCAGCCTAAAAGTAAAATGTCTCGGTATTACGCTTCATGACAACATGAAATGGGAATGTCACGCTCGGTTGAGCCTCAGGCTCTGCTGTGCTGTGGTGGCATCGATGGGTCGCCTGAGGAAGGCCAACGTCATGCGCGTCGTTCTGGTCCTTGTTTATAGGGCGCTCTTGGAATCGATTCTCACTTACGGGATCACTATATGGGGCGCAACCTATTCGGAAACCCTGCACTCGTTACCGGCGTTATTGGCGATTCAAAAAAATGCGGTGCGAGGAGCCATTACTGGTCTCGTCGAGAGAACGTGTCGCGGCATGGTACGGCAGACTCGGACTACTCAAACACGATCAGCCGGCACGATTAAATTTAGCCGTGCTTGTTCATAGGGTGGTTAAACGCAAACTACCACCAGATTGCGAATTCGAATTCCAAATGACCTCTTTCAGGTCTCAGCGATACGAGGGATTCCCAGATTCAGGTTGACCTTAACGCAACACTCTCTAGCCTGCATGCTGCCAAAAGTATGGAACGAGCTATCGCAGGACCTCTGAAATGCGGAGCGGGTCAGCGTTTTTAAAATTTGTGTGGAAACCATGGTACTAAACGCAGAAAACAATTGTTCTAAATCTCTAAATTGTTCACATTTTACAAGACGAAATTACCCTATGATATGTGTATACAATGGGTACACAGCAAAAAAAATTGTAATATATGTTTGTGTGTAGGTGTATAATATTGTGGTTACACTTCACAGACGCAGGCGTTACAACGATCAGTATTTTTAAAGAAATATGACTTTGACATAAATTGTGACAGGTTGCCTGTAAAAGAGTATGTCACTAAAACAACTGATGATGATGACGACGATGATAAAGCACACGCATCCCGGGGAGACACTCTGGAAGACTCATAGTCCCTGCCGTAAAGGCCAGAGGACCAGAGAGCACTTTGACAGAAAGCAAGTCCACGGACTCTCCCGACGGCGGCGGCTAACTCCTGCTGCTCTATTATAACAACTATTATTATTACTACAACTACTGCCGTTACGACTACTCTCAATAGTTGCACAACTACTATTAATATTACGAGAGTACGACTTTTACAACTACTACTACTACTACTACTACTACTACGGGTAATGCCGCCCCCGGCGCCCGCTTGGCTTACAAATCATGTCAGCCGGGTCTCTTTTCTATTTCGGTGGTAGCTAAATAGCCGCATATTTAGGATTGTAGGCAGAGGGAAGGTTATCACCATCATCGGGCGGCGGCGCCGTCGTCCTTATCATTATTTCCGGGAATAGGGTCCGCCACAATTCTTACTGCCACTACGCCACTCGGCGTCTGCGATGCTCTGCCTAAGCAGCGACAGTAGGCGTACAAGTTGTACTACTCACTATTACTACTACTACCACATATAATAGTAGTAGTAGTAGTAGCTGTAGTAGTAATCATAGTTACTGTAGTTAATAGTAATTGGGGACTAGACAGTCGCTAGGCCTTTCCGCCGGAAGCTCCCCGGCAATTGTCAGTTAATGCTAGCAGACGACGCGTCACTTCACGGGAACCGACTGTGGGTTAAACCGAGCAGACGACAAAAACTGAGCAAACAAACAGCGACCGTCTGCTAAAAAGTCGGCCTCAGATTGCCACTACGCAAAAGGGTTGTTAAATTGAGAATTATATATGGTTTTACTAGAGAAAACTTGTATTAATAATTCTTAACATTGAAGTCTACGGCAACTGTTGGCATATTATTGGCCTATTGGCCAACTGATCACGACTATCGAGTACCTTACAGCGATATACGCACCTATCTGGCCAGAGGGGCAGAACTTCTTTAAATAAAATGTATAAGTTTCGTTTAACGTTGAGATCTACGCCAGCCACTCTTAGACCTTGGCCTATTGCGATCGCACTTGGCGTGCTGATACCGGTCGTCTAGCATACCGCGCTTATGAACACCTTATTGTGGCCAGAAGGATTAGTTGAAAAGAAAAAAAACCAACGTGATTGAACTATTGAATGTGCTTATCACGAACAAATCACTGAAATGTTTACTTGGTTGACAAGCCTGTATAGCTCTGAAAAAATATACAAACACTTTATTATAATATTTTGCTTAAACGGAGCTAATATTATTCACTAAAAGTCAGTTACATGTTTTGAATACTAATAACTAGGATTATATAATAGATTCACGTTTTACCTTATCATCTGGCCGTAGATCATCTGGCTAGGGACTGTGAGCGATTGGGAGGAACTAGCGATTTAGAATTAGAAGAGGCGAGGAGTATTACGCAAGGATGCAGAAAATGCATAGGTCGAAATTACGAGGCAGAGTCTATCCCGATGGAAGGTGTTCAACCTATAAGCGAGCAAAACGAGGGAGTGCGATATAGGTAATTAATAGCTGCAGCGTTATGTGCATCTGATATAGAGTGGTGATATATGCACACACAATTATCAAGCAAATTAATCAATCAATTATCTGCGAGATCCTTGTGCTGTCGCGTGGCGATGGCCGAATATTCGACGCTGCTGGGGCAGTTAGGGCACTGTGTAGTATACTTGAATGCGTGCAACGGCTGGAAACTAATTAATCTGATAAATAACAGGAATTTTGCGGATGCTCTTCGTTACGACTATTTTGCTTCTTTTTTTTACGACGAGGCAGCATTTTTTTTCTATGAACACGACGATATGCTTAGTCTCTGCTATAGAATAACTGGTTCTCTTGCATTAGTCTTGCATCAACTCGCACAGTTTGTAAAGCAGTGTTCGGCCTGCAATATCAATCTAACACACTTCAGTGCTCTCATTCTCACTACTGAACGAGACCATCTGGTCGCCATCGCGCCATTTCTGTCCTATCAGTACGCCATATTCAATTGTTTCACTATTCAGCTAACAATTACTACCTAACTCAGTAGGTTATACCGTAGTAGTTCATTATCATCATCCGTATACACTTACAGAGGATGCTAAGATGGACCTCGCAGACTTAATTAGTGCAAGCTGCTAGAGGAGTTGCATGCCCTGTCCTAGGCGAGCTGCGGCCGTGTACCTGAAACGTCTAAAATATATACGATATTACGTTTGTACTTTGATAATAGTATACCGATGAAACAGGGTCTTTATCAAGCAGGCGGCGGCTCTAACATAATACGTAGTTTTTGTTCGATAATATATATCGTATCATGTATACACGTGCATAAATTAACATTTTCAGGGCACACGTAGTTTTCATCTAGAAGAGTTTCAAACACTTCGAACACAAACCAAGTACATCCAAGTCGGCATTCCCAAGAAAGCCCATCTCGAGATGCACCCCAATTTGTAAGTAAGCTTATTGAAATGAATATTGCTAAAGCTAGAATATTGAAAACAATACTATTAGCCCATTTTACTTATCAGATAATTCAATAATGTTTTCCAGGGTATTTTACGACGTACGCAGAAAAGTCACGCGCGAGGACTTTTCTAAGCATCCTTAGGGTTATATTCAATTTATTAAAAAATTGGCCAGTTTTGATGTCCTAAGTAAAGCAACAATTAAGGTTACGCAGTGGCCATGTATGTTTTTAACTTTCTACTCTGTAGCTCCGTAGTAGGAGCAATTCGTACGAGAATTCTACCATATTTTGGAATCACGGAATCCATCCCTACTGTAAGATTCGCGGCATGATCATTTATTTGAAATTTCTCACTTTAAAAGCCAAAGTAGCGGAAAGCAGCGTCATTACAGACCACTGCAAACAGGCACACATTGGGGAATGTTGTAAAATGTACCTGTTAAGCCGGCACGGAGTGTGACTGATTAGATATTGCTTACCAAGCCACATGTTTTTCATTGAATGCGGATAAGATTTATGTTCTTCTACCCATCTGCACCTCGGCGCACCAAAATGAAGCAATGTGTGGCAACTAACCTCCACGGCCACTTGTAAACTCATTTTAAACAAGTAGATACCTGGCTTGCTACACGTAAACGACCGCAAACATAGTTCACATATACATAAAGGGCGCAACAGTAACAACAACAACAATATGTGGATCAGAGAGAGAAGCAGTAATAAAAACAACAACAATAGAAGCGTTCTGATGCCGCCTTTAAACCGCGAACTTTAAAAGGTCGGCGCCGCCGCCGGATTCCTGCTAACAATTTCACGCACGCCCGTTGTGCGTCGGGTATAATCCTCGCGAAAGATCCAAGCGCTCCGAGCTGTCCTGTCAGCGAAGGGATCCTGTCGCGTTGCTACGATCCGTTGACGCAACAGCAGTAATCTCGACGCACGTCAAGATGGACGATCTGAGGTTGGCAGGCGGGCCTGAAAGGAGAGAGAGAGAGAGCTTGAACGCTCGCTCACGACGCCATCCATGGTACGTACCGGCTGCATGGCTGCTGTCGTAGAAAATGCGGCCGACATGCTACGCGGCGAAAGAGGATGAAGAAGAAAACGCGACACTAAGTTAAAAAGCTTGCAATGCTTCTTGCCCAAGCCGTTGGCTGACGGCCTGCGATGCACTCTAGTTCTTCGGTGGCCCGTAGTGGCCAGCGAGATGGTACTTTAGCCAACGCTATCATCATCTAGATCGACCCGTCGAGCCCGGTGGCCTGGTGGCATGCGTCTGCGCCTCGCGACCGGAGGAGACACTAGATAGGTGCGCGGGTTCGAGCCTCACCGTTGCACCGATTTGTATTTATGGGGGTCCGCCTATGAAGCACTGCGAAAAGCAGTCCCATGTACGTTAGATCTTGGCTGAGAGTCAGCTCCGAAAGGATCGACTTATGCTGGCGGAGAACCGCGCCGATACTAACGGTAGCTTGTGCTTCGGATGGCAGAGCCTCAGCGATTCACTGTTGAATAAAGCGATACCAGCTGTAGTTGAATTAACGTATGAGTGAAAAATCACTAACTGTGGCTGGGTACCGTGGCTGTGCATACCACAGTGGCAGCGTAGTGTCAACCGTAACCTGACATAGCAGGGGGACAATTGTTTGTCACCGATAATTACTTTCCTAACCCACACATACGAGGACGGATTGAATACTTTAGTCTTAATACATATTTAAAAACAAAATAATGTTTATTTAATCTTCTAAGGTGTTTTTGTTTCCTTTAAAATAGTTTCCACTTGCTGGAATGCGCTTGTGCCACCTTCTTTCCCATTCTTCGTCAAAACATTTTTCATATTCTTTCCGAATCGAGTTGAGTTAATCCTGCACGTCTTTATCTATCTCTTCTAGTCTTGTATCTCGTGGTTCCTTTAAATGTTTGTTTTCTGTAGGTACAGGAAAACTGCACCAAAAATAGGAAAGTTAGAAGAGTACAAACACCGGTTTTTTTTTTTTTTTTTAATCAAATAATCAAAAATCAGCAAAGATATGAGGGACGGTGCGTTATCGTGATAAAGGATCCAAGAGTTTTTGCCTAGAGTTCAGGACTCTCGCGTCGGACGTGCCCGCGCCATCTTCTTAAATTTTCGCGGTAATGTTCTCTCTTGACCGCAGATGGTAAAAATTCGTGAAAGGTGATTTCCTAATAGAAAAAAACAATCAAGAGATGATCGGTGTTGAATCTGCTCGGTCCTAATTTTTTTGATATATTTTCTTTTTGGAGGCCTTGGAGGCTCTACTGGGAGAATTTGGCTCTGGTCCAGTCAAGCCCGGCGGCTAGGTTAATTTGCGTGCGCCTAGCGACCGAAGGATTTACATATGTGCACTGGTTTGATTCCTACCGTTGCACATTTCTATTTATAGGGTTCGTCTTACGAAGTAATGCGTAAGCGATTCCGTAGACACTAGATGGAATGCATAGCATATTTCTTTATATATATATATATATAGGGTGAAGCCGTTTGGCACGAGAGATAAAGTGACAGGTGAATTTTATTGACATAGCGGCCGACATAGCCTCCCTAGGTAGGAATGCAGTAGCTACCGATGAACACCACTGGCCTACGTTCAATTCCGGGTTATGGGCAAATATACGCAGTCCACCGACGTGTATGAGAGAAAATACGTGTTCTAACTCCCCACTTGCCCTCAGTGGGTCCCCCGGTCTCCGCCTACACCATCCGCCACTTTCGCTTCTTATGGTTGCAGCTCAATGAGACATAGTTACTTTGGAAAAATGACGCATCAAGGAAATAGCTCGTAGACGTATCAAAGGCCGCTCAAGGTAATAGCTGCGGCAGCCGGAAGCAGACATATAGACATACTTACATAGAAGCAGATATTTATGAAAATCTTTTTACGAAACTAGGTTGATGTCAGAAATATATGAAGCAAAGAAATGTCCGTCAAGGAAACGTCGCGGATTCCGTTCTAAGGATGGCCCTTAATGAACTATAAAAGCGTAGTTGTTTCCGGTACATTTAAAGAAATTTTCAAAAAAAATTATATATATACAGAATATTTCTAAATTAAGTACTTATTCTAAGTGGTGGTAGAATTTGTGAAAAAAATGTCTGTAGTAGAATCGGAAACCGTCATGCCTAAGAGTGAGACTCAAAGTACTAGTCATAGTAAACATTACTTCACATTTTCTTTTAATGTCACGCGTGATTCTCCGAAAAATCACGCATACATAGATTCGTGACACTAGCAAATACCCCCTAAATCAGCAGCAAACATTCCTCGCGAAGGCTTTCAATCGAAGACCAACGTGTAGTCAACTGCTCGTAAAAGTCACAATAACCAGGCTCTATGTCAATGCTTGTTGCTGTTTATGTCGATGTTTGTGCCATGTTTAGGGGTCAGCCAGCTGACATACAGGTGCCGTGTTTTTTTATTATTATTGTTATTATTATTATTATTATTATTACACGTTAAACAATGTTACAGTTGTGAGATCTGAAAGTATTACTGCAAATTCTTTAAATAATTATTTCACTCTATGGCGCCCAAAATAGATGCCGCGTTCCCTCCGCAAACGGCCAAACTCATTATTAATTAATAATATTAATTATTAATTAATTAGCTGTTTTTGTTAAGTTGAGTGCATCTTAGCCCCAAACGCCAGGCAACTTGAGACCAAACGCCATTACAATGTGATCTTCAAGAAGATGCGCGTATAGGCGCCGTTTGTGCATCTTTCTTTGAATAATAATAATAACGCAACGTGCGCAGCTTTGGACTGTACCCTCAGTAGAGTTATTGGCAATTCTGGACAATTTGCACACACTGCTTAACAAGGTGAACAGCGGGACGCAACTTTCTCTGGGCCCAACGCTCAAACCTCCTTCGGGCACCCCCTAGCCTGTAGACTACATGCTATGCGATGGACCGAAGGCGTAAGGCCCGTGATGACTGTCCGCACTGAGCCATTTGTCGTCGACAGTTGCACCAGGCTTGTGCGCATGCATAAAGGAGCTCACAGTGGCGGGCAGAGGCGATCGAAGATTCCCATTGCCGTCCGTCGTGGGCTTCAAGCTGGGCGCGGGAGGGTGTCGGGGGGGGGGGGTCTATTGGGGGTTGGAAGTTTTCACTGTTTCGCCAGCCTCAACACGGCTGCGATGTCGTTTGTTAGCTTTGGGCGCATCGTTAGCTACATTGACGTCTGCTCACGTACAAACACAGCGTGCTACAGACGGCGACATAGCAAGTGCCCAGGGAGGTCCCGCTGAAGAACACAAACACAAGATTGTAGTGTTGTAGGCGTTGAGCAAAATTGTTTTACAGAGATAATAGAACAGAGCGTGAGAGAGAGAGAACCTGGGGAAACGCGCAATATATATATACATACATAAACGTTGGCTTGACGGTATGATGCTAACGATGAGACAGTAGTCCAAGATACCACCTTACCAAGACATAAAACCAGCAGAACATAAACAAGCTATCCCTCCTATAGTAGAGTATCACACTTTAAAAGACGATTTGGTCCCGGAGATCGTTTTCGAGCATAACTGGCATTAAGCCACTTGAGCGTATTTTACGCGGGCACTGAGCACAGCGCCGATGTAGCGTCTTAAAGATTAGTGCCTACGTAAGCAATTTAGTTTTCTCAGACGAGACACGATGGTGGCGGCGTCGTCTGGGGGACTAGTGCACTAGTCATGTTTGTCATCTACCGGGGTGTCGCCGGTTCGATCCCTGTTGTTTGTTGATCGAATTTTCTTTAAGCGATACTCATTGAGAGTCGATGATAAATCATACCGCTGAGAGTCAGCGGCTATGCTGCCATAAAGACTGTTGGGGAAACCCTATATATCTCAACATGTCCGGCCCTCGGTGCATTGAAAATATACCTCGCGGTGAGTTTTAAGCTCGTTGAGGACGGATGATGGTCTAGATTAAAAACAATCTTCTTAAAAAAAAATTAATTTAAGACGAGGCACGAAATTGGGACTGTTTGTTTGGCGCTATGTCATTATGTAGATTGTAGACCCTATGTATCATATACCTGTCTGCAAGCCCATCGCCATAGACAGTATTTCAGCAATATATGTTTACTGGATTTTTTTTAATTCGGCACCTATAAACGTGTCAGTTTTCTTACAGGTATATTTGCTTCGGTCAGCTCGGTGACGGGGAACACAAAAGTGACTGACTCAATAACGTTGACTTCGAAACGCAATATGAGACATGGTCCTGTTCGACTTGTTTTGCCTGTCAAAGTTAATACAAATCGATGTTCAACCTGCTGCCACCGCCATCTGTGCTATAAGACGTCAAGTGTTCAAGGATTTTGCGCCAGCCCGCGTATGGGAGCTGCTACTTCATAAAAGCTACAATCTGTAACGATGAGTGTCGATCGCAGACCTCGAGACTGATCTATATTTAGCACTCTGCCGTAGGATCCATAACGACCTTAGCGTCGAAGTAGTCGAACCTGTCAGAGATAATCATCGTATGAAGGAAGCCTGTAAATGGCTTTTGCATATATAGTGCACTCACTACTTATTCGCACGGTGTGCACCACCCACTCCTAAAGGTGCAATACATGTTTTAAGGTGTTGCTACTGGCTGAAATTGCTTTCTTTTTCTACAAATTGGGCTCGTATCATTATTGTTACAATTCTTACCGGTATTACATCTAATACGTATAAAGTAATAAATGGCTATATATATATATATATATATATATATATATATATATATATATATATATATATATATATATATATATATATACATATACATACATATATACAGGGTCATTTTATCGTTATGTACTTATTGCGAGGTTTGGTAGAACTCGGCAAGAAAATATTTTTTATCGGAAGACACTTTACTAGCTTGCGTAGCGAACAGCGAATAATCAGATTAATTAAGTCATACAAGTCAATAAAGTTAACGCTTTTTCATGAAAAATCGTGAAGTTTTGGCATTACAACCAAAATGTACGTCCAAATGACCACTCTCATGCAATAGCATATTTAATGTAATGTTAGATCTGCTGGCTTTCCGTGCGTACTAGAACCTCCGGGTCTATCCAGAGATGACGGGAAAAGGCCTGACGGTCTTACTCTAACCCCATTTGAGCGTGGTCGCATGCTTGTTTGGGACGCAACTGTAACCGACTCATTAGCCCCTTCGATGGTCGGTGCAGGTGCGGACCAGGCAGGTCATGCGTCTAGGTTAGCAGAGGCTAACAAATGTAGAAAATACTCAGGCATTAGTTATCCGCACCAATTTTGTCCGTTGGCCTTTGAAACAATGGGAGGACCAGGCCCGCTTACATTGAAGTTGATTCAGCGCGTGGGTAGAAGCCTTAACCTCTCCACGGGAGACTCAAGAGCATCGGAATTTTTGCGTCAGAGACTGTCGCTTGACATTCAACGAGGAATCGCAGCATCTGTTCGGGGCACTTTGTCGAACTGGGCCAACCTTGGGTTAGAGAACCCGTGACTACACGTTCGCGCGTAGACAATTGTTCACTCCAAAGTGCTAACATAAAAAAGTTATATAACTAGATCAATCAAATAAAACCTTATAATATATATATATATATATATATATATAGACGCACGTACGATTTGATGCATCCATAGGACCACGGTGGATTGGCTCTTGACGATGTCTGTCCTAATGTGCCCATTCCTACGGCGGACTATGCAATCGAAATTGACTGTGCTTGTACGGCTGGACGCCACAACCGGCGATCGAATTATGTATGATTTTTTTTTGCTATACAAGTGGCAACTGGTCGGCATTGGTAAAGAGCAATTATGCAAGACGTTGTGCAGAGTTTTCCTCCGAACACGCCGGTTCCTTTGCGCGTTGACTGGTTCTCCCGCAAACGTTGATTTTGCACAACTATGTAGGAGAAAAAAGGCAGAATAACTACGTTTATAAATTTCACTCTCTCTCCTAAACAAGACGTTTCCGCGTTCTCCTTCCATTGAGAAAAAATATTTTCTTGCCGAGTTCTACCAAACCTCGAAATAAGTATTGTACATAGCGATATGAATGACCCAATATCTATATATATGAATTAAAGAGAAAAATATCTATGTAAATTTATATATATATATAAACTTACAAATATATTTTTCTCTTTCTATATCCCTGTCTAACTCTTTGCCTTGCGGTAAGTTGACATAAACTGTAGTAGCAGTAACCGGCATCGCGTTGATTTGGTTGATTTTCTCGTTACGTGTGCATTAGCATGGCCGGTATGAGAATTTTGTCCGTCGGAAGCTCGCATCGGAAGCTGCAAACGCGCCAGCGTCCCTCGGGACAATTTAGACGAATCGAACAAACGCATCGAACAACTCAAGGAGAATAAATCATGATCCCTCAAACGACCTCTTGATAGGCCCCCTTAGTCGAGAGCACTTGGCCCACCAGAGCGCTATATACGCGCTCCATAGCCGGAAGCGACCTCGAATGTCGAATTCGACAGCAACGGGCTGCTATAACGCGTCTATCTTGATAGTTGTTTGCTAATTTATACATCCTGGCCGGTGGTGCTTCGTTTCTAGTGACAGTGAGAGCCCAGTCCTGTCGGTTATTCTTTTTGACTGGCCTATTATTGGTTATGTGCATAAAGAAACCTTGTCTCATTAAGTGTACTATGACAACTGGGTACGTAATTATACACATATCTGTATATATGCTCATCTATTCACTATTGGTGAAGTTGATTCTTCCCTACGTCGTGTGTGCTGCTACGAACGCTGTGACTTTTTTTAGTACTAAGCTAAGAGATATCGTTTCAGAGAGTTAGACTGAGAAGTCCCCTGAAATGTCAAGCTCTTGTCGAGGCGCTTCTCGAGGTGTCTTCTGAGTCTTAATCGATGGCCAGAAGACTTTGTCTTGTGGGCGAAAATAACCACCGTATAAGGTCGAGTAACATCAATGGCAAGTTCAAGTGGCGAGGTAAAGTAATCTCGAGAAGACGGTACTGCGATCACCTCTGACAAGGGGCAAAGAGACTGATGTTTAGTGGGTCTGTGAGTTCAATACTAGCGTGGTTTTAACAACGGCCTTCGGTGTGTATTATGCATTTTAGCAGTTAAAATCTCTAAAGAAAACATAAATATATTATTCCCGCGCTTTATTCAAGGAAATGTTTACTCTGTTAACATCAAGTTTCCCTGGAGTTATCGGGAGTTACTCTCTATGGGAACATACGGTCCAGAGTTCGTTTCGTCGCCACAAACTTCGCGACGCGTCGTCGTATGGATCATGTTGAACATTATTAGCGGTAGTTCGGTATGATTTTTTTCAATATTTACGAGAGTATCACGATCAATTTTCGCAACATTTCCAATATATATCTGAACGTCCTCACCTGGGATTCCATACTTGTATGCAATCTTTTGTCGGTATTTGCTGCATATCTTGTCTAGGAGTCGCTGTTTTTTTTTCAGATATGGGTTCCAGACTGTACTACTGTTTGGGACGTTTGCAGTCCGTTATGACGAACTCTACCATACGATAATCCGAGGACAGGTGGTTTGTCCGCGCAGCAACTTCGTCCACCGAATTACCTTTGCAAAGAACAATGTCTAGTAGTGAATCGAGTTGACTGCCAACACGTGTCGCCTCTGTAACATGTTGTTGGTGTCCGTACTCGGCGCAGAAGTTCAGGATTATTCTCGTGTAAGGGTGGTAACACGCTTAGCGTCTCCCGATTAATTTTTGGCTGAATAAAGTCCCCGGTAAGTTAAACTATATGGCCACGTTTTATTATTAATGATGGCTCTTGTGTTGAAGTGTCTACTTTAGTTCTTAAAGTGTCATGTGTGCCAGTAGGCAAAAAAGACGTTGTTATAAGCCGCACTATGTGGCCAGTAAAAATGGCATCACACGCCACAAATTCGGAGTTACAATGCGGCACGTCAACCTCAGAATTAGCCAGCCCACTTCGGACGAGGATTAAGACTCCACCGCCCCGTGAGTCACGATACTTTTTAAAAACATCAAATAGTCGCCCATCATTGATTTGTTCCCATTGCCGAATAAACTGATAGTTTAGTAAGCCATATCTCAGTTATCGTTGCTGCATCTTTATTCATAACTGTTGATATAGCTATGTAGAGGTTCAAGGGCACCAGGCTTTACAATTGATCGAGCGTTGAGGTACAATAAATACATCTTAATTTGTTTTGTATAGTATGTTTACCGCAATGGTGGGCTGTGGTTCTCTGTACAGAATATACAGCTCGGTCGCAGGCCAGTCATGCTTTCGAGTAACTTTTTAACACCACATCAGGTCGCAGATGACCGCGGAAGAAAGAATGCCGGGTTTCGTCTTCTCAGAGCTCATCTTAAATGAGATTGTCGTAGTCTACGTCTGCAATTTCGACGTAGAACTTCTGACCACCGCTACGTGATCGAAAGCGTTTTACTGATACGGGGTGGATATGGCCATGTGTCTTGAGATGATCGTAGATCTTCTCAGCGTAGACACTGGAACACATGTTGGATATATATATATATATATACACACATACACAGTATCGATATATCATACATAGTCATAACATTTATATGTTGTCAAAATCATCATCACCACAAGGGACGGTAAGACATCTGCTATGCCTAGATGTGTGTATAGGCCAAATGTGCGACGAATGTAAAGGTTTTGTCATCGAAACCAATCAAAGCACTAGTGTCACGTGCCAGATAATAACGTGATCGCAAAAGTTCTGTAGCTACATTTTACTTGCCTACTACCTGACATCCGAATAGCTTTCCAACGATCGCACTAAACTCTCAATAGGTCATGCCTGTGACGCCATAAATAGCTCCGAAATTTACCAAGTTCACTGGGCGGAACGAAATCCGATTAGTTGCGTAGTAAAATAAGATTTAAAGAAAACATTTATGACCTCAAAGGACAGGAAGACGGCTAGTTCTACCAGCGGAGGCTGCTATTTTCCTAAAGAGTAAACGGGTTAATCACAACTTGGTTTAAAAGCACAGGACCTGTTATAAATGACGGCGAGAAGCTAGCTGGAAGTCAAGCTAGTCAAGGAGGAGAACTATACTGAACTAGGTGACTTATGTGCCATGTGTATTGTGTCATAATTTCGTACATAACGACACTTATGTATATAAACGAATTTCGGCTGTGTTGACTAGTTGCACTGCCCCCAATGCTTTAAGCTCCCACTACCTACAATGAATGCTTTCGAATAGCTTCACCAAGCGTACAAATAGCCTAAGGACAACAAGGGAGGGCCATAATGATGATGATGATGCTGCTGCTGATGATGATGATGAGGATAGTGCCGAATGTCGTCGACAAAAAAAATTCGAGCACATTGCGTTTTTAGAACGGAACTGTAGCCACATTCCACACTCAAGCTGTAGCTCTCAAAACGGTAGCAGAGAGGGCCGGTCTCTATATTTCGCGAGGGTGTGAGGAGTCCTCGGCGGCCGCCTCCGCTGCCGCCTCCCCAGAGCCGCCTAGAACTGCTCGAGCTGCTTTGTGGACCTTTCAGGCCGAGTTTTCAGCCGTGAGCAAACAGCCACCTCGATGGACGATCGTACGACAAACAGTTGCTCGTTGCTCCTTGTGAACTCTGCACGACGACTTCGCTGGCTCATCGAAACCCTGCTCCGAAATCCTCCTGCTCCCTCCTCCAACGCGCTGAGCCTCGAGAGGTTTTAGCGCAACTACCGTCCACCATTACTACTACGGCTACAACCTACTCCCTGTTGCTACCTTAGCCGCCTATTCGATTGGTCGGACGGTTGGTCGGTCGCTCGCTCGGATCAGTTGGCCAATAGGCAAAATATTAGCAGCGTGACGCTATAGCCATTTCCAGAGGATTAGATGCTTCTTCGTTTTGCTGCCACGATTGCCTTCGTTCCGCTTTCGCTGGCTAGCCCGTGGAGTTTACTTGCCCAGCTATCGGCAGACGTAAATACGTCCTTCCAGGTGCCGGAAGGAAGAGAAGAAATTGCCGCCAGCTCGTAGGGATACCTCGAGCGAAAATCCGTGACGCGTCGAAGTTCGCTGACATCGCCTGCTGTCCGCCAATTCTTGGTACGGCCCCGGCAAAACCCGTGGCGTCGAATGGGGGCACGTCTTCATTGTCCCTAAAGCGCGCCACAGGCGCCACTATTTTTCCTGGTTGTGTGTTTGCCTTCTTCAACGCTCGCTGTTTACTTCAAGTCCAACCCGCACACCAACCAACGATTGCCAATAGAGGCAGACGAACGGATTTGTTTGGTTTGTTGCAAACCAAGGGCAACTTGCTCTGTATAGAAGCCTTAGCCCTCCCGTTTAACGGCGAAACTGTTAGCCGTTTTTTCTCGCTAACAGCAAGTATTATATAATTTGTTAATATATTGGATTTATTATGTTATTGCGGACCTTGTTGTTGACAACACTAAAAAGCTTGCATTTGAACTTTATTCCATTTTAGAAGTTAGAACCACGTGTGCCGGTGTTTTGCTAAATAGAGTTGCTTCGGGTGGAAGCACTTCGAGAGGCGTGGCGTCCTCCAAGAGTGAAACGTTCCTTTAGCTTATAACAGCTCCTAACTATTACAATTTTGTCCCAATACACCTAGGTATTTTTTCTCCAAACCTGTTTAAGAGAGTATTGTTGTCTATAGTTTTATGACACGCTGTGGCTTTGTGTTCGTACTCCTCCACCTATAAGCCATATAAAGTTATTTCTCATACGTCCCTTATTCTTTGTCTCCTATACTTTTATAACTAAATTCCAGATCAACTCCAGGTCGTATCATCAAAGAATCGTTCCGATCTGAACCGATTTTGTGTCTCAGTGTTGAAAGTATGCCGCAAAGGGTTATGACAAGTCACTGCTGAAGATGAAACCAACCGCCGGCATGAAACACCAGATCATCGCCGCACATAAGGGTCTTTGAGAGTGCTATCCTCAAGTCTCAGATAGAAGGCCGCCTATTAATACTATGAATATAGCATTATATAAACAGCGGGTTAGGCTTTGATTGCTGAGCAAGGCAAGTATTTCGCACTTTGTCGCATACTTGGTCATTTCATCATTCAAGGTAACTCGTTCTTGTTGGTGAATTCCCCAGAAAATCCAAACATATTTTATGAAGCATATATTGGCGCCGGCTTTACCAAGCCCATATTTCAGCTCAGTATAAAAGCAATTTTGACATCACCAAACATAGTTAAAGGTGGTATTTTTGTTGGGAACATCTGACACGTGTAGTATGACAAGATAGTCTGAAATGTTTAAAACAACACAAAAGCAAGAACGTCATAGATGATTTAAACCTAAAAAATAGATCTATAAAATACGAAAATGTGATTTTTTTGGTTTTTCACTAGATGTATATGCGACACATAATTGTTCAGTATTTTTTCACATAAACCAATCAATTACATCAATGTGCCTCTAAATTTTTGTCATAAATCGTTCCACCCGGATATGCGTTGGCTCGTCAGACACGGCCTGTCTTGCGCTCACGCAGCGGGCCGGCGCCCAAGACACATTGCCCTCAATAAAATGCTTGCAAGATCGCTGCGCAGGGCGGGGATTCCCTGCGTCCTGGAACCACCTGGGCTTTCAAGAGACGACGGTAAGCGCCCTGACGGTATGACTTTGATACCCTTCTATAAGGGTCGTTCCCTGGTGTGGGATGCGACGGTGACCGACTCTCTGACCCCTTCCCTTGTCGGTCCCGGCGCGTCCCGCCCGGGGACTGCCGTTTCGCGAGCTGAGACCTCAAAGATAAGAAAGTATGCGGACCTAAGTCGGGCGCACCACTTTTTCGCCATTTGCGTTCGAGACGATGGGTGGCCCTGGGCCTCTCACGGTAACATTGATCTCTCGGGTTGGCGACGCGTTACGGCAGGCGACGATGGACAAGATGGCGCACGCCTTCTTCTCCCAGCGACTGTCCCTGGAGATCCAAAGAGGTAACGCGACCTCAGTGCTCGGAACTATGAAAGACTGGATGGACCTGGACCTTCGCGCCAGGGGGCGGGCAGGACTTCCTCACGGGCATGAGCGATAGAGCGGCTACGGCACGCAGAAGGAGCAACTTTGGTCGACGAGCAGCAACGCCGTGAAGCATTATATATATTATTCTAAATTATAATAAAAGTATATTCGTTGATAGTCGTGAAGTTATTAGCGTACACTTTACTCTAAACAAACCCACAGGAAAAATCTAACAGACTAATGTCGCGAGACCTTGAAAAGACCTCATCCTCAAAAGCTTGACTGTCTTGCCGGCTCTGTGCTTTGTGGTACTATTCTGTTGAAAACAGAGTTCGCCTACCTCGATTCCATCCAAGCTCAGCCAAAGACAATTAAGAAGCATGCTGTGATAACGCTCGCCATTTGCCGTGGAATGAAAAACATAGACTAGAAGCCGTACTAGACTATCACATATGGCACATGTAACGGCTCTGAATCACGTCAAGATTCTTATTTGCCCGAAATACAACAGTTTTGCTCATTCACACTTCCGTTCAGATAGAAATGGGTTTCGTTGTAGAATTCAATTTTTCGTTACAAAATCGGCATCAAGCTGCGCCATCTCGGACGCCCAGTTGGAGACGTTCAGTCACTCCTGGCGATCCGCAGGTTTTAGCTCTTGGGTCAGCTTACTCCTATTATATGAACGCATCGCCAGATGCGGTCCTCAAAATAGAGCAGGTTGAGGTGCGCGAGAGAGACCTAGTTGTTGGGCACGTCGCCGTATCGACATTTGGGGACAGTGTTCCACGCTGTCGGCAATATTTTCAGCTAAACGAGCGCTCGGTGGTCTTCAACGGTTTGACACATCACCTCCTGAATCTCTCCTATGACACTTTTTACCAAGCTACGTATGGTATTCTTACAAGGCCGGTTACGGTGACCATAAACTCAATTAAGAGCTTGCCAGCACGCCCGTGCAAAGTCTACCTTTTTTATAAGAACTTTGCACAATTTCTACGTGTTATTCCTTTGAGTAATTTGTCTTGGCTTTGGCAGTCCTGTTCTGCTCTGTTTACGAGAGCGGATCGAGGAGAAGGCGGAACTGAAGCGGACGTTTTGGAAAGATTCTAACTGAATATTTGGACACCACATATACATGTATATACACTCGGCAAGAATCAAACTCGGCAAAATAAAGTTTTCCATTGGAATGAGGGAAACGTCTTGTTTAGAAGTGAGGATTAAATTTATAAAAGTAGTTATTCTGTTTTTTTTTCTTCTACATAGTTGTGCAAAATCTAGTCTTGCGAGAGAGTAAATGCATGAAGGAACCGATCATACCGGAATTCTGCATGATTTGAATGACACCCGACGCGCGCTAGCGCAAGGCAAATATCCGGATTTGGAAAAGTCATAAAAGGTCGATATGTTGTTATGTTTTACAGTTGAAGGTTTCACGTACAGAACCGTAGTAATTTTGCCTTTACAACCAACAACTTACGCTCAAAAGACAATTCTCAGGCAATAGCAAATTTGATGCCTATAATTTTCGCATTAATGTGATGGTGCTGCATTCCGAAGTTGCCGATTAACTAAGCTTTTTCGACAGCCATATCGAAAGCGAAGGCATGCACACTTGGCATAATTTTGGCCCGCTTTAGCAACAGTGTATCAGAATTTGAGGTTTAAAATTTGAGGTTTAGTAAAACTTGGCAAGAAAATATGTTTGCCCAGTGGAAGGAGGGGGCGGAAACGTCCTGGCAAAATGTTACGGTTCTGAACGTGAAAGCCTCAATGTAAAACATAACTATGGCTAACTAAATTGCGTAGGTACCCGGCAACTACGTAACGCAGCACCATCACTTTGGTACGAACATGATGGGCATTGAAGTTGGTGTTGCCTAAAAATAGTATTTTAGGCCTAAATTGTTTAACGTAATGGCAAAATTTCACAGTTCTGCACGTGAAAGTATCAACGTAAGACGTAATACAATTTACGACTTTCCTCATTCCGGATAATTGGTTTTTGTTAGCGTGCGCCGAACACGCTAGTATGATCGGTTGCGCCATGCACTGACTGGCTCTCCCGCAAACCAAGATTTTGCCCAACTATGTAGGAGAAAATATAGCAGAATTACTTATTATTTTTATAAGTTTAATTATCACTTTTAAATAAGACGTTTCCGCCCCCTCCTTCCCTTAAAAAATATTTTCAAGCCATGTTCTACTAAACCTTAAAATAAGTATATATATATATATATATATATACGAAAAAACA
Organism: Dermanyssus gallinae; assembly: GCA_003439945.1. Lineage (NCBI taxonomy): Eukaryota > Metazoa > Arthropoda > Arachnida > Mesostigmata > Dermanyssidae > Dermanyssus > Dermanyssus gallinae. The sequence continues at coordinate 228,901 of QVRM01001250.1, read as the reverse complement.
CGATATGTTAAATATAGCTAAAAGCTTGTATAAGGTCCTAATAGAAACAAAACCCAAAACCAACAGCGTTGCTAAAGTAAGCCTTCACGCTAAAATGGCCTTGCTGCGTGTCTAATGGGATTAGGAAGCCGTAGAGAACATTGACATCCTCTAAAACACGGTCATGGATAAAGTGTACCTTTAGCAGCTTTATAGTTTGAAGCAAGCTATCGTCGAAAAAAGCCCCTACTGTGCGTGAACTCGTAGATGCGCGTGGAATGCATGAATGTGTTCCATATTTTTAATATTCCATCATGACAACGGCCTATAATAACTAGACGCAAGAAGATATATGTATGTATGTATGTATATATATATATATATATATATATTTAAGATATATGTATGTATATATACATTTTGGGTCGTAAAAGGCAATGTTTGGTCTTATGAGTGAAAGCCAAACTAAACTATTATGCGTGGTCTCTTGGAAGTCAGGCTAAGCCGAAACTCATTGACCATGAGTTCTGTTGCTTCACTAAGGCAGATGCGGATACCGTGCTTAAAGGTACCGTGCTAGAACAAAACATGATATTGGCCATCCTGCGCGATTTTTGGGCATTGAGATCTTAGGCCATATAATAGAGGTTTTGGCTGAAACAGGAATACAGGAGCCGCTGAGTTCCAGATATATAATGACAGCCAGTTCTCCTTAAGAAGATGCCGCCGTGACTGTTTTTCGCACTGCATCGCCTATACGAAGATAGTACCTGCTATCTTGCAGACGAGTTACGCTAGTCGTTTCATTACTCTGCCTCGCTTAACCCCATAGGTTTTCCTATGAAAGAATGAATGCAATACCAAGTGACACGATGTACTGCAGAAAGGAATCCATATGTGTGCACAGGCGTATCTAGCAGGCCTTTAATATTGGCCTAATCTAATAATAGCGTCTCTATTAGATTAGGGAAGCTAACGATGATAGTGAGCACATGCTCAATGTTGGTCTGCTGCCGATATCTCCGATACAGTTGCGTCAAACGATACCATTCAATTGAGTCTTGAGTCCAGGGCCTTCTTCGACGTGACCCCGTTTAATGGCTAGCGTTTTTTTATATTACGGTAAAATGTGACCTACAGACGTCCGTCTAGCCAGGCGCAACTGCGTCACGCATTTTGTATAAACTGCTTTGCCCTAAGCAAAACGACAGCGTATAGCTGATTCTACAATGGGATACGCACTTAGAAGGCATGCTTCCCTAAAAAAGTCCTCTAATCAAAATCCAATTCCACAATAGTATAATTACAGATTAATGCGGCGTCTCTGAATAATTCATCTATTGCATGTCACTTCCAATTCGAATCTTTTTTGGGGAATTGCCGATCAGTTTACTAGCAGGACGTGGCTACTAGACAAGAAGTACTTTGGAGATCGTGGCACGTTTTGACGATCTGCTCGTAATAAAGACGAGTGGAAACGTATTTTGTACTGGCTTGTGAGAGGATTAAGTGGAAACGTCACTCATTAATATTATAGCTCAAAAGGAATGATTCCTTCATATCCTCTACATCAGAGAAAAATATCGTAGCATAGAACCGTGCGCAGGGTTTTGTACACTAGGAGCATGCTCTCGGTGGGAACGCAATCAAGTTTTAACAATGCAGCGCAAAGATTATGGCGTAACATTTAGGGGAGATATCATATAGACAGGGATGCCCATTTAAATGTTTTGAAGGAGGAGTCCCAGTTGGTGGTTTGAGAAAATGCTTTTTCCCGTACGAGACGTAGAAGTTTCTCAACCATAGCCAATACCCTCAGAGAGGAACTACAAGGACAAAATTTGTTTTATTTGCATTAACAACCAGACCGAAGCTGTTCAAAATTTCCAATACCAAAACGGTCAATGATCACGAAAACCCAAACTGTTTAAACTAGTTACGTCTTCTACGTCTAAAAGCGATTGGCGTAGATTGTTATTTAAGACCTTTGTGGTTCACGCCGAACAAACAAGACTTTTGGACTGGATTTGTAAAATATTAGAATTGGGGATGGCCAGGAATATAACGAACTCGAGTACTGAAAATTCTGGGGTTCTTCTGTATCAACTTTATACAACTGTTACATAACACTATCCACACTAACCACCTGCCTCCGAGAAGGTAGGTAGAATTTCATCCAAGCAACCGCAGTTGCAGTGCATCCCAGGTAAACTGGCACCTGCAACATAAAAGAGTGTTACACTTGAAAGCTGTCGCTTTCAAAAGTCGAAAAAAGTCAATGACGAAGACTACAAGGCAAGTCTCATCTCTCTTGTTTCCACGGAGTCGTTGCTGAAGCGTGATCTGCAGCGATCCTTCTGGCGAATCTTTTCGCACATAAGTCCGTCTTGATATAGAATCCCAGCATGCCAGTCCGGCGCCCACTTAAGCATGTTGGCCACTATGGTCCCAATCAACTGCAGCTTACCCTTGTAAGCGTAGGAGGAGCCCATGCGATAGGCCGCGAGAGTCCCGCATTCCCCTACGGTGTGCGCTGCATCATCGGGTGCGCCCATGGCGCAGGAAACGTGCCTGTCTGTAGTCATTTTGCATATGTGGGGAAGGTACGACTGGAATTGGCCATGCTCTGTGAGCACTTGCACGGAGTGATATGCGATTGTTCCCTTAAGCTTACACCAAGTGTTACGGTCATTGATTAGAGAGCTGGTGAGTTGGACAACATGCGCGTCTATGCACGGAGCAAGGCGACTTAGAGGCAAGGCCTTTGCTTTGCATTCGGGAGGCCTGGGTTTGAGACCCAGACCGGTCACTCTTAAATTGGTTTTCATGGTTCCCATTTAGACGAGGTAAGTGCCGGAGTAGATAAAAAAATCAGCCATGACACGAAAAAAACCGTACACGGGCATTAGCCTTACGGAACAACTTAAAAAAACAATGTTTCGGTGGAATGGTCTCGTGCCTGCGTCCAGGAAGTGTCGCCGTCTGGCTTGTGCTTGTTTCTCCTTTAGGCCAAGTATGATCCAATGAATCGGGCAGGCAAGCGCTAACAAGACTACCTTCGAACAGTCCGATATGCATGCGCGACCCAGATGGCTATCGCTTTTTGAGAGCTTCGTATCATGCGCCGCGCCTTTGCAGTCTGCAGCACCGTGTCAGCTTATATGCGCCCGACATATAGAGCAATGGCCTATGCTACGGCCGCTAGAAGCAGACGATTGGCGTGCATCTTGCCCCCTTCGTGACGAAGAATGCGTGGTTGGTTGGCGAAGACCTTCGTGACCGCCTAGATGATGCTCTGGATGTGTGGCCGGCCGGTAAGGCTTGTACCCAGCATTACGCCCAGGTACCGTGCCTCTCGTTTGATAGTCAGCCCTGCAAGCTTCAGGTAGATCGCCTCAATCTTCCGAGGGGCCAGCTCTAGGTAGTTGTCGATCATCTACTTCTCTATTCAGTAAAGGGCCGTCTTTGCTCGCGCCTTTTTTTTAACTTTTTTTTTGTGAGGGGTTGGATGGTAATGCACCATCTCTTTTTATTGAGACATCTGTGCTCCCCATTTTTTTTTATTAGGGTCGATTTTAGTTCACTCCGGCATTCACCTTGTCTAAATTAGAAAGCATGAAAACCAATTTAGGAGTCGCCGGTCTGCAAGGCAAGGGGCTATTGCCACTAAGCCATCTTGCTCGGTGCAACGCCTTCATCCGAGCGGTGACCACCAGCGCTAAATCGCCGGCGTAAACCATTATGTCTACCCCAGCAGGGATTTTTACGGTTTTCACTGTTTACTAAAAACAAGCGCGCGTTGAGATACAAAGAAAGAATCCGTGGCATGTAGGGGTCTGCCTCTCTGTTCATGCGTGTTTATTATTACCAGCTAATTCACCGTATAAAACGCGTTTCTTACGTCGAGCAGTGCTAGTAAAACATAATTGCGCGTCTTAAATGTCCGTTGTTGTTCTGTGCAGCCGCGTTCGCGGATACTGCGCGCAATACTCTTATGATAGGTTTGGGCTTCTCCGGCAACGAGACAATGTTAGCTCTTTCCCGTTTGACTTTTCGAAAGGGAGCTGTGTAGTCTTCTTGTAGAGGGGCGCCGAAGAGTCTTCTTAATGTTCTGTATAGACGTGAGAGGCTTCTTCGGGGAATGGGGGGTCTTTCTTCTTGGGAAGAGGGGTAGATTCCGGCAGGTTACGTGAGTTTTCAATTAACGCCACTACTGTGAGACACTTTTGCACACAAATCAAGTTGGTTTGGTGGTGTATGTATAGCGACGGAAACCCGAGGCTAGTCTCTACCTCTTAATCTGCACACCTTTCCGTACAAAGTACAGTGGTCGCTCGGCGAAACTTAAGGTTCGCTGGAATGGCGGTCGAGAGCACCCGAAAAGCAATCGATAAAGCCATGCAATCTAATCATCATGTTTGCTCTCATTAAAATGACAAGCAGTAAAGCACTAGAAGCACTAGGCAGTTTCCAATAGTTTTACTTAAAGAGGCAACAAGGGCTAATAAAGATGATAATTATTTAGCTGTTTAGACTCTGTCTGGGGTCTGGCGAGAGTACGTGGCGACAGGAGCCATCGAGGGCGTTCCTAAATACCTAACGCTTAATTCGTTAAGCATACTCAAGACAAAGCATATTAAATGTTGTTCAAAATAGAGCTCCGTCTGTACTTGGTCTGAACGAATCTTTGTAATTCAACATAACATGCTAGATAAGATTGCCACACACTATGGCGTACTCACACGTGGCTTGAACAATTACGCAACGCTTTTCTAATGTTCGTTACGCAATAGATATGGCCTTAATTAAGGTGTGAGTAGAGCTTCAATCGGACATTTAGTGCGCTCCACTAGTGCGTATGCGATACCGTCTGAACGATGCTGGTTGTACACGGAACAATGATTGGCTTTACTTGTATGAGCAATCAACGCGGTATTACATTATTCTCATCAAAGGGCCGTTTTCAAATGCAATGATATAATATAGAAAACAAAATGATCTAACGAAGGCAGAATGGGAAATATAATATATGATTGCAAATGCTTTCTACTAAATTTGGTCAACGTGGGCGGGGTACACTTAACACATAATGAATACATTTCTGAGTTTGCCCTATGCTTTTAACTAATTTTTTTCAACTGACGGAATTAATAAATAAATATATATAAACAAACATGTACTACATTTTAGAACGGATTTTTCAGTAAGACTGTTAGGAGCGCCATCTACCGGCCAACGACACAAGTAATAAGCAATGGGTCTCGACGTAGCACTCGAGTGCAAATCGAGTTTTGCTAATGGAAACCTAATGACATTAGTGCAATTAATCAGATCTATGTCAAACATCGCCTCAGCTATTCAGGAACTGTACTATTGTCCAGTGTGTGACTTAGCAGAGATATATGTTAAAAATTACGCGATATACACTGTATTTTCTCTCTTATAGGTACTTTTTTAGTGTGAGTGTCACGCACCTACCACAGATTTACCTTGACATACTGAATGACTCTTTTCCGTGGAATTGATAATCGGAAAAGAGCCTTTAAATAATCCAATCCTTGAGAACAGAGAAGTAAACGGTCTCAAGGGCTATACGGAACTGAATATCAAGCATATTTGCATATATGTGTAGATACCCATATACATATATTTTTAAGAAGCCTATATAAAACATAATTCTTAAGCCGAAGAAGTTCCACAAAATGGTCACATCACTTGACTCTGGGACGAGTAGCTTAGAAAGTCCTATATGGGCAAAGTTCAAGATTCTTTTGTTTTACTTTCGAACTATTTGCCTAATATACAGTTCCAAGCGTCACACGCACTTCGAAGATTCGAACTCTATATAAACACGATTGCCTGTTAGGCTGAGCGGAGTTGAAGCCACAGAAGCTTTATCCGGTAAATTTTGTAGTGAGTTTTGTACCTCTCTCGATACTTTTTAGTTTGTGCTGTTATTGTTGTAGTTTTTTCTTAGGACTGTCACAATTAAACAGCCTAAACAAATCAAATTAACGAGAGCAAATGTTGAACACGTCTACTTTCTGCCTAGTCAAACCCGCAACGAAATATATATATATATATTTTTTTAATTCATAACGCGGCGTAAACAATTGTCCCCCAGCGATATATATATATATATATATATATATATAAGCGAAGGAATCACAGCACGCCGGAAAAACGGACATACCCCCATGCAGGCAGGTATTGAGCGCGCAGTAAGGTTGCAGTACGGTGAGCGCCCATAGTGCCGTGCTTGGACTGACTGGTAATTGCATGAAGGCGTATCTGGCGATCCGGCGCCGTCCGCCAGTTAAGGTTAAGCCACGCAGGTGATGGTGACAAATCGAGAGGGCGCGCATCGAGTCGCACAAGCTGTACAACGCTGTATCTGTCTCCTTCTCCTACATCAGGCGCGGTCTCAACAGCCAGCGGGAGTAATGAGCCCAGTCTCCTCCTTTTGCGACTTGCCGCCCCCAAGAGTCCTCCACCCCCATGAGACAGTACCAGAGGGGCGTGGGACGACGGTGAGACGACAACGAACACATATCTATCAATCCATTCGTATTCGCAGTCGCACATTCGTCGCCACACATTGGCCTTGCTCCCGTGTCTGTGCCTGTGTTCCGCACTTCCTCCGCACTCGCTCAGTTTATGTTCGTTCGTCGTTGGCTCCTTCTTCTCTGCTCTATTTATGTTTCCTCTTTTCCCTCACTTATTTTCCTCATTTTCCTTACTCCTTTTCCATCTCTCTCTCTCTCTCTGTCTTTTTCCTATCCCGTGGTGTTGTAGCATCCGAGACCGGGCCCCACAGAAGTTGCCCCCGCAACCGACGGGAACGAACGCTAAGGGGACGGGAAACCCAGCTTCAGTGGAAATGGCCAAAACACAGACGCGCCGCGATGGTGGTCATTCTTGCCATTCTGGCCGCTAAGGGACCGCACAACAACAACTGTGCCAACAGAACCAGCGCCGGCGGGGACAGCAGCAGCGGCAGCAGCAACAACAACAACATCAATATTGCTATTGTCCTTTGTGGTGTCGGTGTCGGTGTGCCGCTACGGCGTGGCTGTGCTTTCCGAAGCCAAGCAAGCCGAGTTATGTCCAACATGCAAGTAACGGTCTCCGCTAGTTGCTCGTAGGACGTAGATAGATGGACGATCGGGGTCGACACGTATAGGTCACGCGTCTCGACCTTTGCGTTCCTTTAGACGTACACGCATTTACACAGCTATACACGCATACATAGGAGAAGTTGTCATTCAGCCAAGAGCCTGGCAAAGAGCGTGCCGCCTCCGACGAGAACCCGCTCGTATATCCCGCACGTCAGTTGACGGCTGGCCACTGTTGCTACATCTGTCTTCCTGCCTCACGTAGCGACGGATACCAGGTTGGCTTAACACAACTCAGTTAAATAGATAAAGTGTCGCCTGAGAGGCTAACATTCGCTAGCTAATAAGGTTGTGCGCTCCACCAACAGGTCGGCCGTTGTGATTATGACTAACCTGTTCAACCTATTTGGGTCACCTATATATATATATATATATATACATATACTATATATATATATATGGCGTCATAAACTACACAATGAACAATGCCTCGATCGATAAGACATTTCAACGATATGCAGGTCGTTATTATTATTATTATTATTATTATTATTATTATTTTTATTATTATTATTATTATTATTATTATTATTATTTAAACTGAGTACCAATAAGTACTAATAACACTATAGATAACTGGAATGACAAGTAAAACGATGTAAGAAACACGGATGTTCTGTAAAGAGCGTGTGTTTGAAGATGATAATAATAAACTGAACTGAATATATATATATATATATATAGGCGAGCACTGCCGAGTGTGCAAACGTATTGTAAATGATCAATAAATCATCACAATATTTTCTATATATATATATTTCATTTTTGTTTATTTCTACAGGCATCTATGACCATTCTCCAGAGGCTATGAAGCCTGCTGAACTTTATACGTACTGTACGTGGCGCGCTCACATGCGAACAAACATCTAGATGAACTTCAGACCTCTTTGAGCATTGGGTCTAGTAAGGTCCGGCTATGTCTTTCTACCCTCTACACTCTACTTCTCTGCTGTGCTCACCAGCTACCAATGTGCAGCATACCTTTTAGTCTAGCCGATTCGCCTGCGCAGCATTTGTGGCTTCGTGCGCACTCAATGATAGCTACCCAGGCAGTACGTTTGTTCTAGGTGGACGGCATACGGCCAAGCTCAATTTGCCCAGATCACATCGCTTTGTGTATTGATCTGAATAGTTTGACCCATGTTTAACTTGCATCTAGTAGAGGCATGCCCATATATATTATTATCCATGTTAATTAGTATTTAATATATTTTTTAAGATTTCCCTTAAGGCAATTGCCCGTGTACGGTTTTTTCATGTCATGGTTAATTTGAATCCACTTCGGCATTTACCTTGTCTAAATTGGAAACCATACAAATCAATTTAAGAGTGGCCGGTCTGGATCTCGAACCCAGTCCTCCCGAATGCAAGGCAAAGGCTTTGATACTAAGCCATCTTGCTTTTTTATACCTACTCTATATCTCTATTTATATATATATATATATATATATATATATATATATATATATATTATAGAGAGCGTTAAACATACATATATATACATATATACCAGTGGCTCTGTAATAAGGATCGCGGGCCAAATCCCGACACGACACAGACCACTTCGATGCAATCTGGTGATTACCAGAGATCGATTCACGTTATGATCAATAAAAATAAATACATATGGTGGAAGTGACAGGGCAAACCTGGTCGCGGGTGTCGTCGCGAGCAGCGCTGAGCAGCTCGGATAGAGCCAGACGATGTTCTCCCCAATATAGTTCGACTTCTTGTGATGCTGTTTAGAGAGGTTGCGAACGATATCGTCCGGCTTCGACTGGCGTTCGGCGGATTCAGGGCACGTTCGGTTCGAGGCCAGCCTCGCCGTCATCCGCAGCAATCGCAGTTGAAGCCGCTCTTTCTCTCCCCGTCAGTCATGGCTTACGCTTAGCCGCTCCGCTCTGGTCCGCTCCGCCCCTCTCTGCGCGGGTTCCGGGGCCGTTGGTAGGGTCATTTTGGGAATGCGACCCGAGGCGTTGGGACGGCGGCTTTGGTTTCGACTCTTAAAATTCGCCACTGCGCCAGCCTGGCTCTACCGGGCTGGCCCTGTTTTCCTTCCGACTCCCTGACTTTCTCTCTCAGCTCCTTTTCCCTTCTCTCTTTTTGCGATTCTCCCTATTATTCTCCTCCTGCCCCCTTTCTCTTTTACGCCCCTCGTTCTCTGTTTTGCGTCTTCCCGTTCCCCTGTGACCTTTCTTCCTTTCTCTCCATCTAAGTGTCGTCGTGCTCCTCGCAGCTGGTGTCATACGCCTGTAGCAGCGCCTGGTAGAAGGCACACGGGAAGAAGCAGCATCATAAGCAGGTGTGCTCTCTATTCCCCCCCCCCCCCCGATTCCTTATAGACAGATCATCTCCCATCCTGGTCCTGCCCGCCTCTGGCGGAGACGCCGGTGCGTGCTTCTCCTGTTGTTAGTGCCCCGCCGTTTCTAAAGCTGCCGCTGGTTGTGGTGCGGGATGTTTTCAGCCACCCACGTGTGTGCGTTCGCCATTGGCAGACACTCAAGCACAGGACCGGTCCCGCCACTCAGACTTTGCTATTCGTTGTCGGTATTGTCGTTGTTGTTGTTATTGTTGCTGCTGCTGCTAGGTACTGTTGTGGCTGCTACTGTTGTTGTTGTTGCTGCTGTTTTGGTGTTGTCAGTTGTTGTGCCCGTTGTTGTTGTTGTTGTTGTTGTTGCTGCTGCTGCTACTATAGCCGGCACATCGTGTTCACGCTGTCACAAAACGGACCGGGAAGGAAAAATCTCCGTCGCCGGTAGCAAACCAAACCAAAATAAGAAGAAGAAGAAGAAGAAGAAAAAGAACAATCTCAGATTAAAGGGAAAAGGAAAAATAGGTACAAAAGGTTGCGAAATGAACGTGCGGCGTGTGATAAGGAGGGAAAAGGACAGATAAATTAGGATATGGGGTATAGAGAAACGTATGATATAGGCCGTAACAGGATAGAGCAGGAGCGAAGGAGAACCTCTAAGCGAAATGGCTGTAGAAGAAAAGTTGGATTCAGCATCAGTAGTTGCAGTAACTGTTGCTGTAGTCAGTTACACCAGCGAGATCGATGGAAGTGCAGACGCAGACTGACGGCCCTTTCCGAGAGATAGCACCCTTCGTGAGCGTCCGTGTGTACGCGCTCGAAACAGAGACATTGAAAGACGACAGAGATCAGCAAACGAGGTTTTCGCCGGCACTCAGATAAGGTAGCACTGGCAGGTGGGCTGCGCCTGGCTGACAATGGAAATGCAGAAGACAAACCTGAGAACTGAAAGAGGGACACAAGGAGAACATGAACAGCGCTGCTGCTTTGTGAAAAATTTCATCGGAGAAGTAGCAGAGTTTAGCTGGTAAGAAAAAATGTTGTCTAGTAGGGAGAATACAGGTGAATGCTATATAGGGGTATATGTATGTATATATACTGCTGTGTTCACAAAGTTCGTGTTCATTTCATTATAACCGAAGATGATAACGTTTTCATTAAATCCTTAAAAACCTGACTGCCTTCATTCTTAACTAGACTATAACAGACGCATCGTTCTGTTGTTAAAGCATCTTTCTGTCTAGCATGCATACCATTGAAAAAAATCGTTTTTCACGTCGAGCAGCTTCTGTGATTATATTGGCGTCTTCTAGGTAACCGAATTTTGGTCATCTGCCGAGGTTGATTTTGTTTAAGCTTAGTTTATTTTTTGGGCTCAATTAAAAGCGCCACTCGGAAAGATTGCGCATTCGTAACCACCCATCTCCTGTCATCACTAATTATAGCCAACTAGGAGGCATACAATCAGATCAGTCTTAGTTCCAATATGTCACCCAAAACTATGCGACTAATACTAATCATATTCCGATATCCTCTCTTATTTGTATAGAAGTGATTCAACGCCTTAACATAAGTTCTTAACACTGGTACACCCTTAAGCTCAACAAAAGGAACAACCAGCGTGAGTAAAGACATTAGACGCCCGACATCTGTCGCCGATGTGCTGGGTGAAGGTCCTTCGCATACAGTAGTTTCGGGAATACGGCAAGTATGGTAAGGAAGTGACAAACTCCACCGGTTGGCTACTAACGGGGTACTACGCCTGTTGCATCCAACTAACCGCGACGGCGAAACTTAGTGGCGCTCTCTTCAGCGGATTTATTGGCAAGACGTTACGATGAAGGATAAGTTTCTACGTCGCCGACAATTCGACGAATAACACAGCGGTCCCGGTGGGCCACTACTATGTCATTCGTATACATGACGACAACGAAGGCGTTTCTAAACTCTTCCCGCACATGGTGGGCAAGGACTGCGATGAATAAGGAAAAAGCTAGGCGACTGAGAGGGTCTCTTTGAGGGGTCTTTCCGTTTGGCACCGATATACGGACTCGGGAGAAGTTCGCCTGAAGTTGGGTGGAAAGGGAAGGCGGGCAAAGGCACGGAGGTCGAGTAGATGGCCAGAGATGAATGAATAAAGCAACGAGAAAGAATGAATGAATAAAGCAACAAACGTGCATAGTATAGCTCATACATGTATACGTACCTAGTCCCTGGACTGGCCCTCTCTACCGACTGTCTGACGGGCATCTTTGACGGCTCCACGTGTTTGCGAACACCGCGCGGCCACACAGAGAAATCATTGGCAGTAGCAACAGCAACATTGCTTGTGTTGCTATGATGGTTGTCGAAGAACTAGAGGAATAAGAGACTGTTAGCCGAATGCGGCCTGCGGCTCGGACGCAAAATGCTCTCTACTGGACGGTCACTAATGGATCAAGATCGAATGCTGTTGCTTGTTGACAGACACAAAAGCCACCAATACTAACGGTGACGATGAAGCGAGGAAGGAAGCGATGAATGCTTGCCGACCGACCTCAATTCAGATGCCATGAGCATAATTAAACCACGCAGTTGTTATGGGAGAGGTAACACAGAACTGTAGTAGCCTACTAATGTGATCGTACTTCGAGATCGTAGAAGTTGGAGTTACAATAGCAGCCAGTGGTACTTCTTTCACAAATCGGCTGCATTTGTACACTGGGCATTTTTCGTATAGCAGTAAGTCAGGCAGTAAGGGATAGGCTGCAGACAGGCTAAACAGGTTTATATATATATATATATATATATATATATATATATACATATACATACGTATACATATGGAATAACAGTCAAATTCAAGCGCATTCTGAGTGTGCACAGCAAAGCACAGTGTATTTTATAGAGAGAAAGAGCGGAAGAACACGCATATCTATATGGTTGTTATAGGACGTGTTATATATGTTAATGATTCTACAGAAAACATAGCCGCGTGCCGGCTTTGAGTCGCGCTCAGTTCGCAATATACTCGTTTTCTTATACCCTATTGGTAGCAATATTTGCGTTGTCGTACACCCTATTGGTAGGGATATTGGTGTTTTGTGCCTTGCAGTTGGTGTTGCGGCGAAATCGAATCTACGGGTCGTGATATCCCAGGCGCACAATATCAATCCTGCAACTCGTCAACGAGTACCGTTTTCTAAATACAAATTAACTACCAGAATTTCACACGTGAACGTAGAGTATAATCGTAGTTATAGTTGTAGTACGTTGCTTGTACAGCTCCAACCCGAATGCTGTACGCAAAAGAGGCCTGATTGCAGCGCAAAGAGGCCTCTTCGTCAAACCCGTGTATAGTTTGTCAGAGTGTTTCTTTACAGTGAGAACGAGCTTATTTAAAAGGCAACGAGAGAAATCAAGAAATAAAACCGACCGCACTTTGTAAGAGCTTCAAGGGTAGAATATAGGTAATTTGTTAAAGTTGTGCAGCTCGCATCAATGTAGCATGAGTTGTGTAAATAGTTTAATAATGTATAAGAATACATTTGACGTTATGTCATCATTCATGGCGTAGATTAGGCTACTACGTAAATAGCTCAAATTGCAAAATACCCGTCTTAATAACGCAAATGTCGTCATGACGTTTACGTTTGTCAAGTAATTTTGCATGAAACCTGTTATAGAAAGGCAGCTCACGGCCTGTGCGCGCATAAAGAAAAACTTTACAATTGGAATGTCAAGGCCATCGGGCAAATCAAAGACAAGTTGTAGGTCTTTAGCGAAAGACCTACCATGGTGTGCATACTCGGAGACCCCCGACAGTATGCACTCGCAAAGCCAAGGGTCTTCTTAAAAGACTGTAGTGGCACCCAATGCGCACTCAGCATAAGCGGATACAAATTTGTTCAAAATAACAAATGCTGTCCACGAAGTGGCGCCGCCTATAATATAACATGTCTTGAAACGTTCGCGTTGGGCAACGCTAAATAATACATTACTGCTGAGACCTGGAGAAACTGGCTGCAGAACTGTAGCCAAAACGCGTTGTAGTAGTTGTTTCTCACTTAGATAGCTTTTTGCAATATTTTGTTAGTTTTTCATTTGTCAAATCGTACGCACTCTGATGTATTAATATATATATATATATATAACTACGCCAATACGTAAACTAGTGGTGGTACTATTGGGTACACTTGCCTGACTGTTTTGCAATATATAGACGCGTGTTTTACTATTCGGCCGCAGCTAAGCGGTTTTTGTCGCGCCTCTATCTCTTGTCGCACGGCATATACATATTAGTATCAAATAAAGCATGATGATCTTGATTCTCAGAAAATGAAAGTCTTTAGTTTGCCTTTTTTTAGACTTGGTTATGACTCTGTGGTAGGGCAGCGTATCGGTGGTTATAGGCGTCGATTAAAAGGAAGATCTTGCACAAGATTTTCCGGTTTCCGTTTCCTCGGAATGTGAAAAGAACTTCGAAACTTTGTTAGTGCATATGCTGTATGCTTTTGTGTATACGCAATGAGCTATGTCATTCATTAACTTAAGCGTCTGCAACGTTGGCAAGAAACATCACAATCATATATTCTAAAAGTCGTTTTCATTATGTTTGACGTTCGTTATTGCGATTGTCGATACAATGATCAATATAAGTGTATGCACAGTGGCTCCTGATCATCCTAGAGCTGGAACGCGGACGTGCGATTGCAGATCATGCGCAACAATTGTTGAAATTATATCGAAGCACTGCGAAACGAACTGTTAATAGGTTCCGTGAGTTAAGAAACCTGAATAGTCGCTGGCAGGCCGCACACTGCAAGGGCTTCAAAACGTGTTAGCCTAACAGTAGCGCACCTGTACATTTATGGCTCACAGGAAGTTATTATTGGAACAACTTCCTCATCTCTGCGCAGGTCTCAATTATGCATTTCGGCGCGGCGTTGCACGTTGGGTACATAAAGAAGAAGTATCTTCGTCACGGCGTGCGCGTTTCTTCACAACGTTTAGATTTAATTTATTGTTGTTGCTGTTGCTGCTGCTACTGCCGCTGCTGGTGTCGTCGCAGTCATAGCCCGAACTAGCTGCTTGACTACATATAATAGGTTCGAACGTTGGTGGTAAAAATGCGCTCCTCTACTGAGCCTCCGTGACTTCCATAGGAAGCAGGAAAGCACTCTTAGGCTTTACGCAGCCGTACCGAAAATGAAGAGGGGTGAAAGAAGCAGCGGAGAAAAATGAAAAGCAAACAATTTACGGCATGGAATGTGAGTCTAGCCCCCGTTGCCGTATCCTGTGAGACGTAGACCGCCATATACGGTCACCGTCTAACCGGATATAATACATATAACCGGAATCAGATAATTGATAAAATAACTACTATACAGGTAGTTCTACAAGTTCTTAAAATGAGCTTTTCAGAATTCGAATTTTTTGCGCTTTCACCGCTATTGGAAACGGCAACTTTTCGATTGCTAGCAGTCAAAATATTATGGTGATTGGCCGTTGCGATTTCGTTTGATCGCTTTTCCCGTGCAACGTATCGGCGTGATTTTGAAAAATGGAGAAAAAAGAGTTTGGAGTGGTTATCAAGCATTTTTATTTCAAAGGTTGGAATGCGACCCAAGTGAAAACGGAGTTAGACGAGGTGTACGGTGACTCTGCGCCATGTTTTGCCACTGTTTCCAACTGGATTAATGAGTTAAAAGAGGTCGCAGGAGCACCGAGGATGAACTACGTTCAGGACGCCCAAAAACGGCAACTGATGAGGAAAACGTGGAAAAAGTGCGGAAAATCGTTGCCGCAGATAAGCGAGTGAACATTAGGGAGATAGCGGAGGCCTTGGGGATCAGTTTGGGTAGAGTGCATTTCATCCTGCACGAAAACTTGAAGATGAAAAAGCTCAGAGCAAAATGGCTGCCGCATTTGCTCAACCAAGGCCAGAACGACGCGCGTGTTTCCGCTTCACAGCGAAATTTGGCCAAGATGTCGAAAAATCCGTCGGATTTTTGGCGCAGATTCGTGACCGTCGATGAAAGCTGGGTCCATCACTACACTCCCGAGACCCAAGAAGCATCTCGTCAATGGTGTGCACCTGGTGAAGGACCTCCGAAGAGGGTGCGGACAACGGCATCGGCCGGAAAGATGATGGCTACGGTTTTTTGGGACCAACGTGGAATAATTCTGGTCGACTACCTTGAGAGCGGTAAAACGATCACGGGAGAATATTATGCAAGACTGTTGGACTGCCTGAAGCAAGAACTCATCGTGAAACGGCCCGCTTTGCAGAAAAAGGTTGTCCTGTTTCACCAGGACAATGCTCCCGCACACAAGTCGCGGCAAGCAACGGCAAAACTGGCCCAAGTGAGATTCGAACTTATTGAACAACCTTTCTATTCTCCAGACCTGGCCCCCTCTGATTATTTCCTCTTCGGACATTTGAAGAAGAGTCTCGGTGGAAAGCGTTTATCCAGCAATGAAGAGGTTAAGGCTGCTGTCAATGCCTACTTTCAGTCTATTCAGAATTCTACTCAAGAGGTATAAATGCTTTGAAATCTCGGTGGGAAAAGTGTATTGAGCTTCTCGGGGAGTATATCGAATACGAAAAAATTAAAAACAAGATTTGGAAAATTCTTGGTTTTCATTTTAAGAACTTGTAGAACTACCTGTATATATATATATATATATATATATATATATATATATCCCTGTATCATTTAAATTCACAAGGATTACAAACCTATTATTGACTCGCGGCAGTTGTGTAAACTTGAGGCATAAAAGCCAGGCTTGGGCTTGCCCACCTACCCAGGGTTTCTCTCACCGAAACGCCATTCATCCTCCCTTGCACAAAAGGAAGGAAATATTCAACCGACCTCTTGTCTCCTGTATCAAACGCTATTCCTCTCCCGATATTGTTAAGCAGTTTCTTCGCAAGCAACCCAGCCCCCCCCCCCCCTCCCCAATGCCTCAAATTCAAAGGGCGAGAATGAGTAGGGTAATTGAGGCTTGAATATTTTCTGCAATTCCGCTAGAGTTACCGCGTGTCCACGGCGGGCTGCGCCCATGCCAAAAATTGAATTAGCCACAGAGCCGATTACGTTCGCATCCCGCACCACCACTTGGCTCCGGTCGAGGGGGTCAGAGGGTCATGCCATCCGGTCTCCTCCCATCGCCGCTGATTAAGCCGGGAGGTTCCAAAACACACGGGTAGCCTGTCGGCCGTAGTTCTCTGCTAAATGTCCCATTTAAGGCTGGGTGGCGTACAATTTGGCCTGAACTCTGAGGACATGAAAATCGATGGCGACTTAGGAAGTCGATTTCATCACCGCACCGGTGAGGGGGAGGCTAGCTCTGCTCACAAACTAAACTCTCGTCGTCCAGAAGGGTACCGAGCTGAGAGTCTGAGAGAGCGTGCAGCCATGCACCTGCACCAAGCAAGGAAAATGCAACGCTTGTAACGTCGCTTTGTGAGCGGCCAAGGTTGCTCGGTGCCATAAGCAGCTCCATCGAACGTCGTTTTCCAATTCTGACCACGCACGCTGAAGGGAAGGGATCTCCGAGAGAGCCCCACTAAATGCAATAGCGTCACGCTGAGTCCACTCCACCGTAGACCGGAAGTTTGCGACCGCCCGGGGGTCTAGGATAGACTCCACTCCGCTGGTCGCTGAATGCAAGGAAGCAATATATATATATATATATATATACATACATGGGGTGTGCGAACAATTGGCTAGCATAATTCAAACGTTTCTGCGCTCAGCTCTGCCCAAGGCATTTGATACTTCGCCCTTCTTAAACAATCGGGTACGTATTTTTATTGGTTGTTCTGCTTAAACATTCGAAAAATTAAAACGATTGGTTTATGGTTGAAAACTTTAATTTTGCCTGTCGTGACTGGCGCACAGAAAACAGCCTTTACGTATAAGGAGACAATTACATTCGTTTTTTCTTACTTATTTGCTATTTATTTATTATAATAATCTACTTTTTATCACATTATACGGTATGTGTGTATCTGAATAAGATGAAAACCGTCAAGAAAATATCTGTCAGTAGTACATGTGTGTGTAGCTACCTGTTAGCCTCAATTTATATGACGGATGACTTATCTAACAAGCGTACGTAAGAATGCAGCAGGTATACGACCATAACGTACTGATTAATTCAAATGCCTGCGTTTTTTAACGTCGCCACGATGGTACGCTTTCTGTTTTGTTTGACAATCATTGCAATAGCCAACTGTGAGCCAGCGTGTGTGAAACTGCCACCTGCGCGTATGTGTCCAAAGACAAGTCAATATTCGTCCGGTTTGTTACGTGGCGACTATCAATCAAATTGTCGATCCACAGCCACCGCAGGATTCTCACGGTCGTCAATCAATAAGAACGCGCTACCGCTCCGCATGTATAACACGTATCGTCAAGCATATGAGCACGCTTGAAAAGTACGGAATCCGTTATATATATATATATATATATATATATATATAATACATGGTAAAATGCATGAATATGGCGTCGTTATTTAAGCCACGGTAGTGTGGGACTTACAAACTCACTAAAATCGAGTCGTCCTCTTAGCTGCTTGTCTTCTTTACCTGGCCACGTTACATTACCATTGAAGCTGTCCTTTGCGCGGTGTTTACGTTCGCCTCGGAGACAAATGCTGCAAATTTGCTTACCATAAACCAGGATTCATGAGGAGCGCCTCTACAAGGGCTTGGCATGTCAGGGGGCTTTCTAGTTATAAGTTTTAAGACAGTAGCTCTCACTAAGTATTGAAAAGGCACAGCGTTCGTAGCAGTGCCTTAAGTCGCCTCTCCTGGGTTGCACATACAGCATAAATGGGAGTCAGCTTTGCCAATGTGGTGCAGACATCCCTGAGAGCAGCCACCACGGTCTGTTAGCAATTGCGCGAGTGGGTAGACAAAAGAGCCAGGTTTACGGCTGCATTGCTGGCTCCATTTGCTTAGAGTATCTGTTGCGCTGATTAGTAGTCTCTCCGCCCGGACGTTAACTAAGAAGCATCTTGAACATAGTCATTTTATCTTTAGATCCTAGGAAAGCTGTCAAGAGAAGACTTACATAGTGTGTTCAAAACGTATCGCGACTTTTGTGTTTTTTCAAAAATTATTCATTTATTCATGAATATCTATTTTGTCCCCTTCAAAGTATTCCCCATGAGATATTATACACTTGTGCCAACGGTTTTTCCAATATTCGAAGCACTTCAAAAAACCATTTTTTTAAATCTTGTTCAGCTCCTCCTTCGATGCCGTCTTTATCTCGTCAAGCGTAGCGTAACGTCGTCCTTTCATGGGCCTCTTCAGTTTAGGGAACAAGAAAAAGTCACAGGGGGCCAGATCTGGGGAATACGGTGGCTGCGGCATCATTAGTGTGTTGTTTTTGGCCAAAAACTCGCGCACAAGCAACGATGTGTGAGCAGGGGCGTTATCGTGGTGCAAAAGCCAATTTTTGTTCTTCCACAAATCCGGGCGTTTCTGGCGGATTGCTTCGCGCAAATTGCGCATAACTTGCAGGTAATATTCCTTATTGACCGTTCTACCCTGTGGCAAGAACTCATGATGCACCACGCCCCTGCAATCGAAGAAAACTGTCAGCAAAACTTTCACATTCGACCGAACTTGGCGCGCTTTTTTCGGTCTTGGTTCGTGCGGCAGCTTCCATTGAGATGATTGAGCCTTGGTTTCCACGTCATAACCATAAACCCACGATTCGTCACCAGTTATGACCCTCTGGAGCAAATTTGGGTCGTCGCGGACAGAGTCCAACATCTCATTAGCAATGTTCATG
This sequence comes from Dermanyssus gallinae, assembly GCA_003439945.1. Lineage (NCBI taxonomy): Eukaryota > Metazoa > Arthropoda > Arachnida > Mesostigmata > Dermanyssidae > Dermanyssus > Dermanyssus gallinae. Next base: position 209,639 of record QVRM01001250.1, on the reverse strand, counting down.
CGATGCTGTTTTTGGTCGCAATTGAGCAATTTTGGTACGAATTTCGCGGCGACCCGTCTCATGCCCAAATTATTGATAAAAATCGAATGGCACGAGCCAATCGATATGTTTAGGTCCCCAGCAACTTCTCTAACGGTGATTCGACGATTGGCCAATACCATTTTCTCCACTTCATTAATTTTTTCGTCTGTTGTTGAAGTGCTCGGGCGTCCGGCACGCTCTTCGTCGTTCACATCTTCTCGGCCTTCTGAGAACATTTTGTACCACCGATAAACGTTGCTTCGGTCCAAGGTAGCTTCTCCGTATGCCACAGTCAACATTCGGAATGCATCCGCGCACTTAATTTCGTTTTTCACACAAAATTTGATACAGGTTCTTTGATTCATTTTTTTGAATAGGTAAAAATCGAAGACGATCCAAAACACGTGCAAGCAAAGCAGCTGTCAACAATTAAGTGAACATTCAAAATGGCCGAGCTTGTCGGCATAAGTGAGAGACATACATAACGCCACAAAAAATCGAAATTCGAATATACGTAACCCGCGAAAATTCAAAAGTCGCGATAACGATTGAACACACCTCGTATATGCCTGCTTTGAAAGCCGTGCGACTTGCCTAGACTAGTCGTGCGTTCCCATAAGGGTGCGTTATATAACATCATGCTATCTACTATTGATGCTAAGAGACGACACCAAATGCCTGTTGCTCCTCTGGTCCACGGGAGATCCTTTGGCGGCTTTGCTGAGGTCTTTTCCGTACTGCATAACACGTGATGAAACCCGCGAGATGCAGGCGCCCTAGTTAGATGTCTACTCTTATATCCGGCTGCTCGCCAGGTCATACTTCTCACAGTGTACATTCCTCTGCAATTTCCTTCAAGTTGTTCGTCCTCTTCATAGTGTAGGCCTTAAACGCTCTCGTCCTAAGTAACCCACCGTAGTTTTAGTTTCTGTGATATTGGAGTTAACCCTCCATCATACGAACTATGTTATTTCTTAAATAATTGGTTAATCCCAAAACCTGTTTCATAAAGAACAATTTAACTCTTCTTTAACTGCCTCTCCTAATTTCTCTCATATAAGTTATATACGAATGTTGCTATTAGTTCCACTTTAATTTTGAAGAGCGCGGATGCTTTCGTTAACAACATTTGCAAGTTCCTAATTGCTGCTGCTCGAATTGCTTTTTCCACTCTGCTTTCTACGTGCTATCACAAACTGCTAACATTCGACGCTATACTGACTTCCAGATAAGTGAATGTATTTACAAAAATTACTACTTTACGTCTTTGACATTTAAGAGGTTAGTTAGATAATACTGGCTGGTTTGCTAGTGGCTAAGTTTGTGGAATGTCGGGGTCGAAAACCGTACTGGTTTTCTCGCAGCAATCTGTTGATAATGTGCTTAGCTGAAAACGCTTATTTTTTATTATAAGGTTATATGCTGCAATTTGTATAACAAAATAGCATACGTTTCGTTTAGAGTAAGATATTTTTGTGTACTTTTGATATCGACCTTGATACGGTGACGCTAGGCATATATCCAAAATATGATTTTATTGAATTTGTATATATGCGACAAAAGCAGAGTCATCCAGTTAACGTACTGATCTCAACTGTATTGTAAGTAAGTTGTTTGGTTACTTCTGTGATATTGTTAGAGCGATGCTAATTGCTGGAGATTTTAACCGTCCGTCAACACATGGTGCTAAAACAAGTGATCAAACTTGCGGTACTTAAATTGACCTTATTTTAACGACTGACATTTAAGGTTATATTTAAAAAGGATGCTAGCCCTTGCTCTAAAATCTTCTGGCTACCCTTGCGTTCTCGAACCCGCAGGTTTGTATACAAACGACTCCCGTCGACCTGATGGAATGACCTTAACAGCCTTTCAGGGTGGGAAGACACTCGTCTGGGACGCTACCGTGACTGACTCTTTAGCACCTTCAATGGTCAGTCACGGCGCTGCCCAGACTGGTTTCGCAGGCAGAAATAAATAAGTGTCGAAAGTATGCACCTATCAGAAGGTCCAGAGATGTTTGACCTTTTGCCTTTGAGACCTAAGGAGGCCCAGGTAAAATTACTGAAGGAATTATTATTAAAATATGCAAGTGTCTCAGATTGGCCACGGGGACCTTCGCGCAGGTAATTTTTTCCGGCCAAGGCTGCCATTGGATATACAACGTGGTAACGCCACGGCGGTGCTTGCCACCTTGTCATGTGGTCGACACCAGGCCTGGACCTAGGGTTGATGTAGTTCGTCGTCACGTTCACTGGGGGACAATAATTTACATCTCGTTATGAGTTAAATTTAAAGTGGATGTTGCAACCAATGACAAGTGCGCTTTAATTTTTGAAGGGGTGACTACAAGGCAATTGAACTCAAGGTATATTTAATACACTGGCTGAAGTTATTTTTATATTGTGATACTGTAGAGTTTGTGCCAAAACGCAATGGCACACCAAATATTTGTATTTTAAGGAACCGCGTTAGTAGTCTCGAAACCCACTACACATTGACACCCCTGGAGGAGTCGAAGCTTGACATCTTAAAAATATTTTATTTGCATTACTCGCAATGTATACGCTGACACCTGAAGCTTTATGGTCACTCTAGCATTGAGGAAGGAGCGTGCAATATTACAGAGTGCTATAGACGAGATATCACAATGGCGTAAAATCAATAATACGACTATTTAGGTCCCAAAGTATGTTTCACAAGCGAATGAGTAGAGATCTTAAGGTAAACTAGCCGGTATTTGGCGTTCCGTAGAAACGCAATCTAGTTTATTTAGCTGTGGTGGGCTGAGATGCTTTCATATAACCTGGGCGCCACGGAAACAACCTTCAGGTTAAAAGGTGCTTTTAGCGAGCTTAGACAGTATTGTTGGGGCTTTTTAATTGCCTACATAAATACTAGACATTTCTAACTCGTTCAGGAACTGTTAGCTTTACGTAAACAGACTTGGCAGATCATATTCTGTTTACGTGAAGCTAACAATTCTTTAAAAGGCTAGTCGTATGTAAAACAAGCTAACAAATACGAGTTCAAAGCAATACAAATTTAAAATAAGGGAAAATTAAAAAAAGGGCGCACCATTTCTTTTATTGAGGCATCTGATTTTTTAAACTTTTTTGTTTGGTCATGACCGATAATACTTCACCTTGTCTAAACTGAAAACCATGAAAACCCACGGGAGAATACCCGGCTCAGCATTTGAACTAAGGGCCTTCCGAATGCAAAGCAATGAGTTTAACCACTAAACCACTTGCTCGGTAATAGCGATAGTCCATAGTGTGCCTTCCGAAGCTACATTCAAATAGAAATCCATCTGACAGCATATATGTTTGTGGAAAGCCATGAACAACTTCGAATATATATATATATATATATATATACACCAAGCATAAACATATATTTATGTATAAAAATATGTATATATATATAACAAACCATAAGCATTACTATGTATATGTTTACTACTGTTTATGGTTTGGTCTAAAGTGTGTTAGCAAACATTACATATTTAATGCCGATGACCCGGATTTATGATGGCCCTGTCAAGACTGAGCATACTTCAATTTATACCCGACGAAATAAACAACCCAGTTATGCAACATATATATATATATATATATATATATATATATATGCATCTTACGATAGGAAATTCAATATAGAAAACGATGTTTTTCACCTGGCAAACTTTGCTTGATGCAGCACATGCTGACTATGCGTTGAGATTATGACGTCTCATTAACAAACCTATCAACAATGAGTCCAAGCCTCCACTTTTAAGTTGGTAACTTCTATCCTTGATAAAGATTCCTAAATCGGTAGATAAAAAAAAGGGTAGATAAGTGCCTCCCTGGTTGTCTATGCCTCTGTGCCAAATAACATATTACGAAGGGCTACGGTTGAAACCATTTTGTTTTATTCTGTGTCTAAGTACCGCGCCACGTAGTACAAACAGGTTTTATATTTCTATTAAAGCTGTCAGGCGTTATACTTTCTTGTTATTAAAAGTCGTGAAGCGTTACGAAGAACAACTGCATTAAACCAATTTGCGGAACCGATCGATTCAATATTGGGATTGTTTGGTTCTCTGAAAAAATCACATATATTAAAATGGTTTTAAGAATCAATCAAACAACAACAAAAAATAAAAAAATACGATTCTGTTCCGTATCAATAACTCTACTTAAAATGGTAATGTCTATATAGTTTAGTTGTAAACTGACGCAGAACCCGAACACAGGCATACAAATGGACTCGATATCGAATGCCTCGTCAACAGTTCCAAGTATTGCTCTCGAGCAGATTTTAGAATTGGCAGATCAGGAATCATTGCAGCCTATTGCAAGTTACTGTGCATGCATGCACTGTGCATATTACATGCTAGAGTGCTACATATTAGAGGTACATACCATTAAGAGGATATACATGTAACCTACAAAACGGTTGAATTTAAGCAAACCTAAGCTTATGTTGGCTAAGTTCTATCTCGAATGCTCGCACGGAGCACCAAGGTTTCATTCAATGCGAAACTTGCTATACATTAGTTAGCATTGGTTATTTAACCACACAGCCGCCTCGGGGGATCCTAGAATTTTATACTGTATTAATAACGCCAAATGCTCCAAAAAAAGCTCCAAGGCGCGGATAAGTTCAACCTGCGTCTAAATCCGCTTTATATCGCCGATCGTTGAACAGCCTTTACGGAATCCATGCTGGGCGTCGGAGCAGGTCGCTCTCCTCAGCGAAATCCCGGAAGCGTGTCTCCACGATGGTTTAGAATCATTTAGTCAGGAAACCGAGCAGGCAAATCGGGCGGTTAGATCCGGATCTCTCTTGGGTATAAGGACCAGGTCTGCTTCCTTCAATACGGCAATATGGCCCGCATTTACCATTTTCTTTGGATTTGATTACTTTGGCTAACTCTTCTTCTGTAAGCGTTCGGTAATCAGAGGGGTTTTCCCCGAAGATAGTATCATGTCACCACTACCGTGTAGGCGCGTAAAATGAAGTGCTCATACACTGTAATTTATTCATGGAAATGGTGAAGTGGGCCGTTATAGGAGAAGTATTCGTGGTTTTGTAGCACTTTGTTGTACGCACTGAATGACGTCAAATGTTGTGTCTTTTCTTGTTTAATCTGAATAAAATTCCATTTTCTGTCAGCGAGTCTCTAAAGTCCCACGGAGTAGTAAAATGCATTATTGCGTATCCAATGTCATGTATTACACTAGCGGATTGTCTATCTGACTTTAATGGAATAAAATGCACACCAGGTAATATTCTTCTAATTCCAGCACTGTTTGCCCTTCAGTGCATTTGAGTAAATGTAGGCACTCCGTAGTTGTGACGGCGATAGACGCATCCCATTTGAGCCGGTCCCTCCCTTGAGATCTAAGTGCAAGTCCACGATATATTGTGTGTTGTGTGAACTAATTATTAATATTTGCTGTGTTTGTTACAAACGATTCGGTTAAAAAAATAATATGTGTGTCCAGAAAGTCGTTTTTGCCTAACTTTTTTGAGAATAATTCCAGCAATTCAGCACTCCGCGACATTTGTATCAATTATATGTGTGTCTTTGCTGTGTTGCGGGCTGCTTTAACGCCCTTTATCAACCTCTTGCAGATATCATCGTGATATGGACTTTATCTTCAGTTTGTCTGCTGCGTTTATTTCCTGCGGTCGTCGTTTCCTGTGCGCCTTATATTCTAAATGGTTTTCATTTTCCGCGAAAAAGGCAAACGTGTTTCCCTTCCGACCACATTCCAGTCCAATTTCCAGTAGTTTGTTATATTTATGTGAAAACTATTATATCACGCCTAGTTAATCTCTTGGTTCAATCCAACATATGTATGTATATATATATATATATATATATATATATATTTAGAGAGAAACATATTGCTGCGGAATCGACCCTAGCAACGTTGACTGTGTCAACATTGTAGCAATACTTGTCTACATCATGACAAAATGTTCGCAAAAGTCTAGTTAAATCGATATCGTTGCAAAACGTTTTTCAAGGCTGTGTCGACAAACACCCGATGTATTGTGAATATAGCATCAATATTTACGGCAAAACGTACGTCTGTGGCCATAGCATTTGTCTGGCGACTGTTCCGGAAATAGCGAATAACACGAACATGCAACAGACCTGATCTTGTAACAGCCTTTTTGCGAATAAAGTGTGTCGATCAAAATAATATATATATTATATATATGGCATCTGCTACATTGAGGAATACATTTCACGCCGCTAAAAATAATGGAGGTGTGGTTGCAAAACATAACGAGAAAAACAGATTTCTATACGCGTCGTGCTTACCATAAATAGTATCGTGCAGGTACATAAGAGGCATGACGTAGGCATGGTAGTCACCCCTGTCTTCCTAAGGTATCTGCTGAAAGAAAAAAACAGAAACAATCAGGGCACGACTACACAACTGCACCTGGCGACGTTGAAGGGAACTGTGCTTGAGGGGAGCGAAACGAAAGCAAAATCAACCGAATATGATGTCGTTTGCCGGTGTTGCATTCAACAACTTTTCCTCTTATTGGGGGCTGCTAGCCGGGCTTCGCAATAGTGGCGCATGAGAAAAGATGTCACTGGCCTACGCTTACATAATATATATATATATATATATATATATATAGAAAATATTGTGATGATTTATTAATCATTTACAATACGTTTGCACACTTGGCAGTGCTCGCCTCTATATATATATATATATATATATATATAAATATACTAAAATAGACAGTATGTCTTTGGAGCTTGCAACTCTGATCAATAAGGTCTGCTCAACAGCAAGCAGAGATTCATATAAAAGACTAGGTGCAATTCCCAACTGCAGTACTCTGCATATCATCCCAGAAAAAACGCGGTCAAACATTCACATCGGTACTACGTGAGAGTCTTAACCGATTCCGGGCGGGAAACGGTCCTGAAACTAACCTATATGGTTCAACATTACTTAGTCGGCGTGAATGTTCGTCGCACAACAATTCTGCGACGGTTCGTGTAGTGCAGGGGAAACTCGCCCTCCGCAATGTTTCCTCTGCAGCAAGGGTTTTTTTTATCCACCGGCCACCTCCCGTATCTACCGGAGAGACCTATAAGATCACCGTGTCTGCGATAGATATCATCAACGCCACCCGCTTTCCCAATAGCTCAGGCGGCGGCCCCGATGGCATTGGGCCGCGTCATCTGAAGGACCTTATCGGCAGAGACGGCGAGGAGGACCGACTGCTCCTAAGCTTACGTGCGCTTTGTCAACCTTGCTATTAATGGAAAGTTGCATGATGTTGTGCTCCCTGTCTTCTACGGCGCCTTGGTTATTGCCTTGCGCCAAAAAAACATGGTGGCATTAGACCCATTGCCGTTGGCCTGACTATGCGCCGCTTACTCGGAAAAATCTTAATCAGGAAGAGCATGCCGGACATTGTCGCAATAGTCTCTCCGCATCAGCTCGGCTGCGCAATCAAGGGACGCAGGGGAGGTGCGGAAGCGGCCGTCCATGCAACGCGGGCATTCGTTGGCCACAAAAGGAGTGGCCCAAACAAGGCGCTCGTCAAGCTAGACTTCAAAAACGCTTTTAAAACGCTCAGACAAGACCACCTGTTTAAGGCGCTCTTACTTTCCTCGACTTTACCCGCTGATATACATTTACATTTTATATCTATTTACTCAGGTTAAGTAGCGATTAAACCACAAGTACATCGCTTTAACAACTATAAGGACAGTGAGTCAAGACTATCACTGGGTAACTTGCGTATGTAGGGATATATTTACATTCTGGGCATAAAATAGAATAAAATATACAAGCTAGGGCCCCACACTAACGGGCTAATTCATTTAAAGATTGCACAGGATTGCATTCTGCGGCATGGTTAATTCGACAGAGTTCACCGCAGCGGCGACATACACAAGTCTCACATGGTTCATGGAACTCAGCCCGTTGACATAGAATGTGATGAAAACGTTGCACTGCAAACTGTGATATCACGTGCCTGTTGCTACGCTCCGGCCCCTTCCACTCTGCATTTCTCGTCGCTTCGGTATTGAAGAATTCCGGGTAGAGTTTAAAAAAGTTCACCTCCCATCTTTCAATGCTAGCCCCAACTGTTAACTGTTAACCCCAACTCTGCGACGGCTCTGTTGAGCCTGGTTAACGCCTGTTGGATCTGGAAACGGCTACCTCCATAGATGGCTAAGTCGTCTGCGTATAATTTAACCTTAACGAGATCTCTACATCCCCGAACTCAAGTTGAACGGAGCCAAAGTGCGAGATTTTCTTCCACTTTCAAAAGGACCTTTATCTCGGTTCCATGTTTCAAATGGTGCGCAATCTTCTGCCAGCTGCCAGGTTGATTCCTGATCACGAATTCGAGCTTCTAGCGGCGGCAATTCTCAACGACTCTAGTGGCTTATCTTTACCTAAAAAGGCCTTTGAATTTGCTCGCAGGTGCTCCCGACTGCGACTCTTGGACGCTCATTAAGCCCTCTACCTGCTTCGCGTGAGTTTGTCAACCGCGAGGTTGATGTACCTCTTGCGATGCTCACGAGCCTATGCCGAATCGGACCTGGTTCAATCGTTTGACGAAACCTTGCAACGTTCAACTTAGGCAAACCTCGTGGTTACAAGCTTTGCTCCCAACGTCTGCAGAGGGCATATGAATTAGCATGGCTTCGAAAATTGATATGTCTGCCTACCTCGGGTCTCTAAAGAACGACAAGCTTTTGGCTTCAGGGATCGCACCACCGGATGCCTACACGCCCTTCATCGCCTAAATGGAACAAGCTTGCCGCTATCTTGCAGAGAAGTGGGGTCCATTGCCCGAACGCATTTCGCAATCGGCTTTGGACTTACAAGTAGTTAAGTCAATCCAGGAGTCCAATAGGAAAAATCACAAGGAGCTTTCTAGCAGAGCTGGATCCAGAGTCGCTGCGTCAATTGGCAGTAGAAGGGCATGGCAGTTCTTTTTTTCTGCCGTAGCCGAATCGAGCCGGCGTCAAAAGATGATATGTGCAACTAAAATGCCTAAATAAAGTTTTTCTTCGCTCATTAAAAACAACCTCCTCACAACGCGCTCACAAATGTGTTAACGAGAAATATGCAGACGAAACCAAGGAGGAGGAGGAGGCTCAGCTAGTCCGTTTTGTTTATGTAACTGATTTTGCAGATTTATTTCGTATCTTTACAATTACCATTTTGCAAGTTATACCAGCGATTCAGTCATTCGCGTATTCTCGAATCACTGCGAGCCGAATCTCTTAACCATTCACAATTTTATTGTAGCAAAACTGCAAAATCGTGCAAAGAAAACTGCCTCAAGATCAACGCAGGAAGGTCTTGCGCTTTAACACACGAGCGTCATCCGCGGCCAGAATTTATCGCAAAGTGGGTAACTAAAATGACATAGCCACTCTGCGTATCTAGACATCACATTTACCCCTAGACTCGCTTTTAGCAGATATACCGAAAAGCTGCAAGAAATAGCCACGTCCGTAATGTTTTTGTTAGGCAACATGCAGCTTTAGGATGCTTTCTATGTAAAGCGCCTCCGAATGCAACCTGCACCATACCTGACCCTGAGTGATTTATTCAGTCTAGACATGCTAAAAGCCTGTTTTGTTAAGCGTGCTTCCTTGCCTTGAAGATGTGCGGAGTGCACAAAACATTATTAAACCATTGGATATTGTATCCGTACAGCAGAAAGTCTAGACTACGCTAATAAATGCTTATATGTGTGGAAATTTGCGGAACGTCATTATCATACAAAACTAACTACATATTGTAAGTCCGTACTGTTACAATGTGACATATTGTGAAATATGAATATACGAACTACAAATTGTATGGTGAATGAAACTGAATAAACGAATTCACCCGTGTAGTGGTTTGCGGATATCTTTCAAATGAGCGAGCCAATGAACTCGCCTTTTTATACGCTTCTATGTAGAAGTCTCAAGGGAAATGTGAGGGTTAAACTCCCCGTAGTAGCATATCCTCTAAGACGGCGTGTGTATAGCAAACACGCGCAAGGTCAACGGACTGCAATTGCGATCGCTTTGAAAAAGCTTGCCTCTTGAGCCGGAGTAGTGAAAAGTTAACAGCTAATCAAGCATGCAGTTACGAGTCACCTTCTTTGACGCTGAACTTTAACTGTTTTTGGAAAATGAATAGAGGGTATGGCAAGGGTAATGACCCTTGTAACTACCTTAAATACCTACTATTTTAAGATACGTACATGGCTACACAAGGGGCGTTACCCTTGTCATATTATCTATTTATTTTTAGTAAACAGATAACGTTCAGCGTTAAAAAAAGGATACTTGTGACTGCATGTTTAGATCGAATAGAAAACAGCAGAATTCTTAACAAAAATCAAAACTCGTTCAGACAAAATAGGCGTGTGAAACATACAGAGAAGCAGAGAAGAAAACCTCGGACACATTGAGTAACGTCTGCAAGGCGAGGCGAAAAACACTGGCGTTTGCGGCATTGGCCGCGAAAGTTAATTATTGATTCCAGCCCCGGTAGAAATACTGCATAAAATAACAAATATAGCGAAGCCAGACGATTTATGCGCACTCCACGTGTGCAGTGCTGTGGCATGAAACCAGACATGGTGGACAGCACGCAGCAACATAGCCCTACTGAATGATCACGAGTTTGTTCAACAACGAGTACCGACTTAAAACAATAGTCACGACTCTAGTAATGGTAGATACACACCATTAAGTTAAATAAAAAGAACCGAAAACTAATCAACCACTTGCAGTAGGATCGCAAATATATCTATAAGATGATTGGAGTGACAGACAATAGCATTTGTTTAGTGTGCAGCGATGCTTTTAGCTCGAATCTACTTTAGTGAATCCTGCCCGAATCAAGCACAGGTGAATCTAGCCCGAATCAAGCACAGTGAACCCAGCCCGAATCAAGCACAGTGAATCCAGCCCGAATCAAGCACAGTGAATCCAACCCGAATCTAACACAGTGAATCCAGCGAGCTTTCCTACAAGCTACGATGGTGGTGGAGAAGCTTTCGTTGCTGTGGTGAACATTTCAGTGCAGCGCAGGGAGATTACTGCTGAGACCGCAGCGACCTTGGTATTTAGGAGTGAGTGCGCGTGAGCGTGTAAGATACTCGAGTATGATCGAGAATGAGTGATAGGGAAATTGCTACCCTCGTCGTCACAGGTGCCGGTAACAAGAATAACTATGTGCGAACTTCGGACCTATCTCGGCGGATGCTCTCAACATTACTGGGTGCCTCGATTCGAGACGCACGCCATCAGAAGTACTTTGCTGCTTTGTCTGAGTCGAAGGCTGGCTGTAATAGTGGTAGCAGTATTAAGCTCGGTAGTAGTTAATGTTGTTGTTTTTGTTGCTGCTGTTGCTCTTGTTGTTGTTGTTGTTGTTGTTGCTGCTGCTGTTGTAGTTTGTACAACCAGTAGTAGATGGACAATCAATGACGGCACAGCCAAGGCGTAGTTGTAGCTGCTGTTAGGTGCAATACTTTCCAGGCGTAGTCTGGTGTGAAGGTTCAATCGACCGCAGTGTGGTCGATCCCAAAATGTGTGTGGTGATCCATTTTTTTTGTGTTTGAGCATATCAAGAATGTCTAGCTAAGGCAATTGAAAAATGTGGCACACTTTGGTGGGTCGCGTCACTTGGCCGCGTTTGTGCTTAGTGATTCCACATAGGTAAATAACAGGGAATTGTTGTTACAGAAAAGTCCACATGCAAGTGCAAGATATTTTTTTGGAGAGAGGTAAAAATACAGTTTTTTTGGCGTAGGAAGAGTTTTTCATGGAGTACTATGCTGCCAACAGCATCGGCATTGACTCCTACACTATCCGGGGGTGCGTAGAAATATTTTGTTAACGTATTATTTGTTTCTCACCCAAAGACGAACATGAGTAAAAAGAAAAAAGAACCTCGTACTGATAGAAGTACAGCAGCAACAGTCGAAATAGAGAACGTTATGACACAGTATAACATGTGGCTGTAATAGGAGGTTCCCAACGGCGCCGGCAGCAGACACAAAAGCAACATTAACAACAACAACAACAACAACAACAACAACAACAACGGCGACAGTCGAAACGGAGGGAGGTAGTTATAGCATGTGGCTACAGAAGGAGGCTCACAGCGGCGACGGTGGCAGCGGCAACGACGGCGAAAAAGTACCACCTTGAGAAGGTGCCGGGCACCGTTATCCTCGTTGGCGTGGTCTGTGGTGGTCCGACGCGCGCGTGTTCCGCGGTGCACCGACGTCGAAAGTACCACCACATTGCCGAGGCAGAGTAAATCGAACTAATAGATCGAACAGATTGTCCAATCGTGTGTGAATGCTTGGAGGAGGTGCGCCGTTGCGTGCAGGAATGCCCCCGTCGGTCATTTAGGGTACACGGTAGCACTCGCGCGGCTACTACACACACACACACACACCAATACCTGTACATACAGAGCGTGCGTTTTTTTACACCGTGCACCCACAAAAAAGGTGCACAGTGTAAAAAAAAGAACGCACGCCTTGCCAATCGAATTGTTGCGTGCGCTTGTTACGTGATTTGATCTCGCCGCTCGCGCGGAGACAATATCGCCGAACTTTGGTTGTCGTTCGCCAACTGAGTAATGGCGGGACCACGCCGCCGTAACCGCGCGCACAGGCAGTAGCAGCAACAACAGAAGTTGTTTAGGAGCAGCGGGGATTCATTTGAGCTGTTTAAAGAGGAGCAACGACCTCAACAACAACAACAGCAGCAACAACAACAACAACAACAGCAACAAAAACAACAGCAACAACAACAACAAAACAACATCAACAACAACAACAAAAACAACAACAACAACAACAACAACAACAACAACAGCAACAACAACAACAACAACAACAACAACAACAACAAAAACAACAACAACAACATCAACAACAACAACAACAAAAACAACAGCAACAACAACAGCAACAACAACAGCAACAACAACAACATCATCATCATCACCAGCATCAATAAGAGCTACATTATCATGGTCAACTGCCGCGTTAACAGCGACAGCAACGTTATCATCAACAATATTAATAGTCACAACAGCAACAACAGCATCATCATCAATAACAATAATAACAACAACAGCAACGATAGCCAATAGTGGTAGTGTTTCTACACAGAAATCTTATCGTCTTAGCTTCGCTGCAAAGTGTCGATGGTGCGAATTTATACTATTTTAGTAGTCGAAGGATCTACAGCTGTTGTAACCCTCTCTCTATCTCTCGTTTTCTCTCTCTCTATTTATATAGAGAATTCGATCGGTCTGTCTGTATACGATAATATATATATAGTCTACTGAGATCGTCTTAAGCTAGCATACTACTATATTAGTATGCGAAAATAGTTTCTTAACTTGCCAACCTTATTAAGTTGAGAACGGAATGCAATGATGATTACTATAGCAACAAACATGATGACAATACTTATGCGTTAACGTTCGTATATGCGATATGCAACGTAAAGCTATGTGTAAAAGAGCTAGAAAGAGAGAAAACAAATTATTTCCATCGTGTAGGCTTTACGTTATTAGCGACACGTTCTCCGGACTCGCCAAAAAGCCGCTTCACCTTAGCATAAAACCCTATACAGGAAAAAAAAATAAGAATCCGATAAAGCTGTCACAATTGGATAAATGGGATGATCGAGCAAAATCTTAAATAATTATCTTATTTTTAACGGAATACTTCCGGCAAAGTAACATCACTACTTGCAGAAAGTTAAATATTGCGTTGTTACTTCTTATCACAACAGCAGGATTGTGGTACTTAGCGTGTGGGAAGTAGGATACGTCATCATACGCTAAAAAGTATTGTCAACACGTTGCTACGCAGTGCGTGTGCAGAGTCCAAAACCTAATGTAAACTCTGTCAGTTAACCAGAAAGATATGCCGACGCTAATTATCTCTTAAAGGTGACCACGTCTTGTTTGTATCGCAAGGTTTTAATGTTTCAGCAGGCGTTCTCCGTCGCGGAATACAAGAGATTTCTTGATACACGTTTCTAAGCGTTCCGAACCTCCAGCTAGAGAGGCGTCTTTCTCGCTTTAATGTACCCTTCTACACAGTATGTTTAATCGCAAGCGACACTAGTCCAATGTCAAAGACTAGTGTCGTCCTGAGTCCTAACTCAATCAACGGTGGTTGAGTGAGTACCAATGCAAATGTGAGTACCGCACGTGAAAAAATTGGTTCAATCCACATAGCTCGCGCATTCAATTGAGGCGAAGGAGAACAATCTCCGTTGCATACTTTTAGATACGGAAAAATTCGTTTCTGTATAAAATTTTCTTTCTCAACAGACCTAAAATGGTACAGGATACATATTGTAACGTTTAGCCATATTGTTCACTATTGCAATGACAGATAAACTTGCCGAGTTTTTTTTCTAAAGAATACCTTGCGACAGATTCTACCGTTGAATTAAGTCAGCAGTCACGATTGCAGCGTAAAACAACGACGACTTGGAGACACACTCTTACATAGACGGTAAAAGTCTACCCAGCTTCTAACGCAACAATGTTTGATTACAAGCACGGCAACAATGAAAACTGCAACAACAAACACAATAGCAGCAACAAAAGCAAGAACAACGCCAACAACAACACGGAATAAACACCACGACCGCTAACAACAATTGCAATATATGATAATATATGTATAATAACGATGACAACAACGATCGACCACTATCACTCTTTCTGCTCAATGGTTGCTGTTAATACCGATTTAGTTTATTTAACTCAGTTTAAACTGTAAATAATAATAATAATAATAATAATAATAATAATAATGATAATGATAATAATAACAATAATAATACCAGCCATTGTCACGCGGCAGACGTTCAAATGGCATTGGCAGCATTGCTCACTCACGCCGAACCAGCTGTCTCGATAATACAAACACCGACCTTTTCGTCGTCATCGTCAACCCTTAAAACCTAAACGTAAGCCACAAGACATGCTGTGAGCACGTGTTGATATTTTGTTTAACCGAACAAAGCTAAAGGCAAGACTACACTCTACCTCTTGAGTGTATGCTACCGACGTATCGAACAGGCACCAAACATTCACACGATGCGTTGTGTTCTAGCTTGAAGCCGGCACACTGCACAATTTACCTTATTAATCGCTTAGATCTATAATAAGAGGCGACAAGCCCTCGCCGCCTCGCGAACGTCAGCGAAGCGAATCAACGAACGCAGAACAACGAAAGGTGTTTTGCCTTCGCTGACTTTCTTCGCTCTGCCTACCGCTGCCATCATTCATCCCGATGTATCTTGGTGTTAAATACGATGTGTCTCCTCTGTGTTAAAAGCAAGCGTTAGCGCTACTGTCCTACAGATCTACCATAGTAAGAGTTGTGTTTGTTGTAGTAAGTAGTAGTAGTAGTAGAAGTAGTGATATTTTTTTGTTGTATATTATAAAGGTGCGCACGTTGTATGTAGCAGCCTTGGGCTGGATGGCCGCTGAATCGCTGTTTGTCGTAGTAGATAGTAAGCTTAGCTTTGCCGCTCGTTCGTTAGAAAATCGCAGCTCTACGAAGAGAAAAGAGAAGCTCTAGTCAATTCCGAGAAATTGGTTGCGTTTGTCAGCGTCATCATTGTCGCCGGATTGAAACGTTTCGCTTCCTCCGTCTCCTGCTGTGGGCGCCTCGAGGCGACTAGGCGCGGCCAGCTGAACACAAAAGGGAGAGCACGAGAATGAGACACAGAGATAGAGAGAGCGTGGAGAGTCGGTTCGAATTGTGGATGATGACTTGCGTACGTTGCATTGGCTACGCGTCACGTAAAACGCTCGAGCTAAGTCCTATTGCCCACGTTTATTGGATGCCCACAAGTAATAGCTGCAAAGCAGTAACCGTAGCAAAGGCTGTATGTAGCATTGCTAACAGTAGGTAGCCAGAGTAATAGCTGCTGCTGCAGCACCACCAGCACTCCGACCACCCCCGCCACCCCCGGAGGTGTCGTTGAAGTAGGAGGAAGGGGCAGCGCGAGCCGGCGTGAGCAGTAGCCCTCATATTAGTAGGCCCCGAAGCTGGAGCTCCCAGCTCTCAATAAGCTCCCAGCTTCCAGAGACCGAAGCGGCCGAAGGGAAGGACGACGCTTCGATTTCCTCGAAAAAGCAGAAGATCGTTTGCCCGATCCTTGAATGCGTCAACAAGCGGCGTGACGGTTGCCAGTACAGTGCGCCAAAACGCAATTGCAAGTGTCGTCAAAAGTCGTCTATTTGACGCCTCTCGACGGCGTTCCGGCATTGAGGCGATGCTCGACTTCGAGTCCTTCACCTCCGACCCGTGTCGGATTCGAGCTTCGGTTCAATTCGGCGAAAACGAGTCGTCAAGTTGTTACGGCTATGATCCCTTCTCCGTTCTAGTGAGTAGCTTGTTATAGGTAACAGCAATTTTCTAGGCGTTCTCTGAATAGCTGTTGCGCTTCCTATATATATATATATATATATATATATATATATATATATATATTGTATATATATTTGTTTTTTTGCGTCTTTTTGTGATATTCTCTGGCTGTCGAATGCTTTAGACGCTGCTGCAGACGGAAAAGGTTTAGTTAGAGTGCGTGCGGGTGTAATCCACGCCAACGAATCTATCGTAGTGTCACTCACTTCAATTGTAGAAGGCCGAGAAAACACACCTCGTATTCTATATTTGAATAATAAACACCTCAAGTAAACATGTGCGTATACATATGCACAAAACTGTAACAAGAACACATCCTGTTCTAAGTGAGGACTAAAGCAAGGATTAAACTGACAACCGCCATACTCGACGTCTGTTTACCTGTAACCATACTTTATTTGCAGACACAGGCGATAGTATTTTCTGCAAAATGCACTTAATTGTTGAAGATATGCAGTCATGGAAATTCTAAGCTTGATGGGAAATTGCTGATATGAAATAAATTTGCTATCCGAAAAAGACGGTCCCGTAAAAAACTAAAGAAACGGCTATGTTGCAACAAGAGAATAGATGTTGCAGCTAGGAACGGAACACTTGTTGGGTGGCGCATAATATTACAAACCCCGACTGATCATGCGCCATGAATATATAGTAAAGTTACACTTATATCCTAGAAATACATGCATCTATGGGTCTATGTATGCTTCATAATAGTTGGAGAAGGCATTTTTCAGCGCACCTGTGTTTCTCTTTTGTGCTGTTCTGGGTATATACACACAACATAAGCGATTTACTGTTGACATGAGGAAGCTTTTGAAATCTGAGAAAAGTACTAATTTGGGTAATCGATATTTCTTCCTGACGGTTTGGCGTGACGCTAACAAGGGCACACAAAAAGCTTTGTTAAAACAGTTTTTTAAGAACGCGTTAATTTATCTTAGCCGCGAAAATATCTTTGAGGCTGTGAAAATCAATTTCTCAAATTTGCACTTTATGGTTTATCAGATGTGCAGGCATCCGACTATGAAGTAACCCTGGGCAGCAGATTAATCCCAGCGGGTAACTGTGTAATTTATATAGGTTACTGTGATTTAATAAAAATGCAACACAGGCCATAGCTCATTAATGGCGTCTTTGTTTATCCGAAAGTGTTTACATCAACTGTCCCTGCCTCAGCTAATAGTTACATCTCAGCAAACAGAAAGTTTCCATTGTCCACAAAGCTGTAAAGGAGCCAGAAAATACACTTAATTGCTAAGGCTTCCTACCTCATTATACTCTGTGTATACATGGTATGATGCATGAGAGCGGTATACGTTTAAGTAGCCTCGCTATGAGTGTTCCGTCGAAGATCTTTGTTGCGCGGCAAGCATTACGGAAGCACACCAGCAGAACAATTTGTAGGTAATGTCTATAAAATGTGTAAGCTCATGTCTATCTTATTAGCTAGCGTAAAATCAGAGAGTGCAGCATACAGCAACCGGCCTTATCTGCGCAGTGTACACAGGAGCGACAAAGACGCTAGAGAGTTCCAGCCGATGAAGCTTTAGAAGGAAACCTTCAATGCGCGTTTGTTGCCGACCACAGCTAAGGTTGCCTTCAGGTTTCGTACAGTAACGTTGAAATCGACAGATGTTCTGAACGTTATTTTATATATATATATATATACAGAGTGGCATCAAATGAGCCGCAAATCGTTGCGACTGGCTGCAGGTATTCCCGGATTGCTCCTACGCATATTTAGTCACCCGTTCTCATGTGTTTCGGCGCTATGTGTTTACATCGGCATATACAAGAAGTGGCTCGCCGATGGACAGCGGATTGTTGTATCGGCAGCCATCCTCTCTGCAGCTCTGCCATCAATCATGTCAATGGCGTTACACTCGTAGATATATGTGAGAGATTGTTGGTCGCCAGCAGAGGACGCAACTAACCCCCCGCGCCCCGCGACCCGTGTCGGCCATCGCTGCCCACGTTCCTGGCCGGCCACGTCACAAGTCACCGGCGATCACTCCCCTGGGATTTCTTTGAGCGCCCGTGGAGGGAGTACAGTTACAGAGTTCATGCTTCCAGAGGCAGGCATTTGACAATGACAAGGACTATGTACTACGACGAGAAGACCTGAAAAATCCTGATGGCCTCACGACAGCCCAGAGGCAACGACTGTGATTTCGTTATCGGCGTGGGTAGCTGTGGAAGGGAGAAGGCGGTGTCGGTCGCTGGCGGTTTTGCTTTCGTGCGACGATCAGTTAGAGGCGCAGCCGGTTTTGGAAGTATGGGTAACAGCCGGTTGCCCCGGGGGGTAGTGGGTCGCACTAGCTTCGGCACGTAGCACGCCAAGGACCATCGATCGAGCGCCAGAGGAACACAAACACAGTTGGAAACAGAACCTCATCGATGTTCAATGCTGCTGCTGTGACTGTTGTTGTTAATGTTGTTGTTGTTGTAGTTGTTATTGTTGTTGTTATTGTGATTGTTATTTTTGTTGTCATTGTTGCTGCTGCTGCTGCTGCTGCTGCTTCTGATACCGTTTCTAAAATGGTTGGCACCGCCATCTGTGACGGGGGCGACGGCCACCACAGCATTTTCCCATCTGTTTTTCTTCAATTCCTCTCATTCGTCCTGTGCTTACGATGCCATGTCTTCCGTCGTTGTTTTGTGCATTGATGCTGCCTAATCGCTCCATCGTGTCGGGTTGTGTGTCGAGCCCATTCAACACCGCGGCAGGTTCCGCTGCTGCAACAACCACTTGCATCGTTGCTGATGTTTACACTTGCCATACTTGATCGCAAACCATCATACACAAATATTTTTCTCTTTGAGAGAGAGAGAGTGAGATTATAGATATATGCCCAGTTGTGTATATGTGGGCATATACCTATATGTACTTACCTCCTGTCACAGCAGTGTTATCGCACTAGCCACGCAGGGCGAGCATGCCCTGCCAGTCAGAATCGGCAGACAAACAGACGCTCCAGACTTTATCACGACCGAGAAAGTGCCACCACATTACTCCAACCCTATGATAGGAATTTGTCACCTTGGAGATCTAGGTCCATTGACGACAAGTATATATATATATATATATATATATATATATTTATATCACTTGCGTAAAGTAATCAATTTAAGATGGTTTACACAAGTGGTTCCGTATGAAATTTCCGTATCGTGAATCTACGATTTCGCTATAATTTTGATCTTTCCTTCACCAACAATCCCCCGATCATTCCCTTATTATTTACTTGATTAACACCCGGGTTGGCTAAATGTGTTTAAGTTACATTAACGTGTTTCGAGACGACTATCAATCTAGCATTTTGCTAGTTCTGCTATGGACCGAACCTCCGGACAGATCGCAGCGTGGTGTTTTCATATGTACGAACATGTACGTCAATATGCTTAAACGTAGTGGCGCTGCTGTGGCGAGTATTTTCGAGCTTCGTAGATCATTTAAAATGACCTTTATCGAGCTCTGCCGGTCTAGCCATTGTACGTGTGCAATATCCATCATATTTAGAGCCATTCTTACGCAGACGCAACAATACTAGTAACAACAACAACAGAAACAATAACGACCACCACAAGAGCACACACAGAGAGAACAACCCCGACGGTTATAATAACAACAACAACAAGCAACAAAGATGAGGATGCCAACGATAACGACGACAACAACAACCGCTTTTACAACAACAACTACAGGAACAACAATAGCGGTAGCCTTTGGTGTCGAATTTGCCGAGCACGCCGCACGGACGAGCTAGGCACCGGAGCGGTCAATGTTCCGGAAGGCGGAGGCGCCAGTCACTTAGGGGCTCCATCGTGCTCGTCCTGCGAGTTAACACAGAGAGCGGCGGCACCGGCGGCAAAAGGTTAAGCGGGGGTTGGGCAGGAAAACAGGGGTTGGGGTCGCCAAAGGACCAGGTTGGTAGCTGGCTGGGGAACTGGGGGATAGAGGCGATGACGATCGGCCACTCGTTCGGCTGCTGTCTCTCTATGTGTCTGTCTATGTGTATTCTACCGATCATCAGGGCAAACGATTACGTCTGCACGTCGACGATATCGACCGAGCCCATTGCCCCCACGTGCCGACCTCATGGTTCCCCACGCGCCGAGCCCCCGGACGCGCTCCCCGGTCCGGTCCACGTCCAGGCCGCTTGACGTCAACGTCGCTGGTTGATGGAGATGACGCTCGAACTCTCGCTTCTAAAGGAGAAGGCGAGAGCGGCGAGAACAGCAGCAGCAGGCGACTACTATGTGTTCAAACGTATCGCGACTTTTTGTTTTTTCAAAATATCTTTATTCATGAATACTATTTTGTCCCCTTCAATAATCCCATGAGATATTTACACTTGACGGTTTCCACTTCGAAGCTTCAACATTTTTTTTTATCTGTTCAGCTCCTCCTTCGATGCCGTCTTTATCTCGTCAACGTAGCGTAACGTCGTCTTTCTGGGCTCTTCATTTAGGGAACAGAAAGTCACAGGGGCAGATCTGGGAACGGTGGCTGCGCACATTAGTTGTTGTTTTTGGCCAAAACTCGGCACAAGCAACGAGTGTAGCAGGCGTTATCGTGGTGCAAAGCCAATTTTTTTTCTTCCAAATCCGGGTTGGGATTGTTCGCCAAATTGCGCATAACTTGCAGGTAATATTCCTTATTGACCGTTCTACCCTGTGGCAGAACGTCATGATGCACCACGCCCCTGCAATCGAAGAAAACTGTCAGCAAAACTTTCACATTCGACCGAACTTGGCGCGCTTTTTTCGGTCTTGGTTCGTGCGGCAGCTTCCATTGAGATGATTGAGCTTTGGTTTCCACGTCATAACCATAAACCCACGATTCGTCACCAGTTATGACCCTCTGGAGCAAATTTGGGTCGTCGCGCACAGAGTCCAACATCTCATTAGCAATGTTCATGCGATGCTGTTTTTGGTCGCAATTGAGCAATTTTGGTACGAATTTCGCGGCGACCCGTCTCATGCCCAAATCATTGATAAAAATCGAATGGCACGAGCCAATCGATATGCTTAGGTCCTCAGCAACTTCTCTAACGGTGATTCGACGATTGGCCAATACTATTTTCTCCACTTCATTAATTTTTTCGTCTGTTGTTGAAGTGCTCGGGCGTCCGGCACGCTCTCGTCTTTCACATCTTCTCGGCCCTTCTGAGAACATTTTGTACCACCGATAAACGTTGCTTCGGCCCAAGGTAGCTTCTCCGTATGCCACAGTCAACATTCGGAATGCATCCGCCGCACTTAATTTCGTTTCTCACACAAAATTGATACAGGTTCTTGATCCATTTTTTTGAATAGGTAAAAATCGAAGACGATCCAAAACACGTGCAAGCAAAGCAGCTGTCAACAATTAAGTGAACATTCAAATGGCCGAGCTTGTCGGCATAAGTGAGAGAATGGTACCAAAATAACGCCACAAAAAATCGAAATTCGAATATACGTAACCCGCGAAAATTCAAAAGTCGCGATAAACGATTGAACACACCTCGTATGTCGCTTTTTTTTGCGAGCTAAGAAGCTGATTGACAGCTTTTGTGTTCGGGCCGCCACGGGACATACAAATACCCCCAGCCCCCCCCCCCCCGCCCGTTGCGCACGGCCTCTTTCTTCTTCCTTACTTTTCCATTGAGGTCATCATATATTGAGATCTGGCTGAAATGAAAACCTCACAGTGAAATGATGCTATGATGGCGGCCGCTTGTACGAGTACATGCAACTTGGACGGTCGTAGCTGCATGCTTTGTCTGTTAGAATGGCGGCAAGCACACCCTTTCGTAGCATTCGCTGCCATGTTTGAGCGTGCATGTGCATATGAATGATTGTGCGGAGTTTTTTCTATGTAGCAGACACGCTTTTTGGGTACATGCAATTTCCAAAAAGTATTATATATATATATTGCGTTTAGAAACGCTCTGAAATTGCTAGTACAATACAACAAAAATACTTTATTATTACAAGTACACATACATGTAGCAGAATGATAATTCCTGCTACGACGGCTACTAAATAATCACTAACATTAGTCAGTACGGCAACGCTCGATTGCCGTCAATACTTCAATCTGTACCTAATTGTGAGAAATCGGAGCGCAGTGCTGTTGAGACACTCGACAAGCTGCTTGCGCTCAT
This sequence comes from Dermanyssus gallinae, assembly GCA_003439945.1. Lineage (NCBI taxonomy): Eukaryota > Metazoa > Arthropoda > Arachnida > Mesostigmata > Dermanyssidae > Dermanyssus > Dermanyssus gallinae. The sequence continues at coordinate 186,984 of QVRM01001250.1, read as the reverse complement.
CAGCTTTGTGAAAAGGTTACTCTTGCATTGACAGCGGTGCCGAGGACGCTCTCGAATTGCTAGACAAGCGATATGACCAAGTACAGGGACTGCGCCAACAAATCTTTGTTGCCCTCAACAGTGCCCCCTCCCCCCCCCCTTCCTGCTAATTCTCACTCCAACGTGGCCGGCGGCTGGTTACGTGGGCTGGTTGACCACGTTCAAGTACAGTGCAGCGTAACGCTGAACAGCCAAGGGGTGACGGCCAAAACAATATGCTCCCACGTATAGGCAAACGTTCTTCGCTGCGCTACCACACATGGTTCAACCACGAAAGCAGCAAGCTCAACGCCCTCTCTCGCCACCGCTGACGGCAGTGCCAAGAGCAAGACGCGCTTATCCATACCGGAGCAAACCGTAACGGGACGCAACAGCCGTCTAAGCAGACGAGACCAACGGAACAACGAAAACGGCAGAGAGAGAAGTTCATAGACTACGTAAACAGATATGTTCTGATCTCAGGAAAACAGACACGTTGTGATCTCAGGAGAACAGACACGTTGTGATCTCAGGAGAACAGAGATGTTGTGACCTTAGTACAGTCCAAGATCAACAACATCATTCATCGTCTGCTGGCGCAACACTATACAACGGCCAACAGGTGAAACCCCCCCCTCAAAGCAATATAGCGGCCCGAGTAAACAGCAGCGAACTCGATGGCGAGAAACATAACCGCCTTCGACTAGCAGGCTACTCAGCTGCGCCGGCGAAAGTGTTGCATCAGGACAAACAGGACAAACCTAGGAAGTGCTGCTTGTGCTGCGAGTGTGGGCAGGCAAACGCTCATCTTCACGCTCTGCGATGAACCACCTCACGTACCTCCAACGGTGCGTTATTGTCGGTGACATTCGACGGTGCCATATCGGCTTGCGACAACAGCATAACAACGAGTGAGTTGCAATGTCACAAACCAGCATACGCACGCTTTCGCACCCAGGCATCGAGGGCAACGACACTTTATACGTCGATGTACAAGACCGGCGTCGCCGGGGCAAGACAGCTGCAAGCTCACACCGGAGCCGCCCGGCTGGCCACAACTGATGACGATGTCTTCGAACCGGCATTTAACGTTTCGAGCTGTAGTAGTAGTAGTAGCAGCAAGAGCAGTTAACCCTCGAGTCGAGCCCGGTGGCGTGAAGGGTGCATTCGCCTGCGCCTCGCAACCGGAGGAGACACATAGGTGCGCGGGTTCGAGCCCCACCGTTGCACCGATTTGTATTTATGGGAGTCCGTCTCTGAAGCAAGGCAAAAAGCAGTCCCGTGGACGTTAAATCATGGCTGAGGGTTAGCCTGAAAACTTACTTTAGGAGCAGCTTAACCCTACGACGAGAGTGGTAGCAACAATCGATGCAGTAACAGCGGTAGGGCCGGCCCGGACCACTGGCGCACACATTTACAATGGCATTGGCCTGTGGCGTGAATGTGGTGGTGAAACACGGGAGGGAAACTTGTCGGTTGATCCGTCCGACCTCCTCAGACACCGGCAGCAAGTGTTCGTTCAGCTCACCCACAACAATTGATCAGCTGACACCGAGGTTCGCTGACCGCAGCTTATACGCTCTGCCGAACTCAAGTTACAGCAAACGTTGTCCCGCGAGCATACGGTTAAGAGCAAGCGATTTCGCGTTCGTTTAGCAAGTAGCTAGTTATCTGTACTCGTTTAGCTAATACGTACCTTACGGTGAGAGCGAACAAACGGGTGAACATATCAGCCTTCTTGCTTTAGCCTACTAATAGGCATTTAACGTGGTCAACCAAGTGGTCGCCACGTTTCGCCGCGTCACAATAATAATAATAATAATAATAATAATAATAATAATAATAATAATAATAATAATAAAAGGCAGCGTGGTCTAGGGGACTAGTGGCGCGCTAGTCATGGTTGTCATCTACCGGGGTGTCGCCGTTGCGATCCCTGTTGTTGATCGAATTTTCTTTGAGCTATGAGCTCATTGAAAATAGATGTTAAACCATATCGCTGAGAGCCAGCGACCATGCTGCCACAAGGACTGTTGGGGAAACCCTAGATATCTTTACATGGCCGGCCCTCGGTGCATTGAAGATGATATACCTCAGGTTAAGTTCCAAGCCCGTAGAGGACGAAGGATGGTCTAGAATTAAAAACAACTTCGTTAAAAATGTATCTAATTCTAGCCACTACTTGCGAGCTACACCGTTACACTGCCCAAGCGGCCGCTGATTGGGTCGTCAAGTCCTAACAATATGCTTGACACGGCACGTTGGCGCCTCGACGCTAAATTGTGAGGTTTACCGCAGGACTCCTGTAAGAGACGAGATTAGATTCCAACTCATCCGCGTCTAGAACAAGATGTGAAACAAACCAACAAGTTTAGCAAACGCACGATACTGCGTATAGTTGCCTACGTGTTCGACCCAGCGTGCTGGCTATAGCCTCACTTCACTCTGCGTGGAAACGGAATATTATTCAGCAAGTGCTGAACCATGTACTCAGTTGGGACAAGGCTGTACCAGCTGAAGCCATCCGTACTTACCACAGGATGGATCAACAACATCTTTATCCGGACCTTCTTCCAGCCGGCAATTGCAGCAAGGTCGTGACGCTGCATGGAAGCATCGACTTGACGTAGGAGTCCTACCGTCCGGTGGCAGGGCGGAGTGAATGGAAAAGTTATTGAATCCATACAGAAAGAACAACCATAAGAAGACGGACCGTTTACCGTAATTAGACATCTGAACATCAATATTCTAATGCAACGGACCGATCCACACAAGGAGTGTGAAGTATTATAGCACTTAGGAACGCCATATAATTAAAAGTACAACAACAACTACTACTAACTACAACAACTACTACTACTACTACTACTACTACCAAAGAGTCTCTTTAGGTACATATTATCAAATAAGATTCCATGATCATGTATTCCTACGGGAGTTCCTGCTACTATCTACCGCCGATTAGTCATACGGCAAAGACATCAATATTTACTTAATTGCTTTGGTAATAATGTAGAAAGACGCGCTAATAGCACGCACACACAAAATGTGCTCATCACTTCGACACCGTCTACATAGCACGACGTCTGTGTGTGCCGGTCATTTACCAACGCTGTTCACTTCAATCGTATTCTTTCTTTGGCATAGCTTAAACGTTTCTGGGGTATCACGCGCCCACCAAACGTTTTTTTTTTTCACTAAACACATTATGATAAAAAATGAAGCGTAAAGAAGATAGAGTACTATGAAGAAACATCTTGCACTGTATATTAGACTTAATCTGAGTGAAATAATATAATTAAAAAAAAATTATGATAAAAAACAGAGTATTTATTGCTCAATCGTAAGATTACAGGGATACATGACTAACTCACTACATGAACACTTGACACAGTGTCATAGTACAGGAGTTAAGGAGCTCCATTCTCTGAGATATATCCACGGCGAAATGGTATGAAACGCCAACGCTTGCCGTCACCTGCCGTCAGCGCCACCACTTCGATGTAGAGGCACAATTTCAAACAAACTCTCAACTGACCTTATATATATATATATATATATATATGCATTTGCTTATTTGCACTACGAGCGCTGTTCTCACGTCTTCTAGCTGGTACAGCAGCGACTGCACGCAAGGCAAACTCGGAACTGGGGTAACCGCTTGTTTGTAAAGAAACTTCACCATTGCTTTCGCCGCTTTCGGTACGCTTTACTGCTTGCCTACCCGCTTTTCTCTCTGAGTGTTTTCTTTAATCAAAAATAGGCCTGTCAAAACGACATTGGTTACCATCATATCACGGGCGACGAAGTCGACAACAACAGCAACAGCCGCACCAACAAACACAACAACGGCTACCGTAACCATTATTAACGACGATGATTACTAGTAACACAACGATTAAAAGTTCTACCGCGCACACAACTGGGCAGGTCGGAACAAACTTGCCTGCTGTGTGTGAAAATTTGCTGTCGCTGCCTTTATAAATATGTATATGTACATTTGATTGGCTGGAGGCCATCACGACGTTGCTGTAACGCAATGAACGCCGCGCTGTGAACGGCTGTCGGCCTGCCGACGATGGGATGAAAACAGAAGACAGGAACAGACGGCAGCAGCAGCATTCTTAAAGGCTCCAACGCTCGTTTACAGATAATTGCACACTCGTCAAAGTGAGATAGTAATAATAATAATAATAAAAATAATAATAATAATAATAATAACAACAACAACAGAACTGACAATAGCAGAATCAGACGCTGCAGTCTGTAAACAGACAAAAAATGGTCGATAATTTCCCAACTAAATCGCTGTTAGCCTTTGCTATTGAACGATATGTTACATTTGTTTTAACGGAACCACTTGCGCTCTACATGAATGAAAAATGGAGATTCATCTGTACTGTCCGTATCTCTTCTGTTCTTAACTTTGGTCGGCCGGCCCCGGAGATCCTTGAGCTCCGTGCGGCGCCTCCGATCCGCCTCCAGCTCGTTTCTACTTCACAGGTCGCTCTTCACTTATTTGGTTCTAATTAGCTAGCACCGTTTGGTCCCATTTGCGCTCATCGTAGTTGGCCCCACAAAACTAGCACCCGTTCGCGCCCATTTGCGCTCATTGTAGAGCGTATGGCGACAACTAGATCCGTCACCACCGTGTCCGACGACGCTAGAACAGCCGCTACCGGTGATCCCATACGTGCGTCCTATAGTGCTGGGCAGAGGTAGATGGTGTGAGTAACATCATCCACCTCGCCGATCCCGCATGCCCTGGTACACGCAGGGTTTAGAGCATAACATGTGCAGGTACCTGTTCCGGTTGTTCTTTAACTGCACCGCACGCACGTCCCACGTAGGAGTGGCGTAAAGAACGGTCGACGGAAGCTACGGCGGCAAGAAGTCCTCCCTTGCTTTCCGTCACTACCCGTGTCCTGGGCAGGATTTTGACCAGATCCTGTTGACACAATCCTTCTACTTTGGCGGTCACCTACCGTCACGTTACTACAACTATTTCTACTAAAGTAAAGTTTTCGAACTGACCCTCAGCCAAGATTTAGTGTCCACGGGACTGCTTTTCGCATTGCTTCATAGACGGACCCCCAAATACATACAAATGTGCAACGGTGGGGCTCGCAGCCGCGCACCTATGTGTCTCCTCCGGTCGCGAGGCGCAGGCGAATGCACCCACTGCGTCACCGGGCTCGACACAACTATTACTACTACTACTACTACAATTGGATAGGGCCAACCGCCATACGTAACGAGCAACGTCGACTTACACAGACATCCACTGACTGACGTCAAATGAGTGCGGCCAGCCGACCGCCGTCACGAACCCCACTCGAGCGTCCCCGCAGGGTCCTCGAGGACATCTATCGATGATTGAACGAGCGTCGTATGATTAGCGTCGTCTAAGCGGCCGGTCGACCCCCCGGCCGTCGGTGCGGGGTGCAAATGCGTTCAGATCGCTCATGTAAGACGCAGGCAAAAACTGTATCAATTTTCTTGATGCTCGTTGTTGGTTGCTTGAGTTACCGCTACCGCTGCAGCTGCCTCATTTGCTAATTAGTCGATCAGCGTACGCACATAAATACGTAGACAAATCCTGCCTCCTCTGCTGTTGCTGCTGCGGCAGCGGCAGCAGCAGCGAGAGAAGGGACGCCGATTTTCACCAGACGATGACTACGTGACAGCGCTGTCTGCTTTGTTCTACTACTACTACTACTACTACTACTACCACTGCACTACGTTAATGACTTGTTTAAGGAGGATGCGTCAGCATAACCGATTGCTGTTATTCAGCGTTATTAATCGCCAATCTGGCAGTGTCTATTTTTGTCGTGGTTGTTAGTGTGGCTTGCGCTGTGTGGATTGTTGTCGTGGTTCTCGTTGTGACTTGAGCTGTTGTTGTTTGTGCTTCTCTTGTTGTTGCTTGTTGCCACGATTTTCGTTGTTGTTGTAGCAGTAGTTGTAGTAGTAGTAGTAGTTGTAGTTGTTGTTGTTGCTGTTGTTGTTGTTACTGTTGTTGCTGTTGTTGTTGTTCTTGTTGTTGTTCTTGTTCTTGTTGTTCTCACTGTTTTTTCGTACAGCGCGTTAGTTCGCATTAATTAATGTTCACGCGTCGTTATTAACACTGGAGTTGCTTCTGGTCGAGTTGTTTTTACATGGTGTATACATAAATGTATGTATGCATATATGTATGCGATATATGCGCCTGAACATGGTGTACCGTTTGACTTCTTATAACACACGTCTTAAATATGGTAGCGATTTGCTAGCTCGTACATCGTCGTCGTCGTCATCATCATCATCGTCGCTCAGTGAGATCGGTGCTGCACCTGTAGCTCCGTTATGTCGGTCGTATTGCTGTTAGCTGCAGCTGCCCTGCCAGCGAGTGCGACAGTGTGCCACAGGGTCTCTCACTGGAGAACCGACCGCAATGAGGAGACGCCTTTACGCGGAGTACATTGCATAAGTACAGACCACCGGGTGGTCTATACTCAGGCAATGTAACAAGCGACTGGCGGGCTTGTTAACACCGTGATCGTGTCACTGCGACAGCAGCACTAGTTGCTGCGTGAAGCATCGTCGATCGAATGTTGATGGATTGGAGCGATCCATTTTAATCTTCATAGCACAGCAACCTGCGGCCGCGCTTTTCTCGGTCTGCGTTGAAACGCTGCACTCGACTGGAACGCCTTCTCTTCACAATTCGACTCGTTTATCGTAACGACGTCAGAAAGCGTATGCATAATGTACGGAGCGCCTATATACGAGTGAGTGTGTATGCGTGTGTGTTTGTGTAAACTAGATATATATACATATATATATATATATATATATATATATATATATATATTGTAGAATGACCACAGTGTCGGAGTAAATTGTGAGTGAATATAGCCACTTTGATCAAGCCGCTAATCTAAAAGGCCACATCTTCTAGGCTAGTAGTACCCTGAAGCAAAACTGATTCGCTGCATTGCCAGCAAGCACTGGCAAGGCAATCCATGGGGTGGCCTCGTGTTCTTCGTTTGTTCGTCTTTTTGCACCCTTCCTAACTCTTTTGTTCGATTTCCGTCTGCCACGTGTTGGCCCACCGCCGTACCGAGGTCATCGCCCGCTCGGAATAGTATGACTTTGACTGGATACTACATGCTGCACGCTCTGTATTAGTGTGCATGAAAGCACACACACACACACACTCCACAGTGCTCGCTTCATGTGTGCGACTTTCCTTAGCAGCATCGTTGCTTTTCGCTTTATAGGCTCGTCGTAGAGTTCGCTTCTCCTCTTTTCCTTTCTCTCTCTCCCCCCTCTCTCTATCGCCATCTCTCTTTCGGCCTCCGCCAGTCTCCATTTCCTGCTCGCCCATCTCTAATAGTCGCCGCAAGCGGAAGCCACCGGGGCCGCCGGCCAGCAGGCGCAGATCTTCTCGCAAATCGCCTCTCCAATACAGGTTGGCCTTGACGCAAATATTGGAAAATTTAGAACATCGAGAAACCTAGAGAATTTTGTCAGTAAATTGTTCTAACGATATATATATATATATATATATATATATATATATACAGTCCCTGAACAAAATATAGGGCAAACAAACTCATTTTTGCCACATTTAACGCATTTATTATAACCAATCGTGTAAAGATCGCAGTGATATATACTCACAGAGTAATAGCGGAGACTTCCATCAACTTTTGGGGTCTCGGGTTACTTTGAACCACGAAATTTCCACATTTGGCACAGCTACACTGCGAAAAAATTACAATGCCACTAGCAAGATACATGTCTTAATGAGTGAATTAAGCAAATTAAAAGCGTTTGGGCTCATTTCACGGCACTCAGCAACTATACTTATTACTCAGTGCACCTCCCGTTAAGTCGGATAACCTCAAAAATGCGGTTTGGTATACTGTTGAACAAATTTTGGTTGACGTACTGCAAGAGCTCGTTTCAAGCTTCGAAAATAGTTTTTCGTCGGTTTAAACTTATCGTGCTAGCCAGCTCCACACATTCTAGATGATATTAAGATCAGGTGAGACTGTAGGCCAGCACAGAACCTCAATATGACGTTGGTCGCACCAGCTTCCGATCAGCCTGGCGGTGTGAATTGGGGCGTTATCGTGTTGAAAAACGAAGGCCCTCCCATCAGCTCAATAGGGATTTACTAGAAGAGCGCCGATTGCTCTTTTAGTAAATCCCTATAGCGCGTCGAATAAACACGACCGTCTAAAAACACAACCGACGACTTTGTATGATACCGACAGCGTCCCAGATCACCACTGAACCGCCACCTGAGTGGCGTTTTGACAAAATTCGTTCTCCCTTGCGGACATCGTGCAAATAATGGTTAAATCGATCCGATTAATCAAATTTAAACTTGTTTCATCCGAAAAGAGCACTCTGTGTCACTCAGAGGTCCATGACATCGTATCGTGGGCGAAGTCAAGATTAGCTTTCATCGGTCAGCGGTCAATTTATTGTTTTCCTGAGGAAGTTTTTGCACATTTCGCACGTTCGTTTGCACCCCGGCCGCCGCCGCAATTGCCCTCGCCGAGGGCGCAGAGTTCAATGGTTTCTTCAGAATTGCAGCTTGCTTTGCTTCGAAATGGCATTTTGAAGCCCGAAACTTTTTTCACGGCGTAATTTTTACCTTAACTAACCAAGTTATTCACTACTTGGGGTCAACGCCTCAATCGACAGGAAATTTCGCGATTAGAGCCGATGTTCTTTTAAGATTTTATATAGGAATTTTCGTCACTCATGAGGCGCCAGCTTAAGCCTATCGTTTTGACAATGAAAAAGCTTCTGGTAGAAGGTCTGCCTATGTTTCTGTCGAGCCGTGAAATGAGCCCAAAGGCCGTTAATCCGCTTAATTCACTCGTTAAGACATGTATCTTGCTAGTGGCATTAGGATTTTTTTTGGCGGTGTAGCTGTGCCAAATGCGGAAATATCGTGGTTCAAAGTAATCCGAGACCCCAAATGTCGATGTTTGTAGCGGCGGTGGCTTAGGCGGCTAACGTACCGTTCGAAACGGGGCGTTGCCATGGCAACCACGGTTGGCAAAACATCGCTAGTTCGAGCCCTGGCCGTGCTGGTAGAATTTGTTGGACGTGGTTGTCATTGCCTTGCTGCTACATACCTCTGCTGGAGAAAGCCTATATAATTCCAGTACGAGAACGCGATGACGATAGATGCATTTAGACGCTATCGTGCCACAGGCAACTTAGCCCATTACGAGCGTCTAAAATGTAGTTGTCAGAGCGTTAAAAAAAAAAAAAAAAAGTCTTCGCTGTTACTCTGTGAGCATGTATCACTGTGATTTTTACACGATTGGTTATAATAAATGCGTGAAATGTGGCAAAAATAGGTGGTCCTATATATTTTTTTCAGGGACTATATATATATATATATATTGGGTGGAAGTTACGGGGCTGGGAATAGCTACTAATAAGTTGAAAGTAGACAAAAAGATGATAGACAAGCAGAAATAGACACATAAATAGATGAAATTAAACAGCTGTTAGGGGAGCTACCACAGAGATGGATATAGATGAAATGCATATAATAATAATACGAGATCAAAATGATGAATGATATAAAGCAGTTAAGTGCGTAAGAGGCGGAGAGCGGGGATGGTGGAATGAGGAGATTGAGAAGCCGATATTAAATAGAAAGAAATGGAGCAAGGTGCACAGGAAGGTAGTGAGTAGGGACCCGGCCGAAGATAACTGGCAAAAACATATGCAGGCAGAAGTTTCAGCATGTGGTGGAAGAAGGAATATGGCAGGACGAACAGGAATTTATTAGTATGTTGAGGGCTTCAAGACGACAACGGGTTAAGCGATTCTGGACATATGTAGTCAATGCGGGAAAAAGCATGACTAATTTTGAGCACGGAAAAGTGTACACAAAAGAGATGAAAACTGCGGTAGAAGCACTATTTTCACTAGTAATAGAGTTAGTGAAGGAAGGTCGAGAATGAATACAGGTATAATCACAGGCGTAGAAGAAATAGAACAAGTTACTAGAAAAATGAAAGGCAAGACGGCGAGCAGGTTAGACGGAATAACAATGGAGATAGTAAAGGCGTTGAAAAAGATTGCGTAAGTTATTTATCTCAAGTTTTTAATAACATCTTTGCCGAAAGTAGCATACTGAAAAGTTGGCGTAAGGAAACGGTATTTTTGCTGCTATAGGATAGCGTCGATAACGATGATTTTAGAAATAGACGACCTATAACTATAACACCAATTACGTACCGTATTTTCATGCAAATGCTTACGAGCCGGGTACAAAATATGTTAGAAATGAGTTATAAATTGAGGAATGGCAATGTGGGTTAAGTAAAGGATGTAAATTGAACATCATATTTTCATTGAATCAAATAGCTAAAATATCTAGGATGAAGGGACAGGGTTGTATTCAGGACTTCTTGGATCTAAGAAAAGCTTACAATATGGTCAATAGAGATAACTTAAACAAGTATATGGCAGAAGAAAGATTTGACACAAGTTAGATAGGCATATAAGATGATATTTATAGGGGAACACAGTAATAATTAAACGAAATGAGGGAAAGAGTAAAATAGGGCTGTCTGCTATCATCAGTACTTTTTTCTAATATATGTCGAAGAAATCGCGAGATAGTGAATAACACCGAATGCCATGTCAATGAGAGGGAAACATTTATTAGAACTAGTAGGAGAGGTTCAAAGAATGTTTGATGTCTGTGGGAAGGCAGCAGATGAATTCAATATGGTCGACTGGCCCCCGACTCATTCCTTGAACGTACCCTGAGGTTGGTCCGCCTCATCAAGGAAAGAAGCCTTGGCGTAACCCACAAAAGGTTCATTCAGGTAGGAATTTCCTTATCTACGAGGCCAGCTCATTGTCTACACACCAAATCCAAACAGCCGTTACAGTTCCATTGTATGTGCCACGGCTCGAAAAACAGACCTAAACTCAGCGTGTATTACATCAAAGCAATATGACGCATGTGTGTACCCCGCCAAGTCATAGTGCGTGCCGAACCATTGGAGCGTGCAGCTTTTACGGGAGCTATACACAAATCGTTATTTGTCAATTAAATCGTGGATGTTTGCAATGTCATAGATGGCAGTTTTTATTAAGCGTTCTATGCGTTTGTATGACGCGATGGTCAAGAATATGGCCTGCTTGCCTTGGGTACAGAATTCGCTCCTCGTTTATGAACTGGGCAAGCATTCGCAGTTCGAAATATATCCGAGACTGTCCAAGAATGCTCAAGGAAACGTCCAAAAGTAAAGCGTATGGCTAAAGTAATTCAAAAATGAATTAGGGTATTCCGTCAGATGTATTACAGTCAACGTTAGATTTCAGTTTTCTAAGGTGTTCGAGTAAGTTCTCAGGTGAAACCTCGACATCATTAAGAGCGTTCACCGTTGTACGATGAGCAACTGGCGGAGTCTAATGCGGGACTAGTTGGCTCAAAGCACTGAGAGTGAATTACGTTGTTGGTTCTGAGAACACCTTAACGAGATGCGCCTTCTTTTGCGGTTTAATCTTCGCGTCGTCTCAAGTGTCTGTGCTGAAGTTGAAGTTGTTTGAAGTGGCATACACCGCTAGATAAGGAAGCGCAGATAATCAGTCACCTTAACGTGCTGGCTGATGTGCATCGTTAAAAAACGCGGCCCACTTTATAGTGTCAAGATTCTGTTGCATATTTGTTTTATAATTTTCTCGTTTTTAGTCAAAAGTGGCTAGCCCAGTGTCAGAATAGCTTCCACCGTTTGGCGTATTAAAAACGACTATTACATAGACGGATAGAAAGATGTATAAAGTTGAAGCCGAACGATCTTGTACAAACTCGTTGTTGCATAGAATTGCATCAAGTATGGATTAAGCCATATGAGATTGCTGAGGCGTGTCTGTTTGGTGACAAACTGAGTCAATCCATAATTAGCGAACAAACTGAGGACTAGGGTCTTCTTGGAGATAATCATAGGTGTACATCATCAGGTCTGTGGAACGTTGTCCAGCAATTACCGGGCTGATCAAAGTCCCTTGTTTGGTTGGTGCAACGGTGTGGTTGCAACAGTGACGACAACCACTGTGTGACTGCTTGTATTTTGTTTTGTTAAATGGTTTCGCGTGCCTGGTGGAGGGTGGGGGGTAATTATAAACTTCATTACAGCATATCTGCTACAAGAGCACTACATCAACGGCAACCAGATCAGGTGTACAATCAGTTGTATCAATGCCGGAACAAGTGACTCCGTCTGAGCGAGAATTAAGTCTCTGCCCCTGCGTGTGTCACGATGATTTTGAGGACCTGACACGCGCCGCCGTCGCAAATTTCTGCCGAGCAAATAAAGAAACCGCAAAGCCACGTCTCACTAATAATAGCTTTCACGTTCAAAACGTAGCTTATTTCGAAACTGGGAAGTTTTCGGAAATCAAAATAATGAGATTTTATAAAAATCAAGCAACTTAAACAGCCGAATATACAAGTGTGTATACAGTAAATAGGTGATCGAGCTCTTCAGTGCGACACAGCATGGTATAAACTCAACAAAACGGTATTGGCTACATCTTGTATGCTGGTCCTCCCCATCCCCATAGCTTTGCACTGCGCAACGCCTGCCAATACCTTTATCGGTCTGTTATACGGTGAAGTGGCATTACTTTAAAATAATAAATATTTCTATATTTATTTTATTTATACCACAACCAAGAACACGTCCAAACAAGCTTGGTTCATTTCGGCAGAGTCAAGCACATGCTGCCACAGCTGAGCTAGTGCAGAGTCTGTCGATCAGTTCTTACGGAAGCCGAATTGGTCCGACCAGAGCAAGTCAATATGCTTCAAATACCGAGTTAAGCTCTGTAACAACAAATTGTTAAAGATTTTTTAAATAGAGTCAACAGCTGACAAAGGGCGGTAGCTGGACGTGAAACACATAGCCCCTGTACTGTTGTATAATGGAACTACATTACTAGGTTTCAAACATCTACGAAGATAAAACCGTATTTAAACCAGGGGTTTTGCAAGGGAGCGTGCAAGTAGGCACACTCATTTTAGCGTACCGTCGGTAAGGTATATTGCTTCCTACAAGCGGCGTGTCATCAGTCCTTCGACTGGGATTCAGTTGAGCGTTTATTTCTGATTTAGCTCGACGTAGAAGACAATATAGAGTTCAGTGCGGAAAAATTACACGCCTTCGATTACAGGTGTTGTGATTTTCGTTTCGTAACATTTTCTCACCATATCGGTCTATTTGAAGCGTCTTGTCACACAGGCCACCGACAACTGCCTCTAGCCATAGCCAAAGGAATTCAAGTTATTGAAGCTCATGTACTTGAGGTTTAGTATATCTGCCGTACAATAGAAGCATCAATCTCAGCTTGGACGAGTATACGTGGGATAGTCATGTGTAGCATTTGCACCTGCCAAGCCCCTATTTGCCGTCAAATTATGCAAAAACTTGCATTTGTTGTCATTTCTGCCACCTCTAATACTTGAGTTGAAATTACCACTAATGATCGTATGATTAATACTCAACTCAGACTGACAGAATAATAGCGGCTCACTCAAGCTCCCCTTAGGGACCAGTCCAGAGAATCGACGTGCGGGAGAAGACTTCCGCTAGAGGATCCTCATTAGGAGAAATATTGAACCCAATTTTTTATGTTTTTTAGTCCCGAGGAATAATCCGAGGATGTTCTGCTCCTCCTGACAGCTTCTTCGTAAGATCGCTGCGATGATAAAGATGAACGGGAGGGCAAGTACTTGAATCTACAGATGGTTTCTTTAGATTGCGTCTTGTGATATAGAATTAGCGGCCACAAATCAACACCGTACTGGCACGTAACATCGTGATAGCCGAAGTTACTACTGCTCTCGTCTTGAAATCGCGAGATGCCCTCACACGTCATTAATTAGCTCATGTGGAGCAAGAGTAATTGCAGACCGCAAAATTTTCAAAAAGACAGACGACAACGCATGGAATGAGATCGTCGTGCGAATACTATCACCGTGACAGCATTACCGTTTGATATGCGTGTGCTTTATATGCCTTCCTGGATGTATATATATATATATATATATATATGCACTCTGTGGACAAAGTGTTGAATATAAAGTACGCCTAGCTTCCCCCGGACGTTGCTTCTCGGTGGTGCTGTGCCATATATCTATGCCGTTTATTTTCTAAGTCTTCTCACAGTTTTCCAACGCACTAGTTGTATCTAAACCTGTATAAAAAAATCTAAACTTCATTGCATTCGTAATTCCTCTGCTAAAAAATCTAACTGTCCGCTCTGTAACACCACTTTATGATGTTCCTATATTTGCATATTAAACCCAAAAAAAAACAATAATAACACGCACTTCTTTCATTTCGCTTAAAGGGCTTTGCATTTAGATAACCGGCCTCATCTGCGAAATTCCATAGCGACTGTTTTATCCTAGTTGACGTCTAGCATTTGCCATTCGTAAACTTAAAAAGACCACCCAAAGCCCGTTCTACTCTTAAAAGGCTTTTGCTGAAAACAACAATATCGTCTGCATACATGACCAGTTCAGGCAATCCCCTCGGCCATCCGATATTTGATCTTTCGTAGTAAATCCCCTAAAAGCATTGACAACAACAGAGGGTTCAAGCTATCGCCCTGGGCAACATTAGTTGACTGTGTAACCTCTCCAACTTCTGCACCATTATCAATGCTGGCTTAGGAAATAGTTTGTGGAAAACAAACATTATTAATATTGAAAAATCGGTTTATCTTTTTTCTTCAATATTTTAATTCGATATTTGGAATTTTTTTTCCTGGAATATTTTAGCTCAATATTTCTGCCACCGTCTCCTCATCAGGGTCACTCGCTTTTGTTGGCGTTGCTCAGAGGCACTTTAGGGATTCATAGCTCACTACACAAGTGCACAAGATGCGAGCGAGCAATGCACTATCCATATATCCGAGAAGAAGAATAATAAAAAAACGTGGCACGCGAAGCACTATACGCTGGAAGTGCGCGCTTTGTGCTGCATCCGCATGCAGTTTAAATGCGCATAGCTTTATGGAATCCCTCGAGAAGTTAGCAGTTGCCCCGGAAGTGACAAGCCGCAATACAGTTTTTCTGTCAGAGGTTTTTGAGGCTTGAAAACGAAGTATCTGAGTGCAGGTGTCATAACGCAGAGAGCAGTACTGGGATGCAGGCCGTTACAGAGAGTACTGATAAGAAAACTACTCTTCGCATCGGCGTTGCTGCCGTCGCAGGTCGCCAGAACCACTGAAAAGCAGCGCCAGAACCACTGATCATCTTCCTGCATTCCCCGCTATCATGTATGTAGAAATCTCGAGAGCAAGGTCTTTATTGATACTACTGTGCATTTCTCAGCTCAACATTGTTTGTCCGGCGTCCAGTTGAATATTCTCTGGTTCCGATGTTTAATCAGCACTAAAAGACCGCCAACGAGACGCAGTCGCTGCGCGCACCTACAAGAGAAAGCCGACCGACGCTCGCTATCGCTCGAAGGGTAGAAAATCTTATAGGGGTCACCTTGAAATATCCACTTTTGCAACCATCCAAAGCAATTAACCAGTAAATACTCAATGCAAAGGAGACGGGTTGAGGGAAGACGCTCCACTGGCTAGAGGTAACCACCGTGGAAACCGACTCCGCGGGAGGTTCACCGTGGACAATCTGAAGTCAGTCCTGCGGCAACCAATACACAAGAAGCTGCTCAAAGCTAGCAATTGGGAATCCTGCCATCAGCACAGACGGTCGCCGGGACCTTTTCGTGGTGCTCACCAGGACTATTTAGGACAACTCAGCGCGTAGACCCACACTTCTAGTTTGCGTTCGTGCTACAGGGCAATACAGATAGACACCGGCCCAATCATTAGAAGAGGGCTTTAAGCCGGAATGGAAGGCGCTTATAGCAGCATATAGGAATGGGGGGGGGGGTGGCGGGTACGTGCCTCCTCGTACTAAAGGTGCTATTGATATTTGATTGCCCACGGAAACTTTAATTACGGTGCCTAGCTTTCATGGTCCAATGGTCTGGCTACTCGTCCGTCGGGCTCCGGCAGACCTATTGGAGATGTTACCGTGTGTTACAACCAGCGGTTGAGTTATATGAGGACGTTGGTCGCCGAAGAAGAAATGATTGTGAGCCATGGGCCACGTTTAAGTACCGATTCGTCCCTCGCCGAATTATAGACATGATGTCTATTAAGCCGAAGCAGCAGGCAATTAATGACGTTAGCGAAGATCGCGATATGGAGCTTGCTCTGAAACACTACACAGAGGGTCTAGTTTTCCACACGGAAAGAGGAAATTGGCTTTTCAAAAAAAGAAGAACATAACTTCTATGTAGAATAATCTAGCACGACAGCACATATATGTTTGAAAAGATATTGCTTTGAGATAGACAACTGTACTTGTACATACTGTGGAGAAGCCAATGTAGCGTGATATCATATAATTGTATTTTTTTGTGTAGATGAGTAACTGGAAATGCGGTTTGCGCACATAGGACGCCACTGCTGAGAACTCGTCTGCAAGTGTGGGCCGGTAATGTGGAACTCCAACCCACTAAGAACCAGTCCTTTCTCCATCCTTCCAACCGACTGGGAATTGCGCGCGCAAATACTTCATAGTATCGGGGGAGATGCGAGTTAACTCGCTGCTGGCTTCTTCCCGGAAGCCTGGAGGGTGCGTGAAGTGCGGCGGTTATTTTCTATAGATTTTGCCATAAGTATATTCTTAAAAATCTTCATTATTCCAAGCCACTGGGGCAAAGACTGCCTGCTTTGCCCCCAGTATAATCGATGTTGGTTCTGCTAAAACCAGAACAGAGGTACCGCCGCTTCGCCTATGCTGGGCATCTTAGAATCGTTTGTTCTGTGGTGTACTTAAGTCTATTACCGCAGTGGACGTACGTGGGGCCAGGGGCGATCCTGAACAGGTAGTACTGAAAGTCCCCCATGTCCGTGAGGACCCGCATGGTGTGGAGGGTTAGTTCTCCTCTGGGCCGATTAAATTATGTTTAGTGTAAGCTTCGGGAGACTGACATCTAAAGTTCCCTCCTCCAGGCCGTCTCACTCTTCCTGCCAGAGGGCGATGCTCCGTTGCCGCTTGTCTTATTTTCTGAGTGCAGGGTCTTCCAAGAGACAACGGCGCTCTTCCGCCTTCAGATCCCAGCGAACCGTTCTGGCGCTACAGACTCGCGCTTCTACTCTAATTAGTATATGATACACTTAGGTGCAAAGTCATCTACTGTGACTCAATGCAGGCTGGTAGATCTAGAGCCCAGAACAAGCTGCACCGAGCCTCGTAAATCACTGAACAACCTGCATTGAACTTCGTAAATCACAGAACGACCTGCATTGAACATCTATACTGCTAGCGCATGGTGATGAATGCATTACCAATGCATACTTTATTGGGTTTAAGTAGTTATCTTGGCACCCCCTCATGGCCAGACCATTCTGACTCAGTCTCGAGGCGTTTATTAATTGTTCGTTCTTAATTATATCGCTACTTATGATTTTCTACCTGGTGCTTTTTTTGTTGAGATTTTCCTCACTATCCAATATTCTTCCTGTTTTGCTACCTGATTCCAGGGCACAATTTGCTTCGGAAATATCTGAAAAACTGTTTGTCCTGTGCTCTGCGGGGTGATATTTTTTTTCTATTTGTGCTCTCGAATTGTTTTCTGTCTCAATAAACTCGCTTGGCCATCTTTTTGACCGTCGAAGCAAACGGTAGTGTTACCGGAAAATATTTTCTTTAGAATGTCTATTAACTTATTATGCGACCCTGCGTCATTATTTAAGCAATGACCGTTGGATCGATCCGTGGGGAGGGCTTAGGGTACTTTGTTTCAGTCTTAATAGACTTCGTTCGTACTGTTTGATGTCTATCTAATCAGGTACTGGTAAAACCTCCCCTAATCCCCTCAAAGTGATCTCTGCATCAAATATCCTTATGCGAAACACTCCTCCTTTCTCGCAGTTCCATAAAACTATTTGGATTTCTGTTTCCACCTAGTTTCTCATAACCCTTTGTTGTTTCCCCAGAAGGTCGTACCAGTGTCATTCTTCCAGAATGAAGGCAGCCTGGACTCTACTGTTAAACCTGCGAAGGCTGTGAGGACAGGCTCCCCACGTCTCTTCATACAATTCCGAGCATTTGCAACAGAGAGATGAGCTGCCGAAATTCGTCAGGCAAGGGATCCATGAAGTCACAATCTGAACCGTAGCTTGGCAACGGCACATTGGGCCTGCAGGTTGTCTAGGCTATACCTAAAGCAATGCAGAGGCTCCCCGTAACGGAGCACCGCGTGGAAACGCTGACCCAGGATCAGCAACGACAGAAGACCTGTAACGTTATGATGACTTAGTCGCTAGCTTTGCTAATTTCCGAATAAATGAATATACCCAAAATCTATTTATTTAGCATAAATCTTCTGCGAATCGATGCGATACGCCAAGGATACGCCGTGGCGACCAATCCACAGCTATGGTCTATCACAACGTATTGTGGCTCTTGCCTTGGCCATCAAGCATGCATGGTAAACATAAAAGCTGCGGCGGCTGCGACAACAGCAACTACTACGAAACACCACGACCAATAACAACAACGACGAAAATTGCAATAACAACAAGCACAACAACAACAACAGCAACAACAATAGTATGCGCTCCTAATGCCGTACGCGCTGCAGGCCCGCTTGTCCTAGTTTCTTGTCCTTTCGTTACAGCGGCACATAGTCAGCCACGTGGTGACTGTGATGCATCGCAGCGTTGCCTTCTCGGAAGTGGTTGGAAGGGTAATCTCCCACAGAATACGCGGAACGGACAAGCTTTTCCTTGCAAGTAGAAACAGAGTCACAGAAAAGGCGAGAAGGGGGCGAGAGAAAGGGTTATCGATCACGGCTGAGTGATCGGACGCGGGCACTTCCCTCTACAAGGGGGCCGCCAACAAGATAGCGCCGCCGAATTTCGATGCTGCTCCTGCTGCTGCTGCTATTGCTCTGCTTGTTCAATCGGTGCAAACAAGGGCGATCAGGCGAGCAACGTCCCCGTCGGCAACAACAGCTGGCCACTTTCAGAAAAACAAATACTTCTTCGGTAGCCAGAACCGACGTCAAACCAAATACACCACTCACTTTTAGCAAGCCCTACGACCACCAAGGCATGGACAGTATCAATCGTTGTTCGGCACTATTCGAAACTGGCGAGCTAGCTACACCGAAGACTTTCACACGGTCTGACCTTATGAAAACCTCGTGTCTCACGCTCCCACAGAGGCCAGCCAGGGTCTCCATCCACCATGTGACGCTGCTTTCACTGTGAGCTGTGTCGTCAGTGGTCGACTGTGTGTAGCCGACACTAGATCTAAAAGCCCACTTGCCGCCTCGTCATCATTCCGAGATTGTGCAACTCTGACGGCAGTTTTCTCTTCTTTTTGTTCTAGCTATTGTAGTTCGCGCCACCTAGCTTGTTTACTGTTGCTAACTACTGGATGACTATGAAAATAAATATAAATATATATTATATATTATTATATATAATATTTTTATTATATAATATAAATATATATTAAAAATACAAATTATACTTGGAATACTAGTCAGACATTGCAGATAAACAATGATGGTACATTACAAAACGTTTACGCCATATGCTACACACAAAACTGCAAAGGCTAATCCAAACTTGCGTATATTTAAAATTATAGAAGGTTTTCATCTTGTTTGTTTAATAATTGTGTAGCTTTAAAAAAAACAGTTTTCAGCAACGTTGCAGGCCTAATCCAGAATGAGGTATTAAATCGTTTATTTAAAACGCTTGTTTAGATGTTAGTATTGACTTTGTTAGTTTGCATATATATATATCTGCAAACGTTTATGCCGTTTTAGTATTTACTGATCGGTCAGGCTTCCACCACATAATGGTCGACGATATGTGAGTGAAAAACTTATTGAGCCCTCCAAAATACTTTCAGGACCTTATTCCGGTCTCTTGAAAACTTGTTAATGACAAAATGATGATTAAATAAGCCCACATGGTCTTGCAAAATCACCTTTCGTTTTTGTCAAAAACCGACAAGAACTTCTCCACTAATACATGTATATGGTCTAGCAGAAGTTCTTGTTTTTTTTGTCTAAGGCAAAACATGACTTTATATATATGTATATATATATATATATATATATATATATATATATATATATATATATTCAAACGAATGACGCCGTATGAGGCGCTTTGTACGTCCCACGTTGAGATATAATGCAGGGATCGTTGAAGCGTCTGACAGTTAATCGCGTAGTTCTTACCAGAAGCCTGCGAGAAGAACCGGCATCTGCACGAAAAAAAAATCGGAGCAGGAAAAATAACACTGTGCGACTCAACTAACGTTTGAGCTTATCGAGTATTTTTTCCAGGGCATCAGGAATACACTCGAAGAAGTCTGGCAAACCTATATACATATATATATAGTTTTTTGCATACTAAAAATCACTGGCTTAGACACGCCAACCGCAGCACTATTTTTCATTCAACTGTATATATATATATATATATATATATAATGTGTAATTTGGTTGTGTACTGTGTGTAGGGAGTCAACCACATTCTCCTAACCTGTAACCCTTTAGAGTCTTTACTAAAATGCAAAAGAGTACATTTGTATACGCCTGCGCATTTCTCACTAATATGCTTACTGCTGCAATCAGCGGGTTTTACCTGTTGGTCAACGCAGCCTATCCTGCATTCGTAACGTAGACCGACGCGCGAAATACCCCACCCTAAACGACACTATGACACGAACTCTTAAGACTTTGAGTATGCTTTGTATTCCTTAGTTGTCGAGATGACGTCGCAGTCGCCATGAATACTGTGTTCATTCGGTGTACCAGCCAACTGGGCAGCTCCAGGTCCCTTATAGCAAGCCGGAGTTAGGTTACGCGTTTACACTGGCATAATTTTTTGCGGCAAGTCTAACTATGTTTATATGTATGGGTTTTGATGTGTTAGATCGCATTTAGTCTATTATTCATTAATAACAGTGTAGTACAGCTTCATACGCGCAAGTTGACAACACCAAAGTCCTTCACAAAACGACCTGTAAGCAAGAGGGCGAGAAAGGATTGCTTCCGTTGTTCGTCATCAATTTCGTCAGAGTTAGCAAAGAACAAGTTACGACACAAAAGTTTTTGTCGAGTGTGTGAGAGAAGCTTAGATTCTTCACCGAATCGACAACTTTCGAGGCAACGAGGGCGTTGTTCCAGAGTTTGCTTCACCATCCGCCTGTCTACATAAATAAGGCTGCCTGCTAGAGTCTGTCGACAACCTCCTATGCGAGCGACAAACGCATTACTGCGACAACAACAGGCTGCTGTGTTTGTTTTACAAGAACTGAATTCATACGGTAAAACTTTGCACCCATACCACCCGGAATCAGCGTAGGTGTTTTTACGAAGTAGTTTGATATGTTTTTCTTTACATATATATATATATATATATATATAGTACGTGTATCACATTTCCCTGTAACCCTAAAATTAAATGAAACATTGAATTAAAATGTACCCTAAAAATGATATATATATATATATATATATATATATATATATATATATATATATATATATATATATATATATTACGTATTCGCGGGCTAATAATTAATAGGTTACTAAAGTTCTTAGCATGCAACATAGGAAATACTCGGACGAGGACCACATTCCGTTGTTCCGTATAGTCTCCCCAAAGCTCAACACATCTAGTCAAAGGATCCTCAATTGGCTTATACCGCAAGCAAAATATTCAGAATCTTTAGACACAAAATATCTCTTTTTGGAGGCGGCGCAAATCATATCATGTTTGCTCTGATATCTCTTTCCGGAAAGATACATCTTGAGGTTTAGTCTAGCGCCAAGCGGCTTTTAAAAGTAAGGCATTGAGGTTGCCTTGGTATAGATCTCCAAATTGAGGGTAGGCGGCATGAAAGCGATTGCAAAGTACTATTAGTATTGCTACTTCTGTCGAGCCTGGTAGCGTGGTGTATTCCGTCTGCGCCTCGCCACCAGAGAAGACACATGGGTGCGCGGGTTGGAGCCCCACCGTTGCACATTTGTATTTATGGAGTCCGCTTATGAAGAATTGCAAAATGCAGTCCCGTGGACGTTAAATCTTGGCTGAGGGTCAGCCCAAAACGTTTTGTTTTTGTATTACTACTACTACTACTACTACTACTAGAACAAGATACACATTCAAATACAATGACATGTTTGGTTGGCCTACTAGAGTGACAGTGACTAGATGAAAATATATACCTGCATAGACGCAATGCGTTAATTCAGTTTGGTTTGCGTGAGCAGACAGCCCACTCACAATAGAACAAAAACGCATTGCCATCATGGACGACCGCCGCAACCTGGGTCCAGAATATGATCGAAGAACAACCGCTATCCCATTTTTTCGTGCCGGACATCGACCAGCCGAAATCATCGACATCACTGGATTGAAAAGAAGAACGGTCTACGACATTGCCCGACGCTACAGAAATGCAGAAGAGACAGGGCTAGGTAGTGCAATACCTGTAAGGAAGATTCACAACCGCCGACGAGAAGTGAGGACGCCAGAAGTGATCAAAATAGTGCAAAACTGTGTTTCTAAGGATCCAAGTCTATTGATGCGCCGTTTAGCAATTATATTCAATATGAGTGACCGTTCTATGCGTCGGATTATCAACGAAGAACTGCGCTACAAGTCGTACACGTTTAAAGTCAGACAGATGTTGTCTCAGGCCGCGAAAAATAAGAGGATGACTTGCTGCCATCTCATCCTCACGTTTTTGAGACACGAAATGGCGGGACATCTTCGATTCTTCTCCGACGAAAAAATCTTCACCATTGACCAAAAACATAACCCGAAAAATGACCGGTGGCTCGCAAAGGACTCTGACGATGTACCAATCGAGCATAGAAAGAAACATCCTGCCAGTGTGCACGTCCTAAGTGTTGTGTCGAATTTTTGACAGACATGAAATCGTAACAAAAAAGTGTATTTATATTATGTTCTTCGAAGAGTGGTATAACCATGGATTGATAGAGCGTCCAATGGAAGACAATATGTCTTTCAAAAAGACGGCGCTCCCGCACACACCAGCAACCTTGTCCAGGATTGGCTGCGGGGCAACATAACGGCGTTCTGGGACAAGACGATGTGGCCACCTAGCAGTCCAGACTTGAATCCCCTGGACTTCTATGTATGGGGCGTTGTTGAGCAAGAGTCTAACAAGTCTCGACATGCAAACACCGAAGCGCTACGCAGAGCCATTGTCAAATCGTTCAAGAATCTCAATCCGCTAACTTTGAAGAAGGCCTGCGGGCGTCTTCGCGCCAGAATTGTAAGTGTAATTGCTGCTGATGGTGGCTACATTGAATAAAAATGTTTCTCATGAGTGCCTCCAACGTTACGTCATTTTTTTAACCGAAATATCTGTTTTCATTTAGATACAATTTGCGAAACGGGCAATAACGTTTAGTGCGGTTTTATCTGCCCTGTCTACACATTCTCCCTTCTTCACAGTTATATTACTATTATTATTATAAACCTTAATCTATGTCTGCATTACTTAGAAAGGTATGTGTCGAAACCGTATGTGTCGTGGCTGGAGCGAGCCTCAGACTCGTGGTACTCCGTCCCGTCGGCAATGAATATATACTGTGTAGTACGTGTATCTCTGCACGGTAAGCGGCAGGCGCTCGGAGGGGCGATCGGACTAGGACCGCGAAGAGCTGTTTACAGAAACGTGTCCTTTACGTAACAAACCCACCTCATCTTCAAGATAGTGCGGGGGGGAGGGGGAGTCGAAACGCAATCATTTAAGCCTACCTGTTACTGCCATTCTCGTTCCTTGCATTCTGTTACTCCTTTACACTTACACTACGACTCGGCAAAAGAGCCGAAACTTTCAGTTCAGATCGGGTCTTTTTATACAATAAATGCTGTTGTGTCATCGATCGGGGCGATGGATTTAGCTGTATATATAAATACATACTTATGTGTGTGTGTATCCATAGTGAATCCATCGCGTTCACCAGAGACACAACAACATCTATTGTATAAAAATATCTGACGCGAACTGGAAGCGCCGGCTCTTTTACCAAGTCAAGCGTAAGTGTAATAGAAGGGGAAACGCGGAAAAGAGAACGAAAATAATAGCTAAGCTCGGACAATTGCATTTCAAGTCCCACATCATCTCCAAACGCTCCCCCCCCCCCTCTACGAGGATGCGATCCGTAGAGGGGGGGAGGGTTGGTCGGACGGACCCAAAACGGACACGTTTTTTGTAAACAGCTCTGCACGTCCCTAGTCTAAGCGTTCGTCGCTTGTCGTGCAGAGATACACATAATATACACTACATATTATTACCGGCGGCTGGGAGTAGAAACAAAGTAGCCATCTGTTTAATATGCATCTCTCAGAATGCTTCTACCGACGATTTTAAATAGTTCTTAGAAGTCTTAACTGCATAGGTCAACGGGCAAAATCATCGCCAACTCGTTATTGGAGGGGATTTCAACGCAGCTCAACCCAATCGACAGTGGAAAAGCAACGGGGTATCAGCCCCGCCAGGGGTAGTGATGGTGAACTGGACGTCGGTACGCGTTCTGAACCTGGCCAGTGGCCAAAGCACCACTTTTGGAGGCGAATATCAAATACCAGCTTTGCCTTTGACCGTTTGTTCTGAGACCTCACTGCTCAGGAAGACAGGTTGGTTTGTACACCACCTATGTCAAACCCTTTTGGATTATCACTACATTACTTTCTATCTCAGCGCAACGCCATATCCACCTAACAGCTGCAAGTAGAGCCTGGGGATCCATTTAGAGACACTACAACAGCAGATCGCGTCTCGCTGCGCCCGGCTGAATGATACTGAATTACACACGGTAATAACTATGTTACAGGATGTTGGCAGGAAACAAGCAGCCTTTTGCACCCCACACTAACTCGGCGGGCCATCAGGTATTAGTGGAATAGTCGAATAGCGGAGAAAAAAAACAGCAAATCAAACGTCTACGTTCTCGCGCCCTACAAGATATTTCCGTCGGGCTCATTCCGTATGTCCTTTGTCTAGTTCCACACAATATTTCTGAACGGACAGAGACGGTCCCGCAACTCAGCCTGAACCCAGAGGGCATAACAGTCCTCGATAGCAAAGCAAAATACTTAGGTGTACTTTCAGATACCGGTCTCATAGACACCCCACACGTGCACACCGCGAGAGCTGAATCCAAAATCCAAACGAAAGCTGTCTACTACCCACGTTCGGCATCGTCCAGATCTTCAAGCCCTGTGGTAGGATATAGAAAAGACTGTCGCGTCCGTGCCCCGGAAATCAGAATACAATAAGGTCTGTGTGACAAAGTCCAGCACAACGCCTGGGACCACAGTTATGAAATAGCCCGCCACTAACCAAAGTACTCACAGCCACTATTGCTTCACAATCTAGTTTAAAAAGTGTTTAGCTGACTGCTTTCATCAAAGCCCCCACCACTTTGACGTATCCTCGACGCCGAGAAACTAAACTATTCCCCGTCACAATAGATAGAAGGGCACGGTCGGCATTACAGGAAAAACCGTTAAAATACTTATACAGAATCACCCTACAGTTTTTTTATATCCTTGAGCATCCTGCCTAGCCTATCCAAGATAATTGAGTGCTCTATCCATGCTCTGCCGACGGAGGAGCTGGACGACAAAAGCAATCTTGGAGTACCCAACACCGCATCGTTTGACAATCCAACTTGCCAATAAAAACGCTTCTAACTGAATCTCATGAAACTCCATAATTGACGCGCTAGAATGTCCACACATATCGCCCTATGATATTACGATATTAGCATTTTACCTGTCACAACAGATGGTCGCCAGCCAAGGCAAATCATATCCTGTCACCTCAAGGGTCTCTCAGGTAGCGTATTGCATCATGCTATACACAGCTCTGCTGTGGCATGCGGTTACGCGATTCACGTCCTGTTGGCTTCTCCATGAAACGCACAGGCCGTTGGTCTTCAAGACTGGAAGAGCCAACAAATCAATCAGCTATTATCCCGGCAGATCCTATGGGACTTACGGGTTTTGGAGACCATAGTCCGCCAAGCTGACCCCTCGCTCTCTTAGGAGGACGCACACTGTCAGCTATGAGACGCTTAGAGCAAGAAATGGGTGGAGACCAAGGCGGGCCAGCCGGGTTTCTGGACCCGCTTCATTAATGAATAATATCCAAGTTGTTGTTGGTGTTGTTGCTACTGTTGTTATTGCCATTGCTCGTTTTCTTGTTCCTAATGGTGACTCATATGGTAAAAGGGTCACGCTGTTAACAGCCAGCACATCCATAGCATGGAAGTATCATCACTGCTCACATTTTGAGTGATTTGGCCTAATAAAGTCTTCGAGCCCATTAAAGTTCGCTATGTGTATTGTGGTCGAATAAACGTATGGTAATTTTAGCATCTCAAACTACAAGATGAAATCACTACCTCATCTATTGTGCATCAAGCCCAACAATTGTTTTATTAGAAGACATATCAGCTCGGTTAGGACTTAATTGAGTACTATGACAAAAATCAAGTTGAAAAAATCAACTTGTCCTTTTTTGGAGTTACAATTTTTACACTGATTCATAGTCGTCCACCTATGGTCTAACCTACCATCTAGACCGTTCGACTAACATTACGTCTACACATAAACATAAATATATATATATACTTTTTTTGAAAAAGGAAGATGCGTTACACACAGCTCATTTTAATGGCATATAAAGTGAGACTTGACACTGGATTTTTAGAGCCACTCGTGATATTTACTAAACAATTAAGACTTAGTAGTACTCGGATACTTTTTCTAGTAAAATATTCGGTGAGAACGGGTGTATTGAAATTGGTTTTTCAAACGTTTACATGACAAGCTGCACGTTACTGATGAATACGACGCAGGAAAGCAAGATGTTGTACAATGCATATACGACATTTACCGCAAACGTATATATCTTGTTGCGAGTAAATACATGTGAGGGATATATGTACCCAATTGTACGTTTGTGGTAACGGTAAAGTTTGCGCATATATCATGAAATAATTTTCTCTGCCGGATAATTTGCTGTTCTAGCAGCAGTAACGACAGCTTGTTATGTCAAACGGTTTAAAATGCCAATTAAAAGTTAGAAGGAATACCATCCACTGAGGGGAATGTCAATGAGCACATTGATATAGGACTAAAGAAGTATTCGGCCTCAAGCAACGGAGGGTTCCAGTTCTACCCATGATGGTATGCAAACTATTTCCTTGCCATCGTCTAGGACTTTATGCGAGACCTTGCGCTGTCTCTCTCCTGCTCTCTCTTACTCTTTCTGAGTAGGCGTTTAACGAGAACTAGAATGTCGCAGCATGCACTCCCTTCTCTGGACCCCCTTAACGCGCCCTAACGCCATTAAAGACAGATTCGCAAAAGAGCCCTCTGTTATGCAGGCATAGCCGGCCTATTCAACTTGACGTACGAGTTACAGTAGGAAGTCTGATAGTGTTCAAGATACCCTTTCGCTTTGAACCTTTAAGGTCAATAGCGTGTTATGGCAATAACTGTGATCCACTTCATATCCCCATTAGACGGCATCATTTGCTATGTTTGAATATTTGGATTTATATATATATAAATATATATATATATATATATATATATATGGAGGTTTGGTAACCTGGACATAAAAGCGTTATTTCGCACAACAGGAAAATAAAACAACGTTTGCGTTGAGCAAACGTCAATTTTTCTTGTAGTAAAAATGCCGGTAGCTGGTGCAATTCACAGCTCAATTGGGCCATGTCCAATAATTGGGTGAGGCCTGGCTTTTGTCTAAGAAAACAAATGTATATATATATATATATGCAGTTATGTGTACATGAATACAGCACTGCTTTAATTACGCACCGATAGGTAAGCGCGTCTCGTTTTGGACGTCAATAGCACCCAGAGCAGATCGCGCCCCTCCCTGATATCGAGGGTCAGTGTCGGTAAGCGCGCGGACTCACACAGCTGCTGCACCTTGCTAGTGGGGTTCTTCTGGGTAGCAAGATTACCACTGTGGACACCATTCACTACGATCACGCCACGATCGAGCCACCTCTCCTGCTCTTGAACGGCTAGCGGACCTTCTAGACATTGCCACCGACTCCGGCAGCGTCGTTAAGCCAATATAATGATGGTGGTGATGATATGACTGATAATTATGATGGTGATGATTGTTATGATGAGGATTATTATAAGTATTTCTATTATTATTATTATTATTATTATTATTATTATTATTATTGGCGCATTCACCAACACCGTTTCGGTAACGGTCCTGCCGCCTTCCGTCTCTGCAGAAGCTGGCAACAGAACAGAACGCCTGGCTGGAGATGGCGACAAGCATAATATCTTCATTAACGCGTTGCTGTACTTACGTTGCAAGATTCCAGTCCAGCCCAGTCAGTTGGTCAGAGATTGGACTACAATAACAACAACAACAAGAACAACAACAGAAACAACAGCACCGAAACAGCTACAAAAACGTCAAGAACAATAATTAGGACAACCATGCTGACACTAGCAGCAGTAACGTTACGAGCGTGTGCATAAGGTGATAGCAATCAACAGCAACAACAACCGTATTTTACAACAGTAGCAATGCAAACACAACGACACACTACGTGTACAGCAAAACGTACGGCGATCGCAGATGCGCCGCATGTTGTTGTATGCTATCGGCACACATAGTGAGAGAACGCGGTATAAATTGAAACAGCCTGTTGATCTACCAATCGCAGCGTGTAGTTGAACCCTTTGACAACTTTGACAATGACAACGAGGACAACAATAACAACGACAACAACAACAACAACAACAACAGCAACAACAACAACAACAGCAACAACAGCAACAACAACGGCAACGCTAATAACACGAAGAGCAACGAAAGCAGAGCAACAACAACAGTTTTTGCTGTTGTTGCTGTTGTTGTTTTGTTACGGGTCGGGTAACATTGTTTTATCGACTTTATTTACGTAAAATATCAACATGTTTTTAAACATCTCGATGGTTTCTGTACCCAGAGTCTCTGACAATGTGGTACATCTGGCAGGCATCAGCGTTAATATATATATATATATATGTGTATATATAACTGTTTGTGTCTCGTCCCTTGATCGGAACGTACCTCTGATGTAATCTCGGTGAGCAGCGACAGCTCCGACAGAAAACCAATGGCTGGTATCGGGCGTTTCGTCCGCTCGACACGTAATTCATTCTCGTTGACAGTTTTAAGCAGAGCCCGCAAATACAGACGCACGCATATGATGCAGATACGCACACTAGAGCTCATATGGGATGGGTCGTTTACTCGGAATCGTTGATTATTGTAGGGCTATCGTTGTTCCTATTGCTGCTGCTGCTGATTCGGCTCCTTTTGTTGTTGTCATTAGTGCTGTTGCTGCTGCTGTTGCTGCTCTCGGTGCATGTCGTGTGCATGTGCTTCTATTTGTTATACAGCAGGTATGCTGCTCTACTTCGTGTGCGTTCATCACCATCATTTCCTATATAGCTATCGCTCGCTGGGACGTGCAACTTGCCGGACACTTCCTCCGGACCTTTTCAGTGGTCTCGATGATTGGAAGACCTTGGTGGTGGTGGCGGCGGCGGAGGCGGAGGCGGCGTACTCTATGGGGGAGGGGGTTAGTGCGCTAGTTCTATGGTTCTCCTCGTCGACCAATATGTTGCCGAGTTGATCTCGCTTGTGGACGTTGAATTTTCCTTGCGCGATGCTCATCGGAGAATAGATGCTACATAAACCATATACCGCTGACAGTCAGGGACCATGCTGCCGCAGGCATTGTTAGAGAAACGTCTATATATCTCTAATAATGTCCGGGCCTGACGGTGCATTAAAGATATGCCTCACGATTCGAAGCCCTAGAAGTAAAAACGGCCTTCTAAAAAAATTATAGGAACACCTTGGCCGTCGTAGTCTGCTAATTTTTCCGGTTCTGCTTGTTGTTGTTGTTGCTGCTGCTGCTGTTGTTGTCGTTGTTATTGTTGTTGTTGTTGTCGTTGCTGCTGATTGTTGTTATTGTTGTTGTTGTTGCTGACGATTGTTGTTGTTGTTGTTGTTGCTGACGATTGTTGTTGTTGTTGTTGTTGTTGCTGCTACTGCTGTCGCTGTCACTGTTCGCGTTGTTATTGTTACGAGTTGTCTAGTTGATGTTGCCAAGGCGGGCTAGCGGCGGCGGTGGTGACCTCCCTCGTTGGGCCGACCGTCCGATCTTGATCAGCGGCATATACGCATGCAAATGTTCAAAACATGTGAAGACGAACGACGTCAATAAATTTTCCCGCCAACGCTTTTTTTTTAGATTTTGCCTCATGCTTGGTCGCAATGCGTCAGTCCAGTCGCTCCGGTCCTTTTACGCCGAATTGTCATGTTACGACGACGACAGACACAACACAACACGATACAGAGCATCGTGGGCCTCATCACTTGACCAACTAGCGACGATAATAATCATCATCATCATTATCATATCGCATCGATTGATTAAAATATTATCGCGTCTTAAATTATCTTATCGCGATTACTAAATACCGCGATAGAAAAATTGACGACGTTTTTGGGAAAATTGAAAATAACAAATGGCGGCAGCATTAACAACAACAACATCAGATACCCACAAGAGCAACAAAGACCAACAACAAAAATAACAGCAGAACAGTGAAAAACAACAGCTATATTAGTAACAATGGCGATACCAACCACAATCAAAACAGCACCTTTGACAAGCAAGAACGAAAATGCTAGGAACTGTAAGGTTGACCCCTATAGATAACTGAAATAAGAAACACCAATAATAATAATAATAATAACATAAATAACAACGCTGATCATGGTTGTGCGGTGAAGAGAACGAAGACTCTGATTGAAAATAAAACCACAATAAATTTCGTAATATAATAAAAGGTCAAACGAAACCACAAGAAAGCGAAGTTTTGCGACAGACGCTGCCACTGGATATCTGTAGGTAATGCGCTGCATTCACGGCGGGTGCGATTGAATAGAGCACATGAAAACCTAAATGTTGTGCAGTTCACACATTTAGACAACTGTTACTGAACAAACAAGATAACTAGTAAACGAATATCATTAACTATGATAATGATGACCGTGATTATTATTACTGATCGATGATGCCCAGATCATCGAGAAATCGAACAGAGACAAGCGACCCACAGCGCTCTTAAGGCAGCGCATCGTCTTAGAACTTCAGCGCGGCAACGCAAGAATGATTCTTGACACGCTTGCGAAGGGAAGAGGCCTGGAACTGAATAAGGAGTTTCATCTGTACATTTACCGGCTGGCTTTTATATAATAATAATAATAATAATACTAATAATAATAATAATAATAATAATAATAATAATAATAATAATAATAATAATAATAATAATTGACCCAACCTGTTATGTCGCTTGTGTAGAATCTACTACAAACACTGACTAACGTCACTAAAAAGACCTATGCTTAGGTCAACTTTAGCAATAATCTACAATATTTATTTGCAGCAATAACTATATGATTTAGTGACCAGTTACGTTAACCAAAATAGAGGTGTTATTAAGTGATGAGAAACGATATATACATATATCCATTTGACCTGACTTCAGTAGACCCTCCCCCCTATCGAGGTTCGGAATGGGGGTACCACACTACTCCACCGTACCGATTAGACGCGTTCACCTCGCGATTCCGCGTTACACCCCAGAATATACATTCCTCCCGAAAGACGTCTGACCACTCCAGAGCAGGGGTTCCCCGTAAAATACGGGGCCAGAAGGTCCTCTCGACCGGTGGTCTGCGTTCGTGTGGCCACTTCTCACTCATTTTGCCTATTAAGCCAAGGCAGCAGGCGTCCCGGACGGTACCACCGAGTGTCACTCGGGGCGTTAACCGTCCAGCCCGGGGGTCTTCTATGCAGCACAAGCTCCCCGTATTGGCAGTAGCCTTAACAGCCCTCGAATGGGCCACGACAGGATGACAATATAAATTCGTTGACACCCAAATCTATCGTATGCCTTGCCCCCCCCGTTAGTTGTTAAAACACGGGAGTGTCGGTTTTGGGAGTTTGTACCGTCTGACTAACTTACAAGTGGGCCAGTGAAGGTCCCCGCATCGCGTGGTGGTCACGCCCCAGCGGACCAAGGCCGGTAAGAGAGTCATAGTTACTCCCGCCTTACATAAAGAGGTGCAGATTTGATACTACACAAGAGTTTGCTGGTGCGAAGTGCCCGATTTCCATAAACGTTGCCCTTTTTTCCACTGGCCTAACCGTTAACGTTGCCAGCAATTCTGCTCTGAGTATAAATACAATAGAATGCCGTATAGCATGTAGCAACAGCTGTGGCTAGATTTCGAATCCTAATCATCTCTGTCGTTAAACCTGCAGTTTTCACTGCCTATTGCGAGCGAACGCGCCAAAATAAAATAAAAGAAAACAAAACAACACAATACAATTACCAACAATTCTAGAAAGAGCGCGCGTGGCGTTACCAATAACGGTTTAGAAAACAGTCACAAAAGTAGCCACTTACACCAGCATCAGCAATATCAGCATGAACATGAGAGACAACCACAACAATTGTTACCACAACAACAGCAACACCAACAATAGGGTCAAAAAATCGTCGTATGCAAGTAGCCAAAGTTTCCGTCGTCTCGTTCTGCCCGTGGCGGAAAACGTAACTGCTTCCAGTATTAAGACGTGGATGCTGTGGCTCTACTCGGCGCGACGAGCAGGCCTGGTCTGATCTCGTCGAGACGAGAATATTCTTCTAGAAGATACTGGTCAACTGGTGACGCGTTTACACCTCAATGTGGGTGCGGCCCTACGGCGAACCACCGTGCATTCCGTTCCACACGACGCGCAGTCTATGCAGCATCAGCGGCAGCGCCCACTAGCACTGAAATCGGCCAACTCGAATCCTGGCTGGCGCACGTCGGTGCAATTTGCCTACGTCTAATTGTGGGTGCATTCACGCCTGACATTCACGCCTTCAGTCTACATTAGTGCTCTGTCGTCTTGGCTAGTGATCAGAGTATGTTGACATAGTGCAACAACGACAAGAACAACAATGACGAGAACAACCCCGACAACGACAACAACAATAGCAATAGCACAAGCAACAGCAATAACAGCATCATCTGTGAAAGCAATTATCCGTGATCATATCTCTGACAGAAACAACGACATACGCAGGTATAGACAACAACGCCTGAAACAGAAAAAAATACACTTTTTTGAAAAATGAAACACCAGCAAGCAACAATAAGAGTAATAAAACACAACAACTACAACAACGACCGTAATCATAATAGCACAAAAAGTAGCATTTGTATTAGGACAACACTATCACAGTCAGTCAATCACTTCGATAGTATGTATAATCGTGACAAAGTTTGGTGTAGTAACTACGGCAGATTTTTCGCGCTTTCGTCTTTGAAGTAGGTGCATAGTATTTGCAAATAGCTGACTGGTGGTCATGAAAAACGTCCTGCAGATGGCCCTCTGAGGCCCTTCTAATCATCTTTCGAGCTAAACATAACAAATTATGAATGCGCGCACATTGATATCAAAACCTAGTTACGTAATAGTCGCAACCCATGCACCAATAGCAGGACGATTGTAAATCGCACTGGGACGAAGGGACTACTAGTCAACAGAATTGATACCCTAGGCAGGTGAAAACCGCAATGGGAAGAAATTCAGCCGGGCCACTTTAGATACTGGACAAAATCAATACTTCCTGATCTCAGAAGTGATGCAGCCTTGCACGGTTGCTCACCACTCGCGTACCTGCAACACCTACACCGCATAGGTAAGGCTGACCTTCCAAAGAGAAGCTAACAATGTGAGACACTGTTACGACAACTGTGCCCTTTTCAATACCAAGCCAGAGCTACTATTTTGGAGGCAACGACTGGGAAGTTCTCTGACATGTTAAGTCCTTGTAGATCCTCAATATAGTGTGGCCCCCTTACACTCAAGCTACTTCTCTTGGTCGGTAAGGCTGCTCGATTTTGTGCGGCGGTTATTTTTGCCTTCGAGATAAACTCCGTTAGCCTTACTATGGATTTGGACATGTGCCAGTGAATGCGCAATTAGTGCGGATGTCCAACGCCAGAGTATTTCTTACATCTATTAGCCTCCGTGAACTTGGAAGCAAAATGCACTTGGTCTGCCCCTGCACTGACTACCGAATGGGTTAATAAGTGGGTTCAGTTGCGTCTTAAACAGGCACGCGCCTGCGCTCAAGGGGGTCAGAGTAAGACCGTCAGGTTTTTCCGTCGCTCTACAGTGCACTACATACGGAAAACCAGCCGATCTCAGTGCCTGACTAAAGGTGTCATGTAAAGCGGAGTGACGTACTCGCCGGCCTGCACTAATGGCGCATGACAAGCCAACGAGTTCACGCGATCACCACAACGATATGGGTGGGGCACGACCAGGGTCGACCTGAAGACTGTGAAACCTCCTCTCAAGGCCGTTTTCCGGGACTCCATTCGTAGTTTAGTTTTACGGAAGCTGGCCTATGACGGTGTTCTGCGGTTAGGGCTTTCAGAAAACGTGGAGACCGTCGCGTAAGCCGACGACCTCGCTTTTGTCCCCACGGCTTGCCACGACATAGGAAAGAAATACCAAGGCCTGAATAGCCGATATACAGTCATGAATTATCGCCCATCATCAACAGCCTGCCTTACAGAAGACGAGGCAGTTTACCTGACGGCAAAGCGTCGCTCGTGATGGAGGATCCAAAAGTTGCCCAGAGTTCAGGCCCCTTGCGCTTTACGCTCTAGAAATTCAGCGTTTTTGGAACCAACTTCTCTGCCAGTCTTCTGACGCATAAAATATCGATCAAGACTGTTAAAACTGATCCATAAGGGGTCCTCAATTTTTCAGCTATCTCCTTAATAGCAATTCAGTAATTGTTAAGCACGATACCACGAACTTTTTCAACGTTTTCTTTTGTTATTGACGTCTGTAGTCTTCCCGAACGGGGGTCATCTCCCGTCTTTTCACGTTCGTCCGGAAATCGACGGTACCACGACGGTATACTTGATCAACATAAGCAGTTTGTAACAATTCCACCACTTTAACTCATACGATTTAATTTTTAACACAGACATTTTAGCAAATTTGTTGCTCCTTTATTTTTGACTCTTTAAAAATCACCGAAACTCATTTTCTTTACAGAGAAATTTGGCATGTGTGTAGCTGATAGATGTTATGTTCTAAACAAAACAAACAAAATATTATAAAAATGCCGGTTTAAATTTTAAAACTTGTGGAACGTTTGTTATATAAATACTGGAACTTTTCGATTCGTATTCATTATGATAGCATATAAAAGGGCAAGCATATGTTAAATAGAATAGCAAATAAAGAGATATGAATACTAGGTAAAACTTATCAACTGCGTTTATATACTTTTTAGGGGCCTGCAGGTAGGCTTTCATATACCGGGCGTTTGATCCCTTTTGCTAATCGAATTTTCTTTAGGCGGTGCCACAAGGACTGTTGGGAAAACCCTATAAAAGATATCACAACTAGTCCAGCCCTAGGTGTGTTGAAGGTATACCTCACGGCAATTTCAAGCCCGTAGAGGACGGAGGATAGCTTAGAAATAAAAACAGCCTACTTAATTTTTTGGTTAGGGTACATGCATTAGTATAATGATTTCGATGTTTCTTTTGGATCATTTGCCCGGCACGATATATACATAGCATTGACGGGACGAAACTACGGCGATGTCCGGCGGTGACACATACTCTCTTTACAAAGCGGTCGTCTAATATATAAATATATATATATATATATCCAAACTATGTCAGGAACTGCGCATAGGCGTAGGCTTTATTTATCTAACGGTAAACGAGCCGTTAAAGCTACCCTATTAGCAATACTACTTCGGTCATAATAATACACAACAATGGCAACAGCAAACACACCAACGAAAACATCTGTTGGCATTATGATTACTCTTTATTGCTGAAACGTTTAAAAAGATGTTTTCATCACTTAAGAGCCCATGGTTACTATGGCCGTAGGCATATCATGATCGTCTTCAAAATGTTAAAGTCAGCACTCGAATAAATGCCAAACTATCATGACACATGTATACGAATATTATTTATAATATAACAATCGATCGTTTTTCTCTTGTTTAAACCGCTGTTTAAACAGCGAAGTGTATAATATTACTTCGGCTAATATTTGTCTATGCAACAATCATCGGAAATGAAATCATATTATTGATTGACAGCCCAAGCTACTATTTATAGCCCTACTCGGACTGTTTACATGCTTTCATATACGCATATAAACATTATCTGGTCAAAGCAGTAATATATATATATATATATATATATATAGACGATTTATTGTTTGGAAAATATGCAAAGCAAAAACACAAATGGCAACCCTTCATGTCGATGACGTGCAGGCAGAGAAGAGGTGGCGGTTGGACGTGTTTTGCGGGACTGGTAGGGCCGGGCCCTCATTACATTACCATAGACACCCTGGCGCAATTGCATCACAGAAGCAAGTTACGTAATTGCAGGATGAGCTAATACTTTTACTGCTAGTAAGGTAACTAGAACTTCTAATTCGGTAAAGGCATTACAAATGAGCTCTTTCCTTCTTTTTTTTTACTATAGTAGATTACATTAACATTATGGTACTTTGCTGTCCTTTTTGTCGAATATATATATATATATATATATTGGGTTCTCTGAAGAGCGACTTGGAGCACTCTTCGATTTGGGTCTAACGATCTTGTTGGGCTCTTGTGTTCCACCCATCGAAAACCTCGCTGTTTGTCTTGACGTCGAACCGCTTAGCTTATCAGCGTACATCGCGGCGATCTAATTTGGCGATAGCGTTAGTTTTATTACTATACGTATATATTTGATAATCAAGGATAATGTCATACCTATATATATATATACACACACACGATCAAAAACGGAAGACAACCCTTTATGGGAGGTTCTCCTATTTATTAGATAGACATGTGTACTACTTAATCATGGCTTTCGTAGTGTGACTAATTGATTTCTGTCATAATGAGATGTATTGCACCTGCGCATACATGTAACTACAACGTAACAGGCGCCGATAGAACTGCGTAGCACGTAAACTGTAGAGCAGTCATGCCTCGAAGCAAATGCCTATAAAGAAATATCTATGTTCTTTTCGTAAACACTTTTTGCTCATTGTTTTCCATAAATGTACTTGTTTATGTACATTTATAATATATATATTTATATATATATATATATATATATATATATATATATATATATATATATATATATATATATATATATATATATATATCTTTTATTAGGTTAGGTCTTTTAAAAATGCTACTATGCTGTAAACTGTAAACAAGCATTTCTTAACAACCTATAATTATGTAATATGAATGCATATATATATATATATATGTGCATGATTGTTCTTTATTTTTAAAAATGCACGTTTAGGCTACTAAGGAGTGAAAAAGTATGTGGAAGAATATATGCGTATATATAAAAAACGGAGATCCTTCCATGGGAATTGCTGACACACAACACACCACTATACATAAGCATGTTGCCATTGGTTCAGTCTTTATAGAGGTTTACGTAGTTGCTGTTCATCAACACGATAGTATTAATTAATGCTTGCAGAAGCAGTGCGCAAATCAGCTGTCTGCAGCTAGAGCTCTCTCTAGGTTGAATGAATGTGAATGTACGAATTTCCCTCTTAAGGGACCAACATGTCGACACGACGACAAAGGGCTGCTAATTACGCTTGCTGATTAGGCTGCCTGGATGCGGTTAATGTTAGCGTCGCAGTCTGGTCGATAATTTCTATCGGTGTTCGTTAAACAAAAATGTATTGGTCATTATCGTGAGGAACTTGCTAAACAAGTGTGTTTGCTTTGCTGGTGTACCTATTTTGTCACTTGCAGGTTGCTTTTATGCGTTCAATTGACTTTAGTGCAATGAGTTAGTGCAATGAACTTGATATTGTTAGTGCTTAGTCAAACAGTGAAGCGTGTATCTTCAATCAGCGCTCTGCCAAACGAAACAGAATTTGGTCGTTTGTGTGAAAGTATTCTTGTCATTTTTTATTACTGCCTATTACTTTCGATGTGAGCGTAGTAAAGTGAGTCTGAGGGGTGCCTCAAAAATGTTTGTTAAAGCCTCACAGTTATATAGAAATTCATAATAAACACATAATAAGGAATAAAACTTAGGAGTCTTTGTTTTTGCACAAGTTACGACATCATACTTCTCTCGAATTTACGGAAATCGTGTTTCATGCACTTAGTTCTCTACTCATAAAATATGGTGTCTTAGTGTACGGTGCCTCATTCAAGTTGAATGTCGAACCAATAGTAACTCTGCAGAAAGGATGAAGAGATGAAAATATGTTGCACTTTTATTTAATACGTAGCATTTCGTCATATTTTAGCAGGAACCGACCCCTTTTCTGTAAGCAGTTCTGTAAGCAATGTTGTGGCACACCAATATACAAGGCTTGTGAGAAATTGTTCGATGCTTAATTGCCGCCTGGTAAACATAAATGAAGCCAGGTTTTCTCATCTGTTTAGATGTGTATTAGAGTTCTCTAGTGAGGAATGCAAAATCAAACTTAAAAACAGATTTGTTCATTTTCGACGGATATATTAAAAACATGTGTTACTGAATGAGCCTCTCAACACAATTAGAACATTAAATCTAAATTAACCTTCATGTAATATGTAGAATGACACACTCACAAGAGCGGGCCGATACGGGCAATAGCCTTTTTTCGCAAAATGCCATTAATTGTTACAGTTGAAAATGTGTAACTATAGAAATTTTAAGCTCATTGAGGAATTATTGAATTTAAATAAACTTGCCGCCCGGAAAAACGGCCCTATTAAAAAAAGTTTGACTTAACACTCGAAGCTGTCCCAATAAGATATACTTAATGGAGCGGCAATACCCCGAAAGGTCAAACTTCACAGACCGATTGGGCTTGTTCCGTGTACAAAGCGTGGCTTAACAAGCTATTCGACGGAGCCACGGACATCGGCAGGGCTACGTCCAGCGCAGCCTCCAGCAAAGGGTCTGGCGCCCTAGCAAGTGCCCAGCTGGACACGTTGCTCGATGCTTCTGATGAGACGGTATGACCTTCACTTCTCGTTTGAGAGATATAGGTGTCTTTGGGATGCGACCGTGGCCGACTCTTTGGCCCTCTTTACTCTAGGGCAGCGCTTCCCAGGCAGGTTATGCAGTATGCAGGCTCATAAGCGAAGGGTATTCGCGTCTATCGGCTACCCGCACGATTTCCGCCTATTTTCATCTGAAACGTTAGAAAGACAGGCATCCGCCACAGGAAAGCAGATGGAGGGCTTTTACCCCTTGCTGTAGGGGAGAAGGAAGATCTGAGAAGTACCTTCGAGAGCGACTCTACCTCAGCGTTCAACGGGGCAATGTCTCGGCACTCCTAGGTACCCTGTTGAGCTGAACTGAGCCCGGGATATGGCGTAACGGGTGCACACGTTTGAAGGGTACTGCCTCTATCTGTCAGTTGTCAGCATTAAAGTTGTGTCGGAATGACCACAGCCGAACGTTAAATACTTCGGAACCGATTTTACGCAGCAAGCTTAATTTTTAGTATCACGTTCACCAATGGATCGAGAAATTCACGTTGAGAGGGTAGAGCAATAGCTGAACTATGTCACTGACAATTTTTAAACGTTGCTACAGTCTGCATTCTTATATATAAACTTGTGTGTGTGGAATGATATGCGGTACTAGCGCGTGCAATTGCAGTAATAGCGATGCCGAGAGCTCTTGTAAGCAAGCTAACAACAGCTTAAATGTGGCTGATAGATGGGTGCCAGGTATACCTACAGGGCTGCATGACCTATTTGGTATTACATATTCTACTTTAGAAACGTGTTTTTCGTTTCTTCTTCTGAATCAAATCGTAAACTCGGTCTTTCATGGAGTTAATGAGTTGTTGTAAGCACGAAAGTGGATATCAGTTCATGCTTGTTAGACAGCTTCTTTGAGGTCCGTGAAAATATATAATATATATAATATATATATATATATATATACATATATATATATATATATATATATATATATATATATATATATATATATATATATATATATATACATATATATATATATATATATATATATATATATATATATATATATACATATATATATATATATATATATATATATACAAACTGACACGCTACACGTATTTAATTAAAAATATACATTATACGTGGGGTCTAATCCTTTTTAATAGAGGCGTATCTAATATACGTATACGGGTATATCAACGCAATATTTATGAATGTCTGATGAAGGCGTTTGTTTGAGGTTATTTGAGAGATAAATAGATAGTAACAAAGAGAGAGAGAGAGAGAGGCGGTAGAGGTAAATCCTCGTGTCTGCTGGATTGTGTGGCGGTGTCTGATAGATAAGCCCGCGGCTATGTCGTCGCTCGCGGATGAAAATAGGGCGCGACCGAACGCCGTTTCGTGCTATTGTTCCTCGTCAGTGAAGCTGACGTACAACAAAGGCTGACGTACCAACATACACAGCCTAGCCTAGCCTAGCCAAGCTCCGGCCGGCAGATCCGGCCGGTGTTTGACTCGGAAGCAAAGGCCATGCAGGCTCGCAGACGCATCATCATCATCATCGTACTCTGTGTGTAGGAGAACGCGCACGGGACCTGTCGTCGAGTTGGGCAGATATATACCGCGACGCGCTGTCGGAGTTTGCTCGCCGCTGATATCCTTCCTCCGTGTATGACAGAGATCGTGCTGTACTAGAGCTTGAATATGCGCAAATCGGACGAATTTGCAGATTTGCCAAAGCAAAATTCGAACCACCGATAGCTAGCTTCTAATACTGAGTGCTTAATGCAGAGAAGATGCAAATGCAAGCGTACATCGTGTTTGCCCGTAGGAATGCCCGCCGCATTAAGAAATAATAATAATTTGCCAGACATGCGCGTGTTGCTATAGTATTTGGTTTCAGCTGGTTGCTGAATTATCGGAGGTACTTCATTGCAGAAGAACCTCCTTCTCTCAGCCTGAACTTTGAAGGTGATTGAATCATTGAAACACAATTATTTAAGGATGGCCTTGAACGCCTGCCTACCGTGATGGCCTTTCTGACATTACGTTGGATGTTTTCCTTATGCGATGGGCTAGGTCAGAGAAAAGAAGCCTTTCACTAAAGTTTCAACTATATACATCAACCGGGCCATTTTCCCAAAAAATTGTACTGGCGCACTTAGCCTATATATAAATATATAATTAAGATGGGAAGCAGACGCGCATTGTTTGAATATCCTGATTATCTGACATCGTTGATTCGGACAATGGAGGAACAGGACGATGGCAACAACAGCAAAAAAACGATAACGACGACGACGACAACAACAAGAGCAACAACGCCAACACCGTCAACAACAACAACATCCATGGTGGCGCCGACCACTGCATTCCCGTGTTAAGCAGCAGCTGCCGTTGGCGCGTACACAACAAATGCTACGGCTTACACTCGTTCGCACTTGCGTACGATCATGCTTCATTTCCTTTCAGGCGCCGTGGCATCACGAACAGTATCCTGAGTAGCAACAACAGCAGCAGCAACCCCCAATCGGTTATCCCACCGTTTTGAGCTCGAGTCCACGTAGCAGCGGCGAAAGCCACAACAACAGCAACCCCCAATTGCTGGGGGTTGCTTGTGTGGGAGGTTGCTTGCTGTGCTAACCTAATAACGATTGAGTACTACGACGGTAATTGCGTGGAACTCTGTTTACTCAACTTCCTAAGCATCAAGAAGTCATTGCAAGACAGACCTATATATATATATATATATATATATATATAAACGGCGTGGAAGTACGAAGACACGTTAAAGCTAACTCTCAGTTAAAATTTCGTGTCGCACCTGCCCAAAGCCTGCCTTATTAGCTATCGCCTAATCTATGTCATCAATCACACACCATTACGTTGTCTGCGTGTACTTTCGTGCTTGCGTTAATTCAATTTAGCATTTATTTCACCACAAAATTGGTAGACAGTTGATTCAATTTGCACAAGGTGTCACAATGTGACTTTTTGGTCTTACAATAAAAATTTAACTTTGGATGATAAGGACGTTCCGCATATTTCTGGGCACACAAGTATATGATAGCGTCCAATATCAAACTCTCCGCAAAAGCTACAAACACATTCTTCAATATTAAAACAGCTTGGCTTCATGCATATGTAATGGTGGTACCCGTGCCAGGTTATTCGGCAGATTACCGAGCGGTTCCTTTGCATGGCTCCTTTCCATCTACGTGAAGAAAAGGCCGGGCCATCAGTATAATTCTGAGCTACAAATGTTAAATTTCTGTTTTCTCTGTAGGCTCGATATGAGCCTAGAATATGCGGTGTAAATGGTGTGTTACTAAGTGCTAGGTCTTCAATAAGTGTTCTCTCTCCGCACATCTCTAAGGCAAGTGTTGCCGAGGCGCACTTTGGAAGCCGCAAAACACGCTTAACATATCTGGCCTTTAGCTTGTCTAGACTTTTTAAATGGCTAAGCGTCAGGTATGGTGCAATTGTGGAAAGGCAGTATGTTGCTACAGGGAGTACTTTGATTTTAAAGCAATTTATAGCTGTTTTTACGTCCACATCGTGCATATTACCTAACAAAAACATTGCAGACGTAGCTTTTGCTTGTATCTCCTCGATATGTCTGCTAAAAGAGAGCCCGGGCGTTAGTGTGATGCCTAAGTACGAGAAGTGGCTAACTAATTTGAGTGGTTGTCCATATACTGACAGATCATGATCACTGGCCGCGTATGACCCTCCTTTTGCTTGCGTTAATAGGCAGTTAGATGGCTCACGTCAGATCGCACGCTAGATAACAAGAAATCCACGCTACGCACCCTTCTGATGACAATAAGGAGAGCACCTCCGAGGAGAGCGGAACCGGCCTGCCCACAGTGAATATCAAAATAATCACGAAGGCAGTGCAAGTCAGCAGACTTTGTCCTCGGTAGGCACAGAGACGGTTTTGAACTAGTTATATACTAAAACCATACGAATTATTTTGAAGGGATCGAGAATGTAGAGAAGGCGGTGTCCTTATTCTCGTTCGCCGCCGTTTGCCCCGTGCCTAAGCGAACACTGCTCCATAAAATGGGATACAGACGAAAGACCCTACGGAACGGACGATTCCGTCTCAATGTACATTTTGGTGTTAGACTTCAGCGCAGCAGAAAGGTTTAGGCAGTTCGTAGACAAACCAACGAGGCAGCTCTATTCTACGACGTTGTCTTGTGCCACGTCGAAGCGGCCAGACCAGTTGTAGGACGGTTCAGTCATCAACGGGCTCAGTTGATT
Organism: Dermanyssus gallinae; assembly: GCA_003439945.1. Taxonomy (NCBI): domain Eukaryota; kingdom Metazoa; phylum Arthropoda; class Arachnida; order Mesostigmata; family Dermanyssidae; genus Dermanyssus; species Dermanyssus gallinae. The sequence goes on along the minus strand of QVRM01001250.1, from coordinate 143,406 downwards.
TAGATCATCAAATGGTAAAAGTTCTTAGCCTGGCTTTACACCCATGTGACACGTATCGCCCATCTACATATTTTTCAAAAGCTGCACGTCAGTGAATGATATGTACCTCAGGTGGCTTGGGTACATGCTTTTCTAAAAGGCTTAAAAAATATTTTGAAAAATTGCCATTTACTAAACTCCACAATGTTCTCGAAACCGCCTCTGTGCCGTCGGAGGTAGCTTGGATTCGAAAACAGATATCCAGAGCTTCTCGGAGCCAAAAACTACTAAGCAAAAGTGCAATTGTTTGCAGCCAGAACCTGACCAGCGTGTCAAGCTTCGTGAAGTCGAGATTTAGACATTTAAAAAAATAAAAATATATCAATCAAACATGAAGAAGAAAGTTTTGCAATAGACATCGAGAAGGCAAACATTATACGATAATTTTAAGTCACGCTCACTTAAGTTACGAGAAGCTATATAAGCGCATACGGCTAGCACCGCATATACCAGACGATCCCAACGATGCGGGTGTTTTCCCCACAAATCTGCGGGAACATCTGCGAGACTTGACTCACAATATGAGCGCGACCCCCGATGAAATCCCGGCAATTAACGACACGAGATTATTCAATACAGTGAGCAACTAAGTTGCATATTTTCCGCTTACGGGGATAGCCAGCAAACGTATCAAACGCGTCGTTGCCATTAACGTACAGAATACTGACAATTAAGATCATTCGGAGGACTACTCTACACAATGGGTAGAAAGTAAATGAACCCCAGGGTTCGCTTTAATGGGCAGTATTCTATAGTGGTCAGGAGTCATCCGGCTGTCCGCACGGAATGACACTCGAACCATGGATGTTTATTCTATGCACTGACTACCTGAACAACACTTACGGGCGACAACATAGGATACTTCGAACATATATCCGATGTTGTTATTAGGATCAGCTAAGTGGATCTTCCGATCTCCTGATTTGTACATCTAACTGTATACCATACTTTGACTACTGTCATTTGCAGCACCGGTGTGGTCTCCGGGTCCTCAGGGCAGAACTTGCCTGGAACGTGTAGAACGTAAATTTTTAGAAAACGGGTGCATTTCGCTATCATGTTAACCGGTGTTATGTGGACATTTTTCATGCAATTGACAAGTTTAAGAAGCAAGAATAAAGGACGATGCTCCAGCTAAAAAAAAACGCGAATTTTCAACAAACTGTTCGTGGAACTACAAAGTACAACATGCCAGGCAAGCAACATGTATTGTATATTTGCGTTGTAGTGACAAACAACTCGCCTCGGAAGACGCCAATTAGCAGAGCATCGAAGCTTGTGACTGTTATGGTCTAAGTAATTGAATTCTGTTATAGACCGCGAGGGAGGGGGTTAGAGACTTGGAACTTTAAGTTACTACATACATTTTCGGAACGGAACGGAAGAATGCGTGCACAGCTTTTCGAGCGGTCCAGTTCGAGAAATGTTGACAACATTAACGTGTAGTACTATATTACAATCTGCATAGAATGATCATTTTATAGATGAGTTGATGTACTGAAGCACCCCTGTTCCTGTGTTAATCGCACGCACCCGCTGCATCAGCGACCGACCGCAGGCGCCATCGCATGATGAGAGTGCTCTGGGCCATTGCAACCCAGCTCGCCGTAGGGTATATATATATATATATATATATATATATTGGTTTTCAATAATACAAGTCGTATACCAAAACGACTACCTATACTATTTTTATGCTTTTATTGAGATAATTATAATTACTATCCTGTTATTACTGCTTTTTGCTTTGCCTTTCGTCGCAAGCTACTTAATTATTTTATTACAGGTTCTTCTTCTATTTTCTCCTGCATGTGTCTTCTTTCTATCTCAGTTTTGCACCGTGAGTTAGATGCACTAACGAAGACACGAATGTGTACTTATTGTCAATTATCTGATGCATTTTTTTTAATAAGATCCGTGTCGTGAATTCCACGGACAGTAAAGCCATAAAGAAATATTTTGTTGCCCTGTTGCTTCTACATCTTTGTATTGGTCTCGCCACGTCCACTGGAAAGTGACACAGCGGCTGTTGTCATTGTCAGAGCGTACGCAATGATTGTTTTTGAACCTGTTGTCGTCATTGAGTGGGCCGTTGTTGTTGCTAATATGGTCGTTATTATTCATGTTGTTGTTGTTTTTGTTTTTGTTGTTGTTGTTGTTGTTGTCGTTGTCGTTGTTGTTGTTGTCGTTGTCGTTGTCCTCGTTGTTGTTGTTGTTGTTGTTGCTATCGTTGTTGTTGCAGTTGTTACTGTTGGTTGCTCTTTTTTATTGTTATTGTCCTTATTGTTGTTGTTGTTGTTGTTGTTGTTGCTACTACTGTTACGAATCGTGCCGCTCTCGTGTTATCGTGTTCCCAATAAATGGGGACTTGATTTGCGTTGTTTCTGTTGTTGCTGTTGCTCTTCCGTCTATGACGGTTCTCGTCGTTATTATTGTCACATAATGTTGCCATTGTTATTCATTCACGACCATCACCGCTGCGGTGGCGACAGCGTAGGATTAAATAGAGAGCTTCAGACTTGCACATTGTAAAGCTTCGCGGTAAAGCTGTCTGCTCGGTGTAAAAGTACGTCTGCTGTTATCTAAAAATACGGCCTTTGAAAGGCAACCTAAGGCTTACAAAAGGGAAAGCAGAGCCCAGCACCATCAGTGTCAAACAAAAGTAGAAAGAATCGACGGAAGGGAAAATTACCAAGATAAGCGGAGGCAGTGGGCAGCGTTTAAGCTAAATTCGCCCAAAATTTCTGAACATGAAAGCGAAAGGCAGGCGCTGAATTGTTCATGGTAAAAGCGTCTCGATTAGCAAGGCCAGCGGGTAGCGACCTGTCACAGTAAATTCAATATCCCGTCCAGCATTGCCTGTCAAGACGTTTAGTTATTCTGTTATTTCCGTTGTCATCTGCTGTCGCGTTCCATCTACAACTGATAGAACAGAAATGCCTTTAATTGCATCAGACACATACACACGTATGCCAATAATAAACGTTTCGATTCGGGTCGTAACCCATAATGAGTCGTTGTCTGCTGTTCTTCACGTTCGCACTCCTGGGAGCGACTTAGTTAGTATAGACTGGGCTTAGTTAGTACACACGGGCCACTCAGAACGGCTGCCGACTAATTAAACTTTAGAGTAAATTAAGTCAACAAACATATATATATATATATATATACTGCAAAATTACCTGAATGTTTATAATTGTTTGAGCTTATGTAATAATGAAAATTTCAAGCTCAATTGAGAATTATTGAACTTAAATAAATGTGCCGTCCGAAGAAGACGGTCCCACAAATAAAAAACAAAAACAATATATATATATAGATATATATATTCCAAAATATTTTTCGAGAGCGATATAGAGAATTGTGCAGCTCGTTAAAGCAAATCTTTTTTTCCAATAGAGCACGCTTTTGGAAAAGTCTTGCTTTGGAGTGAGAGTGAAGTTACTAAAATTGGTGACACTGGTGCTGTTGCCCGACATAAGAGCACAACATTTGCGATTGCGAGACAGTCCTCCTGTATAGAAACTCAGCACTGTCGTGTTCACAAGAAAATTTAGTTCCAGCACGACGGAACGCCACCGCACTCCACCCGTGCGGTACGTGAGGACTTCAACCTAACCTTCGAAAATCGGTGGATTGACCCGTCGCTTGGCCACCACAATCGCCTGATTTGAGAAGCCTCGATTTTTTTGGGTCACCTACAGGCTTCGTTGATAAGACTCCGAACGACTCCCGTGAAGAGCTGGTCGCCAAGATAACTTCTGCTGCTAAGGCCGTTCGAGCCTGGCATATTTCAAGACGTCTATCGAATGGCTCTGCAAACGCTGCTGAGTCTGCCGAATGGTTAACGGAAGCACCTTCGTGCAGTCACTTTGACATAATAAATAATTGTGTGTTCCTTTAGAGCTATGACGAGTAATTTATCTGATAAGGTAGGTCATTTAGGCATGCATTCAATCTCAACATACCCTCTAGAAAACCTTATTTTTTCGCAATCACGGATCGGATCATCATAGATGTGAATGGTTATGATTTTGTGGAACTAAACATTAAAGGTAATGCTATAACCAAAATTGATTTTTTTGAATTATCTTCTACACGACCATGTCCTATGTTTTATCCGACGTTGCGTGTTTTTCAGAGGAAGCAATTTTCTCACAAACACGATAGTGTGCTTAGTTTCTGTATAAGATAACTAAATTGGGTGAAAGCTTGAAGATAATTACGGGGAACAAGATAGCTGCACAATTCTCACGCCAGAGACTATCCATTGACGTCCAGCGAAGCAACGCGATCTCACTTATAGGATCGCTTACTAAATGGTGCAGACCAGTGTTATTTAAGACTGAAAGTAAACGCGTCGTTTACATAGACAAAATTGTAATATAAATTTATGAGTAAAAAGAGCACTAGTTGTCTCGTAATTGCACAGTCTGTGTTTTTATGTCGGGCAACAACACCCATGTCACCCACTTTAGTAATTACACTCCCATTTCGAAACAAGACTTCGCTGAGAGCGTGCTCTATTGGGAAAATATTTGCTTTAACGAGCTCTACAATTTCCTATAACGCGGTCTAAAAATTGACAGGGGTAATCGCAGTACTATCTTTTCGAGATTACTTCACCTGGCCACGTTAACTTGCCACCAAGGTTGCTCGACTTTGTGTAACGGTTATTTTGGCTTTCGAGACAAATACTGCGAACCTTCTTATTGTAGAACAGAACTCATTGCCAGCTTCTCCTGAGTTGAATGTACGCCATATTGAGGAGTCAGCATTACCAATTCGGTGCATGTGTTGCTAAAAGCAGCCACCGTGACACAAAGAGGATTTTCTTCTAAAATTACAAATTAAAAGAAAACTATAATTATCGACCCACTGGTGCATCCGTTAAAAAATTGTAATCTTTTAGCAGATACGCGAGTGGGTTGGTAAACAAACTGTGGTTAAGTCTGTACCATTTGTGAGAACACGGATTATTGATTTCGTCCAGTATCCAGGGTCCAGTATCCAGAGTTGATCTTGACTTTTTTGCCCCATTCTCCTCCTATATTACTTTCGGCCACAAACTAAAACGTCAGATTTGTTTCCGGCAGGTTTGTTGCGGTGGTCGCGGAGATTTGTGATCAGAGTTATTGAGGGGTAGCGGGTACGTTTGCCGCAAGGACGGCCAAAACAAAACACAGGCCGTAACATGACCCTCGTACAAACTCTGAGCGAAACAGCAGGGATGACCCAAAGGGTGACCCACACAAACCGATTAAACTACCTAAATATTTCATCTTCGTTACCGACTGCACGCAACCTTTTGACGTGAGGTGAGGTGAGTGCTAAAAGGGTTATTAATGCTTAACAAACTACCGGCTTTTCCTCCGCGCCCCCTTTTTGCCAGTGTGACCCCTCGCCGTTGCCGTCTATTTCTTTCTCTCTCTCTCTGTCTAACCTGCTTTATTGGGCTTTACGCTGTTCCCTCGGCTGGTCGGTAATTCAACCACAGAGTAACGGCGCTGCAGCATGCAACAGACAGTCAGTCAGTCTCGGTCTGACGCCCATCACCGCCGAGGTTCGAACCTTCTTTTCTCCCTCCCTCCCGCCCTCCCTCCCTCGATTTCCCAAGCATTTCGGGCACGGAGACGACGAGAAGGTCGGGAGGTCCCGTGGCCCCGTGAGGTTCGCGTTTTCTCCCACACCCGGCGCAACCTCTCCTCTCTCCCTCTCGGGGTTCTCCCCTCTTCACTCGTCCCGGTGTTCCAACGTTTCCATACTTCCAATACAAGTTTTGTTGTAGCTCGACGCTGCCTCGTCGACTTGGTCGGTCTGTCGTTTCGTTCGTCTTCCTGGCGTGCGTTCGTGCTTGTGCGAGTCAGTGAGTGAGTGAGTGACTGACTTAGGCAGCGGTGAGTTAGCGGGAAAAGCATCTATAACTGTGCGCGAGCGCGTACGGAAAGCGAAGCCAAGGGGAGCCAGCAAGAAGGTCACGCCCAAGATGCTCAAGCCCGGCAAGAGTTGGGGATGCGTTGCCCACCCGCGGGATAGCTTCAGCTGCAGGTGGGGAGGGACGTGGGGGAGGGGGGGCACGTTCCCCACCTGCAGCTGAAGACCGTCGAGATGAAAACTTACCACCAGCACCATCACCGCTGCTGCTGCTGCCGCCGCCGCAGTTGCGTTCCTCTGCTTCTTCATGAAGCAGAATCTCGGTCTCTGTTAATGCCGTGGCCGCCTGTCGGCCGAATCCGCCGCACATCGTCACACCGAGCACAGCGCGCCGCACCGCACGTAGACAGGCGGCAGGGAGGCACGCAGGCAGGGAGGCAGACGCACGGTTGCACGAACGCACGCACCCTCACTCGTCATGAATTATTTATTAATGCGCCTAGCTAGCACACATTCGACTCGGGCACTCTTAATCCGCTGCTCGGCGTCGCCTTCTCCTCGTCTCTTCTCTTCTTCGGTGCTTTCCTTTCCTTCTCCTTCTTTCCTTCTTCTCTAGCAATTCATTCATCCATCCATCCGTCTATCCGCCTATTATCAATCTATTCATTCATCAATTAAGTAACTTATTCACCGCCGTTGAGGGCGGCGGTTGTCGCTAGCTGCGAAATAGCGAGTCGTCGCCGTTGTTGTTGTTGACGTAATTTCTGTTCTTTTTGTTGTTGTTGTTGTTGTTTTAGTAGAAGAAGAAAAGAAAAATAAGAAAAAACAGGGAGAGCGATGGCAAGCAGACAGTCAGACAGACAGAACGTAGACAGAAGGATATACAAAAAAAAACAACAAAAGACAAAGCGAAAAAACGCATCGAGTCGCAGATAAGCGGCGATGAGCCATATGAAATATACGACTGAAAACAGACCTGTTTAACTTCACAAAACTACTAGACGTCTTCAATCGGTCGCTCCTCGTCCGTATTTTCTCGCTAAATGTGTAGTGCTGCCGTTGTTGTTGCTGTCGACTTTATCGAAAACTCCGCCATGAGCCGATATTCTGATTTCCGCATTTGCGTCTCGGCTCGGCGATGCCTGATTCAGCACACCAGCAGCAGCAAGAGAGGTACATATAAAATGATTTGTTGCCTTTTTTCGCCTGCTAGACAGCCTCGACTGAAGACGTGTGTAGTTCGAGTGACAAAAATGGTGCCTATTGTGAAAAATTTACGCACGAGTTTCGCGTTAAAGCTAGTGGCTGGATTCTGATACAGTCGTTCACTCACTTTGTGCCGACTTCCTTACCAAAATGGATTATTTTCGTAGCTAAATGCGGCCTAGACTATACCGAATAAGCTTTCTGAATGCGATCAGGTAGTAGCTACCAGAAAGACAAGCCAGCAGAGAGAGACTATACTAGCAGGTATGACGGAGAGGGCTCTCGAACGTGAAGATGCATCTCATACAGAGGACGATCCACCAGAGCCAGCCAGAGAAATAAGAGGTTTCTGTCGGACAAACTGAAAACTGGTCTACTATTCCAATGAGAATGCATAACGCCGTCGTAATGGTTGCAGCCAGAAAAGTAGCCCCCAAAGTGAAAGCTGCATCAGGTACACTTGTTCGGCAAAGAAACGCTGGAATCTGGAAGCGCATGCTTAAACTTGGGGTTATTTTTCAATGTCCGGGTGACCCGGCCGCATTACAGACTGTCAGCCTACTAAGGATATACAGGTAGTTCAATAAGTTCTTAGAATGAAAACCGAGAATTTTTCAAATCATGTTTTTAAATTTTTCTTATTCGATATACTCCCCGAGAAGCTCAATACACTTTTCCCACCGAGATTTCAGAGCTTTCATACCTCTTGAGTAGAATTCCGCGTCGTTAGACTGAAAATAGGCATTGACAGCAGCCTTAACCTCTTCATTGCTGGAAAAACGCTTTCCACCGAGACTATTCTTCAAATGTCCGAAGAGGAAATAATCAGAGGGGGCCAGGTCTGGAGAATAGGAGGGTTGTTCAATAAGTTCGAACCTCAGTTGGGCCAGTTTTGCCGATGCTTGCCGGGACTTGTGTGCAGGAGCATTGCCCTGGTGAAACGGGACAACCTTCTTCTGCAAAGCGGGCCGTTTCGCGATGAGTTCTTGCTAACGGCAGTCCAACAGTCTTGCATAATAGTCTCCTGTGATCGTTTTACAGCTCTCAAGGTAGTCGACTAGCATTATTCTACTAATGTATAATGAAATAAAGCAATGCCTGCCGGGGGCGCATGTAACAGGAAACACGTCACTGAAGCAAGACCTTTTCTTTATTGCAAAAACGCTGACGACTTTTGCTCGTGACAAAGCTAACTGACTCAAACGATCAATGCAAGAGTATCGAAAATACTGGAATCTACCGCGATCTATTGCGTACAGATGAGTGTGTAGCGTTAACATAAGAACGTTCGCGAGAAGAGAGAAGAAAATATTATTTTGTTGCGAACGCCACTTTGCTGGCTATGCTGCCGCCGGTCGTTTTGCTTTGCATGAATTGCCGACGGCATTTCAGCGTTCTAAATACATAACACCCCCAACAACACCAACAACAACAACAACATCGACGCAAACAGGAACAGACGGACGTCATCAGCCGTGATGCTGCGCATTCTGCCAGCATTCTCCCTCCATATCTCCACCCCTCTCTCTCTTTCTCTCCATCTCTCTCTTTCTTACTCTCTCACTCTCTCTCTCTCGTGTTCTCTGACACTGACTCGGTGCGAGCGGTATATCCTCAAGGTTCCTTGCAACGTTAAGACGGTAAGATCGATAAGATTCCTCATCGTGACGCCGAGCTTCAAGAGCGTACTCGCAGATTCGGAGTCCCATACACCACTCATAGAGATAGTGATGGATCCGACTCTGCGAGGTTATTGCGGGTCGGGGAGCGCCGCTCTTAGGAACTCGGCGTCATATTTGGTGATCTTGTCCTGCCGCGCTTTTGCCAGGTCCCTGTTTGGGCCGCAAACCTCGGCATCTAAAATCCAGGCCTCGGTAGGTGCTGCTATTACGAAGTCAGCTTTAGACCCGGTGCGCCCGGGCGACGGAATACCCGCTCAGGAACCACCTCATGACCCTTCTCGCGGAGAAGACGCGCCACGCGATCACAGACATCGTCATGTCTCTATATAGTTTGGTTGTGTGTTGTATCGCACATCTGAGCGACATGAGCCAACGTCTCAGGCGCATATAAATATATATATATATATATATATATATATATATATATGGACTGCTTCAAAGGAGTTCGCTGATGGCACATTACTGCAGTTATGTAAGGCCATTCATTCCAATTGCCCTGACTGCAAGATATCAAGCAGTAAAGCCGCTATATCCGTATGGGTCAAATCAGAGGATGCGGCCAGAAAGCTTACGCAACTTTCCGCAATAGGGTCGATACCCGTCACGGTGACCTGCCCGGCTCTAACCTCATTCAAGGCGTCGATGTCGCATTTACAGACGACGAGATACGCGAAGAGCTAGCAGATTGCGGTGTGGTGCACGCTCGACGGTTATTCCGCACAGGTCACGCTGGTAAAACCCCACTCAGCAAGGTGATCCTGACGTTTGACCGCCAACCGCCTGTATCTGTCTTCCTGGGGTACAAGACCCACTCAGTCGTACTGGAGCCTGATCAACCAAAGTTATGCTACAATTGTCAACGAGTGGGGCATCTAGCGGACAGGTGCACTTTTCGCAAATCCTGCAAGAAATGTGGAGGTTCTGATCATCTGGCGTCCAGTTGCACCAAACAATCGAGATGTGTCAACTGTGGTGGCCCCCACGCGGCCGGATCGCCTTCTTGTCCGCGTGTGGCTTATCTCCGTGAACGTAACAGGATCATCATGGAGGCGAGAGTTCTTCAGCAAGTAAAGGTAACGCACCCGAGTGCATCGATCACGGAAGGACCTGATGTCACAGCCACAGTCGCAGAAGACGCACAAACTAACTGTTCCAACAGCAGCAAAGCTTCCTACGCAGCAGTTATCAGGGGCATATCTACCACGCAAGAAAGCACCTCGTCTCAGCTGCTTCTTCCTAATCCGCGACCATTACCAAAGCCCAAGCAAAAGCGAGTTAAGGCATACAGGAGTCGCCAAGTTCGGCCGCGACGCGCTTCTAAATTTATTACGAAGAGAAACATCCATACCAAGACGTCGCGCAGAGATGTCGGAGGCGCCTTAACAGACGTCGCTCGGATGTTAGAGGGCATCAGTCCTGATTTGGCAGCAAGCTTAAAGACGATTGCAGAGGCCCTAAAGCCTCTCTTGGCCCTCCTTCCTCTTGCAGAGAAGCTCAAATCTCTTACATCATAATGCCAGATAACGAAAACTCAAACAATACTTTTGTTGTTGGTGACCCCAACAGGGCTACATGTCCTGTGTGTAGAGCTGTCTTCACGAGAAGGGGTCTTGCCAGACATATATCGGTCAGACACGCCGACGCCGTCAACAGGCCGTCTACATCCCACCAGGCTCTGGCAGAAGAATTTGATGTTAACACACTACTTACCGACATCCAGGCAAACATGCGTCATGCCAAACTGTTACGCATTTTACCTAAATCTGTGCGACCTACTGTTGCGGAGGAGCTCACTAAGGTCTTCCTAAACGTCGCCAAGGACAACGACCTCTTCGCCTGGTACTCTCTGTTCTCCTTCGTTCCGGTCGTGCTGAGACTTCCTCGGGCCAGGAAAGACGCTCAATCCCTGTCTGTCCTGGTCAGGAAAAACCTACGCGACTTTACATCGGGACTAAGGCTCAAGGATCTGACGCACGAGGAATCAGGACGCAAAGTTATGGCCCACCGCGATGACGACCTTCCCAGACGAGTGAGGGTCAAGCTGTCAGAAGGCGATATTTCCGGTGCTGCCAGATTGGTGAGCTCCCAGGATACGCTAGCGTCAGCCAACGAAAATACGGAAGCTCTCCGCTCCAAACATCCAGACGCGCCATTGGATCTCTCCATGCCCACACCCCCGGCAGTCGCACTGCCTTCCTCAACCTCATGTGAAGAGATACTGAGTGCAATGAAGACTTTTAGCCGAAATTCAGCTGCCGGCCTAGACTTCATAAGACCTCGTCTGTTGCAGGACTTGTTGTCTGGTGCACTGGGGAGCACGGCCAGTCGACTAGCGGACGCCATTGCTAAAATGGTTGATGTGCTCAGATGGGGCTCGCCCCCGGCTTCTCTTTTACCACTCATCTTTGGGGCAAGAATGTTTGCATTAAAAAAAAAAGATGGCTCATTACGTCCGATCGCTTGTTCTTCAGTCGTTCGCCGACTGGCGGCCAAAATCGGCTGCTACGATAATAAGGAAGCTATTTCAGCAACCCTTGGTCAACACCAGCTAGGATTCGCTGCCCCCGGGGGTACAGAAGTAGTGGTCCACTGTGCCCGTGCATTTTTGCAGTCGCGCAAAATGCCAACGGTAATGGTCAAATTGGACTTCCGAAACACCTTCAATAGCGTCCGGAGAGACCATTTGCTTCGAGCCGTCAAGTCGTGGGCACCATTACTGTTTCACCAGACGAACCTGGCCTATGGTTCAGGACCATCCCACCTAGTAATGCCCCAGAGCGTTATGGCCTCGCAGACAGGTCTTCAGCAGGGTGATCCCCTGGGTCCTCCACTTTTTTGTTTGTTTATCAAGGAATTGGTGGTTTCACTGCAGTCCTCCCTTAACGCCTGGTACTTGGATGACGGAATTCTGGGCGGGGACCTCCCGACCGTACTTGACGATATCCGGAAAGTTCATGATTTTAGTGCAATTAGCGGGCTGACACTGAACCCGGCCAAATGTGAAGTATATGTCACAGCTCCCAAAGAATTTGAGCCGTTAGACTTAAGTAACCTTTTAAACTTGCTCCCGGGCTGTCGCGTAGTGGACAAGGTTGACCTGGAGCTGCTAGGTGTCCCCTTATTACCGGACGGCATTGCAAAAGCATTGGACAGTCAAAGAGATAAACTCGACTTCGCCACAGGCAGACTACCCCAATTGGGCGCCCACTTCGGTCTATTCCTTCTTAGATCTTGTTTTTCAGCCACGAGGTTAACACACCTTCTTAAAGGTTCCAACCTGTTTTTATCACCAGAGCTTTTACAACCATTTAATGGACTTAGTTTAGACATTTTAGAGATCATAATAAATCTTAAGCTGACTGATGCGGCAAGGGAACAAGTAATGCTCCTGGTTTCTTTAGGCGGTCTAGGTGTGCCGGACGCGGTCATGATGGCAGGACCCGCCATCGTGGCGTCATTGACCCAGGCGGCGGACAGAGTTAGAACATTATTGGACAGTGATGGTTGGGATGCCTATAACGTTGAACTTCAAAAGCTGACCGAAGAGTTGTCATTGCTATTTGATTCTCCTCCGGAGGATAGGTCTAACCAAGGTAGTTGGACAGCCCCCTTACATGAAAAGCGACTAGCAGGCCTGATTAATAGAGCACCTTCTGCTGCTGATAGAGCCAGGCTTCGAGCTGTTAGCAGTCAAGGGGCTGGGGCTTGGTTACAGGCCCTACCCTGCCCGCGAATTGGGACTCTGTTAGACGACGAGACGACGCGTATAAGCGCAGGACTGCGGCTTGGTGTTGACCTAGTCGTGCCCCACCGATGTCGTTGTGGTGATTTCGTAGACGCCTTGGCCCATCATGGTCTGTCATGCGCGTTGAGTGCAGGCCGACGAGCGCGTCACTCCGCTTTAAATGACACCTTTAGCCGCGCACTTAGGTCCGCCGGCTTTCCGTGCGTTCTAGAGCCCCCGGGTCTTTCGAGGGATGATGGAAAAAGACCTGAGGGTCTGACTTTGACGCCCTTTAAGCGTGGCCGCATGCTTGTTTGGGACGCAACTGTAACCGACTCATTAGCCCCTTCGATGGTCGGTGCAGGTGCGGACCGAGCAGGTTATGCCTCCAGGTTAGCTGAGGCTAATAAATGCAGAAAATACTCAAGCGTCGATTATCCGCACGAATTTTGTCCGTTGGCGTTCGAGACTATGGGAGCTGCAGGCCCCCTTACGCTCAAGCTGATTCAGCGGGTCGGTAAAAGTCTTAATCTTTCGACAGAAGACTCGAGGGCATCCGAATTCTTGCGTCAGAGGCTGTCGCTCGACATTCAACGAGGAAACGCAGCGTCTGTTCGGGGCACATTGTTGAACTGGGCTAACCCTGGGTTAGAGAACCCGTGATCACACGTTCGCGCGGAGACAATTGTCCACTCCACAGTGCTAACATAATTAAGAATAAATAATTATATATATATGGAAGTAACTATGAGTCTCTTATATAGTGTGTGCGGCGGAGGTAGACCCCCGCCGTTTACTCGCACTAGATATACAATCATCCAGATGCTTCGCGCACACTATATAAGAGTCATAGCTACTTCTGTATATATATTTATTTATTTATATATATATATATATATATATATATATATATATATATATATATATATATATATATATATGCAGTCGGTCCAGACCGACCCAAACCTGGGCAATCTTTACGCTGGATTCCCAGAAAGGGCACAGATTCGCCAGGACCTAGATTTGATATCCCACGAAAAAAAAAATATATGCATATACATATCAGTTTATGTTTGTGTGGGTGCCTTATATACGAGGTGTGTTCAAAAAGTATCGCGACTTGAATTTTCGCGGGTTACGTATATTCGAATTTTGATTTTTTGTGGCGTTATGTTGGTACTCATGTCTCTCACTTATGCCGACAAGCTCGGCCATTTTGAATGTTCACTTAATTGTTGACAGCTGCTTTGCTTGCACGTGTTTTGGATCGTCTTCGATTTTTACCTATTTAAAAAAATGGATCAAAGAACCTGTATCAAATTTTGTGTGAAAAACGAAATTAAGTGCGCGGATGCATTCCGAATGTTGACTGTGGCATACGGAGAAGCTACCTTGGACCGAAGCAACGTTTATCGGTGGTACAAAATGTTCTCAGAAGGCCGAGAAGATGTGAACGACGAAGAGCGTGCCGGACGCCCGAGCACTTCAACAACAGACGAAAAAATTAATGAAGTGGAGAAAATGGTATTGGCCAATCGTCGAATCACCGTTAGAGAAGTTGCTGAGGACCTAAACATATCGATTGGCTCGTGCCATTCGATTTTTATCAATGATTTGGGCATGAGACGGGTCGCCGCGAAATTCGAACCAAAATTGCTCAATTGCGACCAAAAACAGCATCGCATGAACATTGCTAATGAGATGTTGGACTCTGTCCGCGACGACCCAAATTTGCTCCAGAGGGTCATAACTGGTGACGAATTGTGGGTTTATGGTTATGACGTGGAAACCAAAGCTCAATCATCTCAATGGAAGCTGCCGCACGAACCAAGACCGAAAAAAGCGCGCCAAGTTCGGTCGAATGTGAAAGTTTTGCTGACAGTTTTCTTCGATTGCAGGGGCGTGGTGCATCATGAGTTCTTGCCACAGGGTAGAACGGTCAATAAGGAATATTACCTGCAAGTTATGCGCAATTTGCGCGAAGCAATCCGCCAGAAACGCCCGGATTTGTGGAAGAACAAAAATTGGCTTTTGCACCACGATAACGCCCCTGCTCACACATCGTTGCTTGTGCGCGAGTTTTTGGCCAAAAACAACACACTAATGATGCCGCAGCCACCGTATTCCCCAGATCTGGCCCCCTGTGACTTTTTCTTGTTCCCTAAACTGAAGAGGCCCATGAAAGGACGACGTTACGCTACGCTTGACGAGATAAAGACGGCATCGAAGGAGGAGCTGAACAAGATTAAAAAAAAATGGTTTTTTGAAGTGCTTCGAAGATTGGAAAAACCGTTGGCACAAGTGTATAATATCTCATGGGGATTACTTTGAAGGGGACAAAATATATATTCATGAATAAATGAATAATTTTTGAAAAAACACAAAAGTTTTCATCCTCAAGATTGACCGTAACGAGCACCATTACACATCTGCGATAAAATATTTGGCATAACCTCGCAAGGGTTAGCTATTAAGCCTTGCAAGGGTTAGCTATTAAGCCTCGCAAGGGTTAGCTATTAAGCCTCGCAAGGGTTAGCTATTAAGCCTTGCAAGGGTTAGCTATTAAGCCTCGCAAGGGTTAGCTATTAAGCCTCGCAAGGGTTAGCTATTAAGCCTTGCAAGGGTTAGCTATTAAGCCTCGCAAGGGTTAGCTATTAAGCCTCGCAAGGGTTAGCTATCAGTACACAGCCAGCCAGGGTTAATCGTG
Source organism: Dermanyssus gallinae (assembly GCA_003439945.1). NCBI lineage: Eukaryota > Metazoa > Arthropoda > Arachnida > Mesostigmata > Dermanyssidae > Dermanyssus > Dermanyssus gallinae. Next base: position 128,174 of record QVRM01001250.1, on the reverse strand, counting down.
GCTACCGCCATACTAGTTCATGCCGAACAGTACTATTGCCTGCATTCCAATGCTAAATGAAGCGCACGTTTGAGCACATGCAATCGAGTAGAAACATCTGTATTTATCGAGCGACATACTAGTCTAGGTCTTTTGTCTGAACTACAGTTTGCACATGCAAGATAGCAAGAGTGTCGGCGACAACTAACGACAACAGACAACAGCAACTGTTAGATTAGAGTTGTTCTGCAACCGCACATTAGTAGCATGTACATAGTTGAGTTATGTACATGATATGGGTACAAGCCTGCACAATATATATATATATATATTAAGTCAGTAGTGTTTAGTGCGTAGGGGTCTTGGCGGACCAACATCCAACCGCTAGGGTCGAGTCCCACACTGCTCGAGAGGGGGGAATACCCCGTACTCGTAGCGTGCGTAAAAGCATTCACCCTCCTGCACAAAAAAAAATATATATATGCTGTATTCTACTACGCAGTGCTGTATTCTACTACGCAGTGCTGTATTCTACTACGCAGTGCTGTATTCTACTACGCAGTGCTGTATTCTACTACGCAGTGCTGTATTCTACTACGCAGTGCTGTATTCTACTACGCAGTGCTGTATTCTACTACGCAGTGCTGTATTCTACTACGCTGTGCTGTATTCTCGAGATTGCATCACCTGCCCGTTTTAACTTGCTCTTAAGGCTACTCGGCTGTGTGCAGTCGCTATTTTGGCTTCCGATAAAAGTTCTGCAAACTTTTGACCATAGACCACAACTCATGGTTTTCGAGGAGCGCCTGTACCAGGGCTTGGCATGCTAAGGGACTTCCCAGTCGTAGGCTCCGCAATAGTAGGAATTAAAGCTCTCGTTCAGTAATAAAAGTAAGCACTGCATTCGTAAGTCTCTTACATCACCAGACTCTTTTTTGAGTTGCACATATGGCAGAATATGTTTGGAGCTAGTCTAGTCTGTTAGACTACAGATGCCAGCCATGAGCTGGGCGTTCGATTTCGGACCTACATCCATTGGCTCAAACGGCCCACACTAAGTGTATCTCATCTGTATGTCGTGGCTGGCTGCTCGTGAAAAAGCTAACTGACTCAAACGATCGATGCAAAAGTATCGAAATTACTGGAATCTACCGCGATCTATTGCGTACAGATGAGTGTGTACCGTTAACATAAGAACGTTCGCGAGAAGAGATAGAAGAAAATATTATTTTGTTGCGAACGCCACTTTGCTGGCCATGCTGCCGCCGGTCGTTTTGCTTTGCATGAATTGCCGACGGCATTTCAGCGTTCTAAATACATAACACCAACAACAACACCAAAAACAATAGCATCGACGCAAACAGGAACAGATGGACGTCATCAGCCGTGATCCGGCGCATTCTACCAGCGTTCTCCCTCCTTATCATTCTCTCCCCCCCGCCTCTCTCTCCCTTTCTCAGTTTCTCTCACACTGTCTCTCGCGGCGGACTCTTTGCGAGTCCAGCCGTCCGGTGCAAGCTCTAGTGACCCTGGTTAGTGTGTCTCCCCGGGGCAATTCGAGTCAATAAACACTTTTTTTAAGCCGCGTAGCAACTTGGTGTCTAACACAACAACAACAACAACGCCACATGAATCGCGCTCACCTAGCGCCCACTCAATATCACCGAGTAATTTTTCATGCATCGAATTCAGGGGCGTGGAAGCACTAAGTTGAAAGTTTACTAGGTATTTGGAGCTGGATGCTCAGAGGTGTATGAAATCTACATAAAATGCTATGAGTACTGTGATCCTAACATTATTCGTAAGTACACACGCATACCCACACACGCACGTTTTGTCATATCGTTTCGTCGCAGCTAAATAATTAAGAGTCTTTTAGTTAGCTCTGTAAATTGTCGCGATTGTTCGGCACCAGGTGCAGCAGTTGGAAATTATACCACCGCCGTAACTTTCTATTAACACGGCTAGCATATTAGCACTGTTACTACTGCTTCTTGCATACGTAGCCTATACGATAGAAACGGTCAATGGCAATCCTACCACTATACACTCTGTCGCATACGCTCATGACAAAAAACACATATCTGACTTCTATATGAATGGCGGACAGCGCTCAACTCCGATCTCGATAGTAGATCGTGCCCACATTAAGTTCTAGGTTGCGGCGCTCGAGGCACTGTAAGTAACCAGCAAAACGTCCGTGCAGGGCTGATCGTTACGGGACGTCAAAACGTTCGCGAAATCGTGGACTATTGAGCAGTGACGTGCACAGACATTGTCTAGATAGGCTACTGACGTATCATGCGTAGGTAAAATATATGCTGCCGCTCTAAGCGCCCCTGATCTAAAAGGGTGTCATGTGTATTTAGGTATACATGCCAAGCGAACAATAAATCAATCACTTAATCATGCGAAAGACCATATCTGCGAAAGACCATATCTGCCAATCGGTTCAAAATGGTTTCAGAACGCTTTCACTTTGCCTCCGACCAACTTTTCCACTTTGGAAATCCTATCATAAGATAGTTCGTCAACAAGAAAGCAGAAAAAGTACATGCTGCATCTTTTCTGCTGCGCCACATCAGAGAGTCTTATATGCAACGTGGTGCACGTTGGTGTTTTCTATGCCGGGGAATGGTTACGCCATAGAATTTTCTATTGATATTCTTCAGTCCAGGACATTGGGGTTTTACTGTTGGCAATATGATTGCTTTTTTAAGGGCTCGTTTTATAAATTGGTTTAATTCAGTTTTGTCTTGAAATTTTACAAGAGTTTCTTGAGCAAGCCGTCAGTATCGATTTTTTCTCTGCATGATTTCCGGCTGTTTCGTTGGGGCGATTCGGGTCCAGCATAGTGTCTAATTGTGAATATGGTACGATCAACAATCGCCTGTTTATGGCCAACATGTTCCTTGCTAATTGCATATCGTGATAAAAAGATTAAATTTCAAATTTGAACAAGCTGATATTTGATCGGAAAGTCGTTGTATAAAATCAATTTGGCAACACAGTCATAATTTTGTTGTCGGCTAGTCGCCATTTAGCCGTAGCTCTACTAAGAGCTCTCTATTATTATTATTCCTACTAATAACAGCATATATCAGTTCCTACAGGCTTTTTTTTTCTCTGGGATCGTGTCTGAAACAATTTTCGCGTTGCCGTTCTTAATAACTAAGATGATGTGCTGCCTCGCCAATACTGTGGATCGTTTTTTTCCGATTCAACTTCTGATTTATCGTTTGTTTCCGATTTCAACTCTTCGATTACCTAGTTGGTTGGTCCGCGTTATGGCCATGGTCTCCCGTTCCCACACACCTGATGGTTCAATGATGAGCGCACAGATGGTGTACTTGTTCCTTAAGGCTTTGTAACGACGAGCCTTGTCCCACCCCGTTTTTAGTACAACGTTGCTTACGGTGCGGGAAGTCGCCGCATAGCTCGCCGCATAAATGCTCCAAACCGACACGTCCCGAATCAGCACTTCCCCTATAACTAACTTTCCCTATAAGAGTCATGCCGTCTGGTCTAATGTCTTCATCTTCAAACAGAAGTGTCGACCCGACGCGCACGAGAAAGCCCGCCTCTCTGAAAGCTTTTACAAACACATCGTTAACGGCGCTGTGACGTGTCTGCTTAATGGGTGCCGCCTCCTTGCAGCTCAGCCTATAGTGACCCTTTGCATCAGCTATGCTTGTGCCGTAAGAACCTAGTTGATTTCCGTATGCTTCGGAGGTCCGTGGCAACCACGCCCGGATATTGCAAAAATAGAAAGAAGGCCATAATGAAGGTGAACGCAGGCTTTGAGAGCTCCGTAAAATGGTGAGTTTTCGTTGGGACCATTTGGCAAGTTTGAGCCCAGTATATAAACGTGACAGGATCCTCATCCACAATTACTTGTCGTACACACTGTTGCGTCAGCGTGGCTTCTCGACCTGCAATAATAATAATAATAATAATAATAATAATTTGTTATGTTTAATATTAATAATACAGCTCGAGAATAAGGCAGCGGCAGCAGTCAGGTGAGCGGAAGCATTGGCATTACCAGGTTGGGGAGCTTGATGGAAGGTGCACTTTAAGGTGGCCGTCTGGATGCAAGCGGCACGGCGGATGTTCACATTAAGACTCTTATTTTTAGAGTAAACCATTAGTCTAATGAGTGCAATTTGCTCAGATCGGAGTGACGAGAGTTTTTTCTTGCATGGACGACAGTAAACGAATAAATGATATGTGTGATCACCTCATCGTCCACGTGTGCAACACCTGCCTTCTGTATCCTAAAAACGCTAATCAGCCAGCTCTCACTTTTAGCTGCGTCAGCGCACTGAAGATCGTCAAAAAATTGGCGAGCTTCCGATGTGCCACTTTCAAACAGCTGACGACGGCAAGCCTGCACTGCCGGTGAATTAGCCCCTGCCGCGCAAAACCAAAAGATAGCCTCTGGACACAAATTTCTCATTTAGTCATTTCGACAGTCCTCCGTGCAATCGCCGCTTATATAGTAATTGGGAATGGTCAGTACTAACGTGAACATATCAGAGCCTCGTCACCCACGCATACTAACTGCAGACAGAAACACGGTCTAAAGATAGAATTACACTAAAATTGCCCTAAATAAAGATCTACCAACAGCATTAAGGGTAATTGTAAGATCTACAAATTACCCTGTTGACAATGAATGGACGACCCCAAAATACGCAGACCTCGAGGTTTCCAAAATTAGCTTTTTATTACAGATCTAACTTTATGCGTACTACACAGCATTTTCAGTCTAAACGTTCAAATTAGTGCAGCGCGTTGTACGCGATTATGTTGTCTTGAAACTGTCAAAAGAGATACCGTCTGCACTATGTTCGAGCTGCAGAGATGCAGCTCTACACACATTTTTATGGTTCCTTACAACATGCTTGGTCTGCCGCGGCTCTACATTTTCTATGGGTCCTGTTCAAAACTGTTAATGTTTTTGTTCAAAATTGTTAACTCCCAGCAACAGTTAATCCTTTCATCACATCTTTTTTGGAACTATCGTCCCACCGATTAATGTGAGTATACAGAGCACATGATCCTAAACTCACATACTTCCAGTTCAACGCAAGCTTACATGCAATGCCCGCTAGTATCAAAGCATTTAATAAATTTTAAGTTCTTTATGGCCGATTTATAAAAAAAAGAACTTACAACTTCTCATAATCAGACAGCGGCAGGCATTGAAGCTATTCTATATATAAGTTTAGTGTGTATTTACTAGTAACTAGTATCAATTCCAAGAATTGTGTGTGTCTATATATATATACGAGGTGTGTTCAATCGTTATCGCGACTTTTGAATTTTCGCGGGTTACGTATATTCGAATTTCGATTTTTTGTGGCGTTATGTTGGTACTCATGTCTCTCACTTATGCCGACAAGCTCGGCTATTTTGAATGTTCACTTAATTGTTGACAGCTGCTTTGCTTGCACGTGTTTTGGATCGTCTTCGATTTTTACCTATTCAAAAAAATGGATCAAAGAACCTGTATCAAATTTTGTGTGAAAAACGAAATTAAGTGCGCGGATGCATTCCGAATGTTGACTGTGGCATACGGAGAAGCTACCTTGGACCGAAGCACGTTTATCGGTGGTACAAAATGTTCTCAGAAGGCCGAGAAGATGTGAACGACGAAGAGCGTGCCGGACGCCCGAGCACTTCAACAACAGACGAAAAAATTAATGAAGTGGAGAAAATGGTATTGGCCAATCGTCGAATCACCGTTAGAGAAGTTGCTGAGGACCTAAACATATCGATTGGCTCGTGCCATTCGATTTTTATCAATGATTTGGGCATGAGACGGGTCGCCGCGAAATTCGTACCAAAATTGCTCAATTGCGACCAAAAACAGCATCGCATGAACATTGCTAATGAGATGTTGGACTCTGTCCGCGACGACCCAAATTTGCTCCAGAGGGTCATAACTGGTGACGAATCGTGGGTTTATGGTTATGACGTGGAAACCAAAGCTCAATCATCTCAATGGAAGCTGCCGCACGAACCAAGACCGAAAAAAGCGCGCCAAGTTCGGTCGAATGTGAAAGTTTTGCTGACAGTTTTCTTCGATTGCAGGGGCGTGGTGCATCATGAGTTCTTGCCACAGGGTAGAACGGTCAATAAGGAATATTACCTGCAAGTTATGCGCAATTTGCGCGAAGCAATCCGCCAGAAACGCCCGGATTTGTGGAAGAACAAAAATTGGCTTTTGCACCACGATAACGCCCCTGCTCACACATCGTTGCTTGTGCGCGAGTTTTTGGCCAAAAACAACACACTAATGATGCCGCAGCCACCGTATTCCCCAGATCTGGCCCCCTCTGACTTTTTCTTGTTCCCTAAACTGAAGAGGCCCATGAAAGGACGACGTTACGCTACGCTTGACGAGATAAAGACGGCATCGAAGGAGGAGCTGAACAAGATAAAAAAAAATGGTTTTTTGAAGTGCTTCGAAGATTGGAAAAACCGTTGGCACAAGTGTATAATATCTCATGGGGATTACTTTGAAGGGGACAAAATAGATATTCATGAATAAATGAATAATTTTTGAAAAAACACAAAAGTCGCGATACGTTTTGAACACACTATGTATATATATATATATATATATATATATATATATATATATATAAACGTTTTATTAATTTTGATGCGTAATTAATCACAATATAGATAATGGTTTGCACATAAAGGGATAGGCTTTGTTCTCAGCTGTGAGCGGCTCGGCGCACCTGGGGTCTCACAGGATATTTGGTTTAGAGCCGAAAACGCAATGGACCAAGGTCGTAATCGTTATGAATTAATAGCAGGTAGCGTTTCGCAACTTACAGGTCTGCTTTATCAACATATATAATTTACGTACGGAAGCAGTATTGAAATGTAAATAGACGGATTTAATATTTTGTGTAATTAGAAAATATATATATATTTATTTATTTATGTGTGTGTGTGTGTGCGTACAACAATACCAAATGCAGAGCGAGACGTACCATATGACAACCAACTCGCAAACACTTTGTTTAGTTTAACCTTATGGTGGACAGGTCAGCGAGCGCCACTTTTAACCTAACCTTTACGAGCTGAGCCTTAGCCTTGACGTCGACGGGTTCGCTTTCGCATTGCTCCGTAATACGGTCTTCATGAATACGAATGTGCAAAAGTGGGGATCGAACCCATGCAGCAAGGTCCATGCACCACTAACCTGCAAAACTTGCAGCAGCGCCAACCTGTTGTAGCTTTGAGCAATGTTGTGTAATCGAATGGTACATCAACTGGCGCTAGACAGCGTCTGACCCTCCTCCGACGTGTATTTAGGCTGTTTGAACGTCCGTTACGATGGAACGTTTTCCTGTACGTTTAGGGCTATTAATATATGTTTGCATAATAACCCGTAAGAAATCATATCCATATACTCATGGTAGTGTCACAATTTGTCCGATCAGCCGCCTAACGTAGGTAATACCTAGTATATGGGTACCTTGTTTACAAGAAAAGAGTCCTTCCTCTACTTTGAAAAATCATGGGTTTATATGTATAACATGTTGCTTCGAATGTTTTAGCCGAGTACGCTGTCCAGGCGTGATGATGTGTGAGGAGACACCGGTTCTATACGAGGATACCGAGTTCCTTACGAAATTATTATGATTATAAAATTGGAAATCAAACCGTTGGCTAGCACGGGTATAATCGCTCTCGATCTCTCTTTCTGTGTCATGCCGGTAACACACTACTGGAAACGGTGTGAGTGCGATTGTTCAATATTGTGAAAAAAATTAAGGATGACACCCACCACCAACTCTAAAATTACCCTCAGAAGTGTAAGATAAACTGCTGCACGTTTCCTAAATATGTGTTTCCCGCGACACATCGTTTTTATGTTGTTGGAACACATTGCATGCTAATAGAGCGAGTCTCACCATGCACGCGCGTATGCTCTTAGACAGCGTTTGCGCATGCAAATGGCTCTATTAGGCCGTTGTCAGGCCATATTGACCTCCCCATGGTGATGCGTATGCCATAGACGCTTTCTTAAACAGCCTCATAAAGCAAAACAGCTTCTAACAGCTGATGCTATTTTGGCTAGTCTGACCGGTCCAGCCTCTTGTGCCCGTTAGCTTCACAGCTATTTAACCTTGAACACGAAACACTGCGAATTATGTTCGAAAACCAGGCATCATGCTCAAACAGTTTTCAAAGATTTACAGGCTCTGGTCACGCTCAACTAGCTGCTTCCAGCAATTTACAGCTGCTGCAATTGGGAACATTTACAATCGCTTACAACCTTGGCATGTGCGTAAATCTTGAAATAAGCTTTAGTCAGGGTGAACTACCGTTATTTGGAAGTCGTTTGCGCTTTTAAAGTTCTTGAATGAATGTTGCATCTATATATATATATATATATATATATATATATATATATATATATATATATATATATACGGTATTATAAAGTGCGTCAATTAAAAGTTTGACAGAAAAACAGGTTGCAAACCTTTTTCGTGTATCCACCTTAATATACGTCAAGCAAACATAGTCTTTGTGTGTTCAGTGCGTGTAACAGACTTCGGGCAGATGAAGCATCAATTTTTTAGAGAGTTAAGTCTATCGTGGAAGAAGTCGCGAGCTCGATTCAATTTGCGGCTGAAATAACAATCGCATATTCTGGCGATTGTTTTCGCGGTTTTCGGCAGAATAATTTTCTCGTGGTTTAAGGAACAACTCCAACGGAGCCTACTTGTAAATTGCGACTGTCGCGTTCTAGTAAGTTTATATACTTCTTCAAATGCGATTCCCAGACTGAAGAGCAACACTTCACAAAGAGTGCGAGAGAGAAAGCGACAGTTTTTTGCCGTTTAGTGTCAAAATCCGGTATCAGGGACAGTCAACATTCGGCAAATTGTAGTCATCAACGAGTATCACCGGGGTGTTAGTAGTGCAGCAATAGTTTATTGCATTACACATATCGTGAACACGGTCAGTACAAAAAGCAAAGCTTTCTGAATTTATTGCATAGCAGCAAGCGTTGTGCCGTCCGGATAGCACTTGCCATAAGTTCTCTGGGGAAATCAAATTCAAGCTCAATTGCTTACACACTTTTTCTTACTAGGAGCCGACGACGATGAAGACGACACGATAGACAGGTCGACGACTGCCAGACCATCAAACTGTCGAGCCCAGTAGCGTGGTGTATTTGCGTGAGCCTTGCACATAGGTGCACGGGTTCGATCCCCGCCGTTGCATATATGGGGTCCGTCATGCAAAGCAATGCGACGGCAATTCCGTAGACGTTAAACGTTGACTAAGAGTCAGCTCGAAAAAAGACCATCAAGCTTAAGGTGCGCTCTTTCAGGAGATAGGCGACCAAGGACCAAGGTCTTTATGGCCGGGCCAGCCAACCAGCAACTAGGGTCGAGTGGATTGACTCTTTCATCCTCTTTGTTCACAAACAGTGTGAACAGAGTTGACGTTCGACGCAGGTGACCCGATGAGGACCAGATGAGGACTATCTGCTCTCCTTAGACTCGGTTACCTCCCCTGTGGTCGTTGTGTCGTTGACACGAAGTGTCACAGCTCATAATGCTAAATCAAATGCGACTGTGTTGGCGAACGAAGATTGACTGGATATGCCGGTGATTTCGCTTAGTATAGACCCAGGTTCTCGACCGACCGGCGCTGAAATTAAAGATGCAATTTGCTTGCCTCCCTTGTTTCTAGATTGGCCAACTCGCTTTTGGTGATTGCCAGATCAGATTTGCAATAACGTTCATGGCTTTGCGAAAGTAGGAGATTCATGAGGTCAGCTGTGCGCTTTGCACAGCAACGGTTTTCAGTCTGCAGTTTGCACATACTAGCAATAGCATAGTAGACACGGCGGCAGAACAAACAATCTATATGAAAGATCGTTCAGCAGCTAAGTGGGCAACAGGAAAATGTCGTGTCTCCACCTACGTTGCAGATAAAGCAGCAGTTGAACATAATTTGTGCACCAAGGCAAGGAATTCAGAAAAACGATATCACGTTTCTACAGGAATTCACACGGATGAACATAATACCACTGGTAAAATTCACGAGAAACTGTTAAAAATGTAGCACTGTATGTAAATGTGACATATTTACATTATTTTAGCCAACATTGATCAATCTTAACAAAATATTGCTATGGATGTGTTGTGCCGAGATGAAACCCGCTACTCGCGGGTGAACACAAATAGTCGGCTTCTAGTTCCGTCGCAATATATATATATATATATATATATATATATATATAAATATATAAATATATCGATACTTAGCTATCCACTTTATTGTTATTAAAAGGTCTATTTTGAGCTACATGGTAGGGATGTATGGCTGAGTGGTAAAATGTCCAAGTTTCACTGACAGCTGTATATGTATACTCGTATATATATATATATATATATATATATATACTCGTATATATATATATATATATATATATATATATGTATATATATTTATATATATATATATATATATGTATATATATATATATACGAGGTGTGTTCAAAACGTATCGCGACTTTTGAATTTTCGCGGGTTACGTATATTCGAATTTCGATTTTTTGTGGCGTTATGTTGGTACTCATGTCTCTCACTTATGCCGACAAGCTCGGCCATTTTGAATGTTCACTTAATTGTTGACAGCTGCTTTGCTTGCACGTGTTTTGGATCGTCTTCGATTTATACCTATTCAAAAAAATGGATCAAAGAACCTGTATCAAATTTTGTGTGAAAAACGAAATTAAGTGCGCGGATGCATTCCGAATGTTGACTGTGGCATACGGAGAAGCTACCTTGGACCGAAGCAACGTTTATCGGTGGTACAAAATGTTCTCAGAAGGCCGAGAAGATGTGAACGACGAAGAGCGTGCCGGACGCCCGAGCACTTCAACAACAGACGAAAAAATTAATGAAGTGGAGAAAATGGTATTGGCCAATCGTCGAATCACCGTTAGAGAAGTTGCTGAGGACCTAAACATATCGATTGGCTCGTGCCATTCGATTTTTATCAATGATTTGGGCATGAGACGGGTCGCCGCGAAATTCGTACCAAAATTGCTCAATTGCGACCAAAAACAGCATCGCATGAACATTGCTAATGAGATGTTGGACTCTGTCCGCGACGACCCAAATTTGCTCCAGAGGGTCATAACTGGTGACGAATCGTGGGTTTATGGTTATGACGTGGAAACCAAAGCTCAATCATCTCAATGGAAGCTGCCGCACGAACCAAGACCGAAAAAAGCGCGCCAAGTTCGGTCGAATGTGAAAGTTTTGCTGACAGTTTTCTTCGATTGCAGGGGCGTGGTGCATCATGAGTTCTTGCCACAGGGTAGAACGGTCAATAAGGAATATTACCTGCAAGTTATGCGCAATTTGCGCGAAGCAATCCGCCAGAAACGCCCGGATTTGTGGAAGAACAAAAATTGGCTTTTGCACCACGATAACGTCCCTGCTCACACATCGTTGCTTGTGCGCGAGTTTTTGGCCAAAAACAACACACTAATGATGCCGCAGCCACCGTATTCCCCAGATCTGGCCCCCTGTGACTTTTTCTTGTTCCCTAAACTGAAGAGGCCCATGAAAGGACGACGTTACGCTACGCTTGACGAGATAAAGACGGCATCGAAGGAGGAGCTGAACAAGATTTAAAAAAATGGTTTTTTGAAGTGCTTTGAAGATTGGAAAAACCGTTGGCACAAGTGTATAATATCTCATGGGGATTACTTTGAAGGGGACAAAATAAATATTCATGAATAAATGAATAATTTTTGAAAAAACACAAAAGTCGCGATACGTTTTGAGCACCATATGTATATATATATATATATATATATATATATATATATATATATAGATATATATATACATTTACGAAAATCGACAATTCGATGTATCGATCGCACATTGCAGCTAGCCCTCCGCAGCAGTGGTGGCAGCAGCAGCAGCTTCAGCAGTAGAATCAAGACGACTCGCATTACACTACAACAACAGCAGCAGCAACAATAACACCACCTGCCTTCAAGGTCCGACTGAGAGACGAAAAAGGAACAATAGTTTGCATAATTTATTGACGGCCACTACCAACACGGTCTCGGTAGCCGCCCGTACCGCCACCAGCGGCGAGCCGCCTGTGATAAATGGTGCACTTCAACGCGTCAATGACCTGTGTTCAGCGAGGCCCATCTGCCTTCGTCCGTCTGCCTTCAGACGCACCGAGACACAGAGCTCACAAAGTGCTCACGCGAGTCTTTCGACCGTTTGTAATCTTTTTTTCTTCAGTTTTTCCTTCCTTCGTTCCTGCCCGCCCGCCTTACTTCCAGTCATGTACACGTCATTTATTTGTATCACCCAAAAAGAGCATATACACCTATAGAGCAAGATGTATCAGTGTTTATATTAAAACCTTGGCGGCTGATTTCTACTATTGTCTACCATGCCAACTAGAGAGAAAGTGCAGCGATTTTTTCCAAACACTCGAGAAGACCAGGCGACTAAGTGGTAATTAGCGCAAGACAATGCGCAGAGCCGACAAGTTCATTGAGAGTGCGCCCCGTAAAATCCGTGAACGTGAACATAGAAGGTCGTGATAAGCATTCTCGATATGCCTAATGTGTACGTGAAAATCGTGTCGCAGATTGCTCCGGCCCACAACAAACAAAAGAGAGAGAAAGAGAAATACGTCGAGTGGCTTGATTTGCGCCACAGCCTCGGCAATCTTTCCCTCCCATGTCACCAAGAATTGGCTAAGCACCGCGGAAGGAAGGCATGCGCAGTCTTAGCCGAAGTGCCTCCACCATCTACCGACGTGCAGCCACTCAGGGCATAGACAAGTCGGCTCCTGGACATGATGGAAGTACACAGTTCCCGCATCATCTACAGCGTGAAGCATCTTCCACAAGAATTGGAATATTTTTCTCTGTTAGTGTGTTACACCCAACGATTCTGTCTATAAGCTCAGAGAGGAAAAGTATAAACGGGATACAGCTTGGTGGGTCTCCTCCGCGTATTGCGTAACCCCGAAGAACACCCTTTCCCTAATGCCATCTTCTAGTATGGTGTCGTCATCGAAGAAGCTGGAAACGACCCCATAAAAAGCTTCGTTCATACCTGCCGACCAAATGTATCAACTCGCAAGTGGCGACGGATCTTGTCAAAAGCTTTGACTCAGTTTATGAATATTGCATATAAAGCACCATCAGTTTGATTCTCATCGTGCTCCCTTTTAAATATAGGCGAGATCCCGGCAATATGCCAAATCCTCTATATTTGCCCTTCCTTTATGATGTTACTAAAACAGTTACAAACAACGCTTTAAAGAATGGACTCAGACTGTGACCAGGGTCTTACAAATGGACTGCACATAATGTGCTGTGCTGCCAACGCAGACGGCAACCCTCTATGAATGTACCCGTTCCTTATTCAACCTCAACAGGAAATTGATAAAGTTGTCTCTCACCTTTGCATCAGAAAGTGAGTGTCCCACCCCCGCATATAATTTATAAACGCTGCAGGATCTCGTTCCATCTTCGCAGATAGGACCTTCTCATCCTGCCGCTTACCCTTCAGCTACTTACTTTGGCATAGACTGTCTACGACTAGCGCACTCTGCCGATAGGTGTTAATGGGCAGCGATCTCCAGTGCGTCTTCAAGCTTTTAAACTTGCTGTTTGACAAGTTATGAAAAATTCGATCTGTAGTGTTCCTGCCATTATGACGATATATGCATGTATGCGTCATTACGTGCGCGGGCGTACGCAAGACCAACATCGACCATCAGCCGCAGAATCACGTCACGACCCGCCCTAGTATTAAATCCACAGTTGAAATCGCCGCCCGCGTCAGTGGAGACAGCCGGATCGAGATCTGTTAGCACCCAAGAAAACGACATCGGCGACTTCTGTAGAGGACAAAACATTACAATGTTCATTATGACTTCTGAAGAAAGAACTATGTAATGCTCATTTCGCCGAACACAACGCATGCGAGGTACACATTTACGCCGGTAGATTGATAGCCCAACTATCGACACTGCCCTTTGCCCCCCACCATGCTTGCTACTCCCCTTTATACGTACGTGCGTATTGCGTTCGGACGTGTCAATCTCGTCCCTTTCCGTAGCCAACCACAAGACCATGGCGGAGTGCGCCTTTCGCCTTCTCTCTTTTTCCTCCCCTTCTGTCGTTTACTCCTCGGGCACCTCGGCACGTAGATGACCGAAGAAGAAGAGCGGGGCAGCTGCTATATAACCTTGTTTTTCGTTCGCTATCAGACGGCAAGAAGAGCAGAGACGAAGAGCCTATATATATATATATATATATATATATATATATATTTGACAGCGGCCATTCGACACCTGCCTCATCGATAAATGCCTCAAACGCGATCACCCGACGACAACTTACTGCGATCGAAATGGTGCGCTAGCCGCTTGAACGAGTCTAGCTGGAAGTGGACTAGCAAGTAAGAGAGACCCGTACAAGTTCCCGCTACATGCCAGCGACGCATATGCATTATGTATGCAAAACTGCTACATAAAAAACGAGTTGTCGTTACGTAGTGCACGACGTTCCGCATTCTCGGGTAACCCTTGATTGTCTCTTGTTTTCTTCACCTCTATATGTACCTCGTCCATCTGGCCTTTTTATTGGTATCTGTTTTACACTGTATATTCTACTTCGCTACTTGCACTTCATCATTAAACCGGCACGACGATCTCGGCCTACCTTCGACCGGGCTTTGCTCGATGTCCGCGCCTAGACAGCCTTTGAGTTCTCGCACGTAATGCGCTGCATCACATTGCATTGAATTAGCCTTCTTACCAGCAGCCAGCCAGGTCACACATAACCGCCTGTTTTGATCCCATGTTCTTTGCGTACAAACTCTAATCCTGTCATCTTGACGGTATCGTCCAGTGACTTGACGGTGTTTGCTTTGTAGGGTGTGTGGTCCATTTTGTTGCTGTAGATCTTAAAATTATACTCGTTTTACACACTACTAGATCGAGTTGAGATCGCGTCGTAGCTTTTCGTTGCAGGATATTTCGAAAATAATTGGTCACTCAGCCTATTGATGACGGGAAGACGGAGCGAGCGAGGTGCGCAGTAAGACCGAGAACGCGTTTGTGTTTTGGCTTCTCGCTTAGATTAATAAATAAAATACGAAAATATGACCAACCTTCACCGATACGACTTCCATGACTAATTTTCTCCAGTTATTTAAGTCAAATTGAGGCAACTTCGCCGATCTTCAACCGTGCGTCTCTCCTTCACCGACATCGTCGTAGACATGTTTTGAACTTATAGCATACAACATCGGCAGCATAAGCAGCATTGTTGCAGTAACCGTTGCACTGCGCAGAAGTAGCAACGCTATATTTACACTGGGTAAACATATTTTTACAGTAGTCTGTATAAAAAAATAATTTGAGCACATAATACTTGAGAGAAAACACCCATCTACTAGAAGTTCACCCTGGTCATGGCGGCCACTCTTCTTTATTCGAATAATGTCTACACGTGCATCGTGATTTACTCTGTGTGATATCGCATCCGCTCTCCGCCGGATGCACGCCGGAAGTGCTTGCGCGAAATTTTTACCTACCATTAGTGGCGCGCAAGGAGAGATACAATTCAACTATACGGTTTTCGGAACACCAAAGAACAGCGCCATCTACGGCTTACTGCTGCATGATCGCGTAGGCAGGGTAGGACTAATCGTGAGAGAATAGATCTTAAAATAATCTACTTGTTCGCTGTAGTTGCTCTTGACTGGCGTGAAGTGTTTAGTGTTCAAGATCTAAGATATCAGTTTCATATTATATAGTTAACACTGAACAAACTCCAGAGGAGGCGACTCGGTTCTAACTGAAAGCGTTATCTACCGGTACTTGAAGGGATCGACTATGTAGCTGAGGGCCCAGTTGGACTTTTTTTTGGGGCAGAAAAAGCAGTTTTATAGTTATATAATACATTTCGTGCGCCGAGATTGCCCAATTCTGTCCAGCGCGTAACAATCATGAAGCAATGAGGAACGATGCCGAGGTGCGGTGGTCGATATTATCGCATCGTTTTAAAAATGAGCTCCTAACAAATGAGGTATGAGGTTACAAAATGTCTTACAATTTCGCCGCCAGACAGTCTGTTGCCACTTTTGCTCATAATAACAGCTTGCGTTAAAGTTGAACTCGAACCGATGCTAAAACAGGCTGTGCATAAGCTGAACCGTTGGATTGGATAATTGAATTTGATTTATCATTCGCTTGACATGTATACTTAAATGCATATGCTATCCTTTTATATCAGAGACGCTTAGAGCAGCCGCGTACGCTGACATGTTGAGATATCTAGGGTTTCCTCAACAGTCCTTGTGCCAGCGTGGTCGCTGACTCTCGGCGGCATGGTTTATCCCCCAATGAGCATTCTCAAAGAAAATTTGATCACCAGCATGGATCTACCGTTCATCTACCGGCGACACTCCGGTATGTGAAATCCATGACTAGGGCACTAGCCAACCCTCTAGACGACCTTTATGCCAAGCTGCAAGAATAACTCAACGAAGTGACGTTCCACCAAGCGCATAACAACTGTGTTGTTAAAAGCCTTTTTTTCGTGAGGTTCGAGGAAATGCTATATGCACACCGAGCGTAAAGGAGCTCGTGGGCAGTGTGGGACTCCCCGATGCTATGGGGTTACCCACTAAAATTCCTAATCCTCACGTTTACCCCCTACTCGGTACTGTTTTCCAGTTCTTCGAGGGTTGTTAGAAGCCTGCTCGGAGCTCAAATTCTACAGTTGGATGATTTAGTTACGACGCGGTGTCGATCGTGGTTGCAGGTCGGTCGATGTGCGTCTCTAAATCAGAAGCGTAAGTTCATTTACGTTATGTTTTACCAGTGCAACCTGATTATGATAGTGAGTATTATAAACTCTCTATACATTGCGATATCTACAAAAATGTATTTATTATAACGACATCACCTTTTGGTGATGTTAATTACATTGCATTACACATAGTAGTTCATTCATTTTCGAAAACGCATTCGTTTTCGTGAATCTTAGACGTATATAGAATATGTTGTGTATGCATCTTCTGAAAATATCTGGTAGCTGGGGCTAGGCTGGGACCGACATGTTTCGTGATCATATTTACTGCAAATGAGGCAACAAAATGTGCAGGGATACTCATCGGAAGGGTTATAGAACCCAGTCTGATGGCATAGTTCGTGGAGGAACCTATAGAAGAAGAAGCGGGTTAGAACGTGGCGCTGCTCGAAAAGCGGTTGCATTCAATGCATTGTTCAACATTGCGGGTGTTTTTGTAGAACGTTTCTTTCATCTTTTGCCCAAAGTTTCTACGGAACTCTCGTAGTGACGCCGTAGTCGAAAGTTGAAAGCGGTTCACCATATTCTCAAAAAACGGCGGCGTCCTCGACAGAATATAAGATAGTCTGTTTTTGCGAAACTTTCGTAATAATGAGCGTTGTCGTTACCGTATCGAGATCGCTAAGCTGCTGAACAAATAGGTATTTCCAGGGTAGCGTAAGTTCCGAGACAAGTTCTACAGAAGCACCACCCAAGCTAAGCCTATCCCTTCTCTTCAGTGGTCCTCCGAATCTACACAATCGTTAAACCGCTGTGCTTGCTGTATATCTTTAGCATCATCAAAGATCTTTTTAGATCTATGAACATGCTACTATATACGACGAAGTCATTGGCATAGAGAGTTTAGGGGTAGTGTTCATTGTTAAGGCCCAGTAGTTTACTAAGTAAGACTGATAATATAACCGGGCTGAGATTATCGTTCTGGTGCTTTGCAAAAAAGGCCGGTATTCCTGAATGCCGTCATCTATGTCCGAGTTTGCTTTCAGGATAGCTAGCAGTATTCGCAAAACTCGCGGGTCGGCCCCCGCAGCGGCTAGCTTTTCTGTGACGATTTCCTTAAGGGCAGTATCAATCGCCGCCTGGTAGTTTACAAATACAACGTCCAATGTTCGGTGCTTCACGATGACTGAGTACTTCATGTCGTCTAGAATCTCCTGAGATGTTGTCATTGTCGAACGTCTAGCGCAAAATCCACACTGTTTCCAAGAGAAGATTCTCCGTACTAGAAGCTAAGTAGGCGCGCCACGACACCAACATGCACCTAAAGGAACAAATATTATAGAAGCAGGTTTTCTTTGCAATGCATTACCAAGAGGGCGGACAGAGCGGGTCACCTTTGCCTTTGGGGATGATCTTGGGTAAGCATTCCGATGAGGTTGCTGTTCACCTGTTTCTAAACGTCTGTTGAACAGTACCGTCGAAAGGAGCGATAGGAACGAGGTCGGGTACAAAAGGTCTAATTATTTTTCAACTTTACAATCGCACTTTGAACTTCCAGAAGAAAAATTGGAGCATCTATCTGTTGTGATAGCAGACGCTTGTATTCATTCTATAATTCACACAATACCGGGATAATCCCGGGTGTGCTATCTGCCGTTGTAAATGCGTCGGTAAAGTGTTGGCGCAGACGGCCGGAGGCAACTGGACAGCTTTAGAGAACGTAAAGTTCTTTCTAAGGTTGTAGTAAGGCTCAAACCTAGCCTTAATACGACTTTCATTTTTCTTAGCGAACGAGATTCTATTGGGTTATCATCTGTTGGTACAGCTCCATGCGTATTTTTTTTACGTCGATGCATTTACCGAGCTCCTGGCCCACGGCGTACTATTGCTTCCAGGTCGTCCGTCTTTTGCTGTTTCTGTTAAATAAACTGGTACATGCTTTTTAAGTCCAGTAATTACAAGACCAATCACTAGTCTGCCATATTCGATGTCTCCTTCGGGACCTGAGTAAGTGAATATTTCGATTGTGGAAGATTCACCATTCTGCGGATTGTCGCCAGGTCGACCGTCATCGGAGTAAAACGTTGGCGGTGATGGAAAATTGCATACCAAAAAGCCATTCTTCTCAAGTGCTTTACGGACGCCAATTGTCCGATAAGGTATCTACAAAAATGTTCACTTAGTATACACCTACAAACTTCAAATGCAAAGACGTGGTTTATTTACCTAAGGGTACATTAGTGCATGTGTATTACAATTGCTGACATCGAATGCACCCGAATAACCAAGACTGTCTAATTTTGGCGCGGGGGACCCTTAGTCAGTAGAGATAAGATCCACTGTTGAGCCCCTAGAGTTTGCAAACACGTTTTTTCACTTGGGCTTACGGTTTCACTACATGGGTATGTGTTTTACAGTGCCTATCGATAATTTTGTGAGTGCGTACGGTAACTTACTAAGAGAGATGGAATACGGTACGTATATGTCTTATCGGACTGTGCGCTAATGGTCGAGGTTAAAACTTCGGTTTCGAACCACACCGCTACTGAGAAAACTTCTGGCAACGTAAAAACAAAACGTCACAATTGCAACGGTAAATCATAAGTCACTGGGCATCTTCCCCCGGCGCGCTACGACCGCTACGTCTATACCAGATACATTGTATCGACTCAGTGCTTTTTTAAGTATGGTTCGCGACTTTAAGCTAAATGCAACTCGTTCAGCTACCCGGAGCTTGAGAGAACTAGAGTGAATCATCGATCTAATATACGTGTATTTAAAAATGTATATATATATATATATATATATATATATATATATATGTATAGAATAACGTATCTGAAAATGAAACTATACTCTTATAAACACCAAGTCAAAGTGTAGTAAATAAATTGATTGATTGGAGATGAGACTAAAGTAACACTTGGTTAGATTAGACTATGCTCCCTTGTACTCTTAATGTGCAGGAACTATACTGCACAGGTTGTACTATCTGTAGGTACTGTATTGCTCACCCACTGATTCAACATGCCATCATATTCCTCACTTATGAGCGCAATCTGTCTGTTTGAAGAAACCCGTCTAACTCGGATGGCCAGCTTTGCTGTACATAATGACCGCTGTTGGGAAAGCTGAGTATGCGCAACCTGGAAATAGGCGCAATGCCTCTCCAGAATCCACGTCTATCCGCGTCTTATTTGCACTGTGCCTAATGAACTGAAGTAGTAGCGGCCGCAGTATGACGTAATATTTACCTAGGAAACTCACGTGACAGCTATAACCAGCCATTTGTAAATGTGACACGCAATGAAAAACCAAGTGTCCCTCGATGAGACATGTAACCACGGGCCGTCAGTTGCCGCAGGAACGTATTTTCCGACCGGTTTGTGCAATTGCTCAAAAGATATCAATTTTCTAAAATGATTGGCGAGTAGCCCCTGAGACAGCTGTCGCCGATGTACTAGTGGTGCTAGGGAAGGGATTCCGCTTAAGCAGAGCGCTGCTTCAGCGCGTCTTCTCCACTTATACCTAGGTACCAAAGTATTTTTCTTTACGAAAAGGAACCTTCCTTAACAATACCATCAAAGCCAATCAATCGCCAAGGCGGCTAAAAACGCTATATGCTGATAAGGCGATTGTTATTGCGTGCCTTCTGCGCGCAATTTGTCTCTCTCCCGTTGCCTTTTCTTCCTCTCTCTATATCTATCTATCTCGCTCGTTCGCTCGCAGTCACTTTCTTTTTGCCAATGATTTGGGTCAAAGTTTTCTTATTGAGATCTGAGACAAAAAAAAGCGGAAGACAACTACAATGTTGCGGTGCCGCTAAGTCGGGCATCGGTCAACTTTGTCGGCCAACTCCATGACGGTAAGCTCTTAATCTCCGAGAGCTGTGATACAATATCGAGTGCGACCAAGCAAACTCCCGCTACGGCCGCAGCATGTGAATCTGTCACGTACGGTTCGAATGCCTACTGTGCTTCTGTGGCCAGCGTTAGCGATTAGCTAGCAGATCTCCAACCAGGAATAAACTTATTCTTGCTTTCGTCTTTCTTCTGGTTCAACATACAACAACTTACAACCGAACAAAAAACGACAAAGCTCAGCAGCGGCGCTGACGGTTCTAGTAGAAGTCGCAAGTTGCAATTTTTTCCTTACTTCCTTACGTTGTTCGGTCAGCTGGGAGAAATCCAATATTTCAACTAGCCAATTGGAACTGGTACGAAATTGGACAACGGTGCCGCCTGCATCGTTCATTGTCCAGCAGGAATCCAGCTGCACGTTGCGCACGCAAAGCTCCGTAGTAGTGGAGAATACGCGAGTATACAATATTAAGAATGATCTATATAAGTCTGCTACTGCTGTATTTGCTGTCGCTGTCGTCGTTGCCGCGATGCTATTAATGCTGTCTCTGGCATGAATGGCGTGCTGCCGCTGTTGCTGTTGTCGTTGTTGATGTAGTCGTCGTTGTTGATGTAGTCGTTGCTGTTGTTGTAGTCGTTGCTGTTGTTGTAGTCGTTGCTGTTGTTGTAGTCGTTGCTGTTGTTGTAGTCGTTGCTGTTGTTGTAGTCGTTGCTGTTGTTGTAGTCTTTGTTGTTGTTGTTGTAGTCGCTGTTGCTGTTGTAGTCGCTGTTGCTGTTGTAGTCGCTGTTGCTGTTGTAGTCGCTGTTGCTGTTGTTGTCGTAGTCGTAGTCGTTGTTGTTGTAGTCGTTGTTGTTGTTGTGCGTCTAGACACACAAAGACAAATATGTAAGTAGAAAGTTGCTCTTGGGAAAACAGCAACGCGGCGAATAAAGCGCGGCATTATTAGTGTTGCTATAGTTTGAGGGACTTGGGACGGGGCGGCTGCAACCGGGTGAAAGCCGATAGCATAGTAGCACACTGGCGAACAGCTGCTGCAGCATAAACTCGTTCGAGAGAGCATACAGGGCAGCCAGAACAGAGCCCGGATGCGGCCCACCATCCAGCACAAGCATCAGAGCAGAGAAGCTTACGTGTATTTATTGTTGTCGTCGGGACCGAGAGAGAAGACAGCGAGAGAGAGAGAGCGAATTCTCGAGATGCTTTTGCACATGCATTGCGTTGAGGTGGAGAGCGGGAAATCGAGATCGATTGGGGAGCTAAGCATGCTCCGGCCGCCCCCGGGGCGCCCCTGAGATGCGTCAAGCACAAATGATTCTAGTGACCGTTGTAGTAGAGTAGAAATAGTCGCTGTAGTAGTAGTAGTAGTAGTCGACAATGCAGATGGCAGAAAGGCTAAGATACGAGTGGACGCCGGCGCCAAACAATGAACAACGGCAATGAGGATCAAGAGCATGCCGCCTTCATAGCACTTCGTCTACACTCGACTGGAGGAGATCCTCTAAGCAAACTTGGTTGTTGTTGTTGTTGTCGTTGCTGCTGTTGTTGTTGTTGTTGTTGTTGCTGTTGTGGAGTTTAGGCTTTTCATGGAGGCCTTTCCTTGTCGTGAGTAACAGTTTGTAGAACATGATTACCTAACCACTGAGGGCGCTCGTCAGGCCATTCGTATGAGTTGTTTGTGCCGGACAACATCAATCTAGTAATTCCCATAGGCGGCAATAGGATCAAGGGACGGCGGCTGACGCATCCAGATAGACAAAGCCATATTAGGCTTGCTCGGCTTCTTCTTCCTTGCTGGTAGTGTACTATAACAAACACTAATACTGCTGCTACTACAACTACTACTAAGCTAAGGTGCACTATCTTATCAGCCATCTTTGCTCTTATGGGGGGAAGGGGCATCTTGTCCTGATAATACAAGCATTTCTTCATGTCTGAGATCAGCGGGGCTAAGCGGATATGTCCTGTTTTCTTCTCTTTTGCGAAGTCGCATGCAGGTGGGGTCTATTTCCCGATCAGCCAGAAGGAAGACTGTGGCTCTGGTCCGCAGCAACAACATCAACAGCCAAACATCCGTGCAGAATATTTGACATGGAATCAGCGGCGTCGAGCTTTAAATAAACATTGCCGTACTCCTGACTGTGGCCTGACTCCGCCATTAACCCTCCCTGACTCATAAGCTAATTCAGCTCGTTTCGCCTTCCATGAATCCGTAGGCAACAATGTTCTTGACTTTTCCCAGCACCCATCTACTTGGAATATTTTGAGCAGTCCTTAGTCCTTTAGCAGTCCTCAGGAAATACGATATACCCGGGGTCAGGGATCAACTTCCCAGCTCGCTTCCCCACCGATTCGGGTCCATCACCGTGTCGATGACCGGTGTATGGGAGCCCGAGTCGGTGAAGGATCTCCTGACTCTCGGGTTATCGAAGAAAAACCTGATCGACCTAACCGTCCTGGCCATGCAGGGTACCCTACGGGTCTTCCGGGCGCACCGGGACCACAAGAGCTGGGTCCGTCGCGGAGGAGGAGCAGGCGAACTCACCGGGAGGCGATTTTAAACTATTTTTTTAGGCGGGCACTGCCTCAGTGTGCAAATGTGCAATTATTGAATAAATTCAATGTTGTATTCCAAATGCTAAAAACTCTGATATCACGGTAACTGCATTTGCGTAAGTAAGCCCTGGTAATGTAGCCCTGTGGCATCCCAGGCGGAAGCCCACCTTTGTGTGTGCATTATCTGAGGCATATGCACTATGTGTAAGAATTACTTTTAGTTATACAGCATCTCAGAAGTTTGATAATTTCCCTGTTAAGCCCTTGATTTTTAAGTACATTACGGAGTCCCACTCTGCATACTTTCTGCCTAGACCCCGATTGCATTTCGCCCAATACCTCATTACTATTTACCCATGCACTAATTGTAAGAAACACGCTATCAGTCAGTATGTTACTATATAGACCGTATATTGCCTTTTAAGTTGTCAGTTCCTCTCTTCTATCCTTTA
Source organism: Dermanyssus gallinae (assembly GCA_003439945.1). NCBI lineage: Eukaryota > Metazoa > Arthropoda > Arachnida > Mesostigmata > Dermanyssidae > Dermanyssus > Dermanyssus gallinae. The sequence continues at coordinate 104,461 of QVRM01001250.1, read as the reverse complement.
AAGAGATATCTAATCTACTCAAGCTTTTACATATTTTCAAAACGCTGGCAATTTAGATACCAATAATTTTGGTAAAGGTTTAATAATAAACTTGGTGACCCTTATAGGCTGCAGGCCTACGATCGTATTCCACTTGCCTGTACCGCATGGAGAACATTATATATGTGTATATATAGTGCTCCAGATGTGAAGTATTATATATATGTATATATATATACTTTTGCCGATTTTTTTCCTTAAAGAAAATGAGTTTCGGCAATTCATGAGGAATTTAAAAAACAAAAATAAAGGAGCAACAAATCTGGATTAAGTTCTGCGTTAAAAACTAAATTATATGTTCCAAAGTGGTGGAAATGTTGGGAACTGCTTATGGTGACCAAGCAGTGTCTCGAAACACGGTGTATACGTGATACCGTCGATTTCGCGACGGACAAAAGGAGACCGAACATGGTTCCCGTTTGAGAAGGCTTTTTGCGGATATAACAAAAAACGTTAACAAAGTTCGTAATGACATATTCAACAATCACCGAATTACTTTCAGAGAGATAGCTGAAATATTGGAAATAGAAGACATAGAAAAACATCTTAACAAGAGCAACTTAACTTGAATTTATAAAGACGAGTCTAAAAAGTGTTTTGAAAAGAGGGAAAAAATGTGGCACAAGCGCATTGCTGCGGACGAGATCTATTTTAAAGGAAGCAAAAGCACTTTGGACGATAAAATCAATATTATTTTTTAAATAAATATGTACGTTTGCTATATTTCGGCACCTTCCACACCCAGCCAGCTACGGATCATCCATGTATTTTACCATAAAAACGAAGTATGTGCTCTCACGTATTGTTCTAATTAAAATTGACACTGAAAAGTAGACCTGTTGGTTATCACGAGCCATCTACATAGAAATCAGGACTCAACGATTCCCAGCGAAACTAATCTCCGACTGCCGCTCTGTTCCTCTCCTCTATCAAACCATAGCTTTTCGAAGGCTGATCTTCTGAGTTTACTTATACCGTCCCTTCAGTAGCTTTTTGCTTAGGAGCGATCTCAGTTTGGAGCGGTGTACGAACGCCACCTCTTTCGTCGTGGCAGTAATAAAGACTGCACAATTAACCGTCAACGAGACGGTAGTTAGCAAAGTAAGTCAAGTGCTTGTATCTTCTTCTTTTGGTATAAAATGTACGGACATTCGGGACAACAGCGGTATATAGACGAGAACTTATGGTCGACAAGTTTGTCAACAAGCTCAATTCGCAAAATTCCTATCATCCAGGTTTAATGCTCCGAAATGTGTTTGATTGTCATATTTGCTCGCCTTCCGATAACCTGCTCCGACTCTCGTTTGGCTCCTCGCCTGTTTACATCGATGAGATGAAGCTACTCGTCTTTTCGTACTCCGGATACGTAAGTCGGGTCGGGAGAAGCTTGATTGGCGCACCTGGTCGGGAACGCTTCGGCTGTTGGCAGTCGCCAGCAGAACACCGTGGCTATCCCAGGACTTGCTGTCTCGTTTACCGCGCGGCTACTACCCCGTCATGTATCCTCTCCCGGGCTCCTTTGATTTGCATGCGCTGCTTAAGGGCCTAACCACTTGGTCTCTGTTATTTGCGCTCGCCTGTCAATTGTAACTCGCCTAGCTCATTGCCAAGATCGAGGTCTAGGCAACAACCAGTTTTCACCAGTACGTTCTGGTCAATCAGCACATATCTCGTTCGGGTGCTCTGGGTCTTCTGCAAACCGGCGTTTTGCCCGTGCCCAGGTAGCATCCCCTGCTAAATGATTTAGCACAAGTAGTGGTCGTAGCGGTAGCCGTAGTAGTAGTAGCAGAAGGCGGTACAGATGGCAGTAGGTTAGCAAGAGGTGCAGCGTCAAACAATGAAGGGGAAAATGATGAGAATTTAAAGAGCTCGCCTCAGCGAGCTGTTCATGTACTCCGCCAACTGGCTTCACGCTTGGAGAGTAGCCTGCAAGTATACTGTGCCGTTGTAGTTTTAGCGTAGAGGCCTTATCTTGTCTTAAGTTACATTTTATTGAACATGACTACTTTGCCATTCGCTAAAGCTTCGCACCAGGCCAATCATTGTTGCTGTTGTTGTTGTCAATGCTGGATTCCTCCGTCAAACCTTGCCCCGATCGGGACCCGCAGTGAGGGCGAAGACGGCCTTGGCCAGGCCAGAAGCATATCGGGCCCTCTCGTGTTTCTCTTTGGTTTTCTCTTCCTCGCTGTGTACGAGTGCTACTACATCAGCCAAAACTTGTAGCACGCTATCCGTTTTCATGATGAGCGACACGAAAACACGCTTCAGCAATCTGGCAGAACCCGGATTATTAGGAGAGACCCCAGGGGTCGGGGGAGTGAAAACGGGCGGGTTGGGGGGCGGAACGCGTTAAAAAACAGATATCTGGGTTAGAAAACGCAACAACGATTAAGAGAAGCGGCAAAGAAAAGGGGAAGAAGGAGAAGAAGACGAAGAAACAGAAGACGAAGAAGAATATGATGATGATCATGCGTTGCAACCGATAGTGCATAGCATTACTCTACATCTACGCCTATGCGAAATTCATCCATTCATCTTATTGATGCAAACGGTGTTGGCTTTTGTTAAATTCGTAGACGCATTTGTCGTCGTAGCAGCATTGTAGCATAACAATTGTCACACACCCCCACAGCATCACCCCACCCCCCCATCTCCCACTCTCATCATCAGCACCTTTATACTCATGACGAGTATAATTTTTATCACGGTTATCATCATCATCATCATCTTGAGTGACAGTATCAAATGGTGTGGCCGCGTTTGCGACAACGCGCCAGATAGAAGCGACAGGGGCGCAGCACGATGAGCTGCTCGATCAGGAGCAACAGGCAGCAGCAGCACCGGGCTGTAATGATCTGGCCCAGGGTGGTCAGCGCCCTGCGTGGTCAACATCGTCGATGCCGACTGGCTGAATGATCGGTCAGCTTCTTTCAGCCAAGGTAATGACGATGACGAGCTGAAGATGGTGAGCTCTATACAGTTCACAGGCACATGCACGTATCGGAACAGCAGCAGCAACAGTCACAGTTAACACCTTGGGGTTCACGACGACAACAACAACGCCAGCGACAACAACGTCTGCGACGACGACAACAACATCAATGACAACAACAATAACGCAGTGACGACGACGACAGCAACAACAACAACAACGTCAATAACAACAACAACAACATCAATAACAACAACAACAACAATAACGCCAGTGACGACGACGACAGCAACAACAACATCAGCAGAGAGCAACAACAACAACAAAAACAACAACGCCAGTGACAACAACAACAACACCAGCGACATATTGTGTCGCACCGACCGACTACGGAGTCTCGTCTGGAACTATTACTACGTCTGCTGCCGTTGGGTTGTTGCTTCTACAGCTTCTGCTGCGGCAAAGTCTGCTATCGTTTTGTTGTTGTTGTTGTTGCTTCTACAGCTCCTGTTGCTGTCAAGTCTCTTGTTGTTGCTGTTGTCGCTGTTGTTGTTGCTGCTGTTAGGCAATACGGCCAAAACAAGATCGCTTCCGTCGTCACTGCCGTCATGTCGACTACGCGACATGTCGCTCACTGTCATCGCATGATCATCGCAGCCCGACGTTGATCAACTACTACTACTACTACATCGCTGCAGTGCTGAGACTCTGGATCCTTTTCTGCCATGTTCCTCTGCGATTGGTCGATTTTGATCGTTCGATGTTCTCCCTCTTTCGGCCCTCGATACATCTCATTCTCATCCTCTCCCCATCTCTTTCTCTCAATTTCGCTTATTTTTCGCACTTCAATTCGCGCGTTCTGTATTCCTACACCCTGCACCCCACCCCAGCCCAGCCCCCTTCGCTTTGTCATCGTTTTCTCTACCCGCTGCAAAACTCTCTCTCCTCGGGCATTTCTACCGTACTCTGCGCACAAACACATGCACATCACAATCTTGTACTATCGACTCTCGGCTCCCCTGTGCTCCCTCGATAGAGCGAGCTTGTCCATCTATCGATCTATTTCTACCTATACCTATCTACCTCTCCCTTTAGTTCTCCGTGTCGTTTTATCTTGTGTTAGTTTCGTTTTTCTCCATTTTTCCGTTTTCTTCTTCCTGTCTGCATGTTTCACGTGCAATCTTCAGCCGTTGTCGTTTTAGCTGCGTTTCCCTGTCAACTACCAGCTAGCCGGACGGGCGAACAGACAAAGAAACAAGCAGACAGGCAGACATCCAACGCCAGTCAAAGCCAGTAGAGCAATAGTTGACTGCGGGGTTCCATAATATACAACGCCGTCCGTGCTCTCTCTATATGCTGCTACTGTGGCCACTGCTCGAGTGCGGTCAGAGCTTGCCAGAGCCTCTGCCGCCGCCGCACGATGGCCACCGACAGGGTGCATTCATCAATATTCGTGTTCTTCGTCATCTCTACTAACCCAGTTGACGTTGCGTTGTCCTTCTTGCGGTCTAGCCGTCGGTTCTGCAAGACGTCGTCGTCGTCAAGACTTGGAATGGGAACAACCGAGCACGGAAAATAGGCAAATATGTACATAAATAAATACATCTAGTCCAACGTCGACGGTCTAGGAAGTACAGCGTAAACAGATAAACGCGCCGCTGTTCATGTCGATGTATGTCCTCTTTTGTTGGTTTGCTTGTTTATACACACGTTTACATTATGTATATATTATGTATTATATATATATATATATATATATATATATATATATATATATATATATATAATATACAGGATCTTGCATAACAATATGTACATATTTTTTTGTTTGGTAGAACTCGGCAAAAAAATAATTTTTCCCCTGAAAGGTGGGGGCGAAAACGTCTTGTTTAGGTGTTTAGGAGGAGGATGAAATTTATAGTAGAAGTAGTTATTTTGTCTTTTTTTCTCCTACAGAGTTGTGCAAAATCTACGCTTGCGGGAGAACCAATTAACACGCGAAAGAACTGGTCATATCGGCGTGTTCGGCGTAAAATGTTGCCTTTACGATAAAAAATGTACGAAGAACGATCGTCAGGCAATAGCAAATTTTATGCCCATCATTTCCGTACCAAAAGTGATGGTGCTGCGTTGCGTAATCGCTGTGTAACAAAACTTTGTGACAGCCATAGTTGTTATGTTTTACGTTGAAGCTTTCACGTTCTGAACTGTATAATTTTGCAAAGACATTTCCGCCCCCTCCTTCCATTGGGAAAAATATTTTCTTGTCGAGTTCTACTAAACAACAAAATATGTACCTAATATTCTCAAACGTCCTTTGCAAGTATGCATCCTTTATTATCGATACGGCTTAGTTAATTGGCAATGCAGCACGTTCAGTTTGGTGCGGATGATAGGCACATTTTTACGGATTTGCACGTGAAAGCTTCCACGTAAGACATAAAAACAAATCGACTTTTTTTAAATGACTTTTCTTAAATTATGGCGATTTGCCTGCTTGAATCGCGTGCCATTCAGCTTATGGTATAATTTTCCGCCAAACACGCTGGTATGCTCGGTTTCTTCGTGCGGGTTCTCCCGCAAACGTAGATTTTGCCCAACTATATAGGAGAAAGAAAACAGAATAACTACTTTTATAAATGTTATCCTCACTCCTAAACAAGGAGTTCCGCTCCTTCCTTCCATTACTATAAATTATTTTCTTATATTTATGTATGTATATATATATATATATATATATATATATATATATAAACGTACAAATGTTTTTCTTGCCGAGTTCTGCCAAACTAAAATATGTACATATTGTTATATAAGACCCTTCATATATATATATAGTAGTTTGCGACCTGATGGATATGTAACCCCGTTTCTGAGCATCTTCGTATCCGCCAAGTTCTTGGTTAAACACGAGCAGGGATAGATCCTGCTACATCACCTGATAAGATATTTGACATTGCCTGTGGCATGGTATATCATTGGTGTGAGTCTGTTCTGACCTCCGCGCTGCCAAGAACTTTTATCCTTTCCGCAAAACATCTGCTACTCAATCAAAAAAGGGCCACATCTTATGAGATGAGTCGGAGTTTATAGTTTTCGGGTCTCTGCCACACTTTAGACAAAGAAAAACGATTGTTAGGCCTATCAGCTTGCTAAAAGGTGCAGCTGCCGGACGTACTTAAGCGAATGTAACAGAAGCCACAACAACTGTTGTCCCTTACGCCTGTCTGGCGGACACTCGCTCTTTTGCCGAGCTAGGACCAGGACGCAATGCAAGGCGATGTAAACGCAAACGATGTTTGTCCTAATCGAGATAATTATGAAGCTATTTATAATTTTTGGATTTCGGTGTTTACCCCGGTGTCTAGCGGGCGGATCACAATGCAGCGATGCACAAGCGATTATGTCGATGGCGCGACATAATTTGCTTTATACGAGGAACAACAACAACAACAGCAGCAGTTGGGCACAATGAGGGGCTGCCTCGAGGACAAGCTCGACTGGTAGAACTCTTCGCAAGCCCAAGTGTAGTTAGTTATTCACATTTCCCTGTAACTATAACATTAAATAAAACAAAAAAAAACAACAGCATTTCTACGGTAACCAACTGCTAGTTTAGCCTCAGGCTAACAGCCTCACCAGTCCCTCCTGTCACGCTCAGTCCACGGGCAGCAACTGTAGCAGCAATGCCGATCCGAACGCCAGCTGTTCGTCCGTGCCGGTCTGGGTCTGCGCACAAAGCAAATATAGCTACACGCACAAACATCTTTATTTACGCACTAGACTGCATATATATATATATATATATATATATATATATATATATATATATATATATATATTTATATATAAATATATATATATATATATATATTTATATATAAATATATATATACATGCATAGGATCTCAGAACTTATTTAACTCATAATGGGGCGTAAACAAATGTTCCCCTGTGAACGTGACGACAATTTACATCAGCATCCGGACAAGGTGCCAGGCATCCGTCCTGTGCTGTTTATCCAATGACAGCAAAATTAATCAGCACCAAGAGTCCCCGTGGCTAATCTGCGACATTTGCTTACCGTACCAATAACTACCTCGGTAATTTTACCTAGACCCCGTAAGGTCTCACGGTAAAAATGACGACATCCCATAGATAATGCCGATTTCCGATACTTATATCTCTCTCTTCTCCTACGTGCAAACATATATATATATATATATATATATTAACGGTGTTCAAACCAATCTAGAAACGAAATACTACAGTTTTAAAATACGAAATAACACTGTGAGTATAATTAAGAGCATAAAGTCGCCAGAATCCCTAGCACATGTGTCCCACTGCTACACGAGCCGAAGGACTCCCTGTCCCCACAATTCCTGAGGCTGTGAAGAGCCAGTACTCCCTGTGTACTTCGACCGTCGCCCTTTGAGATGTTTTTGGCGGACCAAACTGATGGAAGTCGCAGGGCGACACGTCGTGGAGCCGAATCACTCCATCCGTAAGCTGCCCAGGCCGCTTGCTCTTGGTGCTGAAGTTGCGTTGACGCTGTCCCCTATCGTCACTGCCCCAACATTTGCATTGTGACACGTCGATCACTTGTCACCAGGTCGTTCACGTTTTCCATGAGTTCGGCGGTGATTACAGTGTTCGTCTGGTCTGGTATCGGGTAATCACTCTAACACTCCCGGCTTTCACGAAAGCGGGCACTCATCTTTCTCAGTGATTTGTCGGACACACACACACAAACAGTCCCCTGTATACGGCCACCATCCGGCGACAATAATAGCGGCCGCTTGTAAGCTACCAATTCATGGTGAATAACTCTGAAATAAACACTATAATAGCGGCCGATTGAACACCTTCCGCAGTCAGAAATCTGGTAATTCCTCGCTGTTCCTCAGTTTTCGAATTTTGCAATGGAATTGCAACTTCTCTCCTTCGTCATATACAGGCGCCTGCGCATGCGCACAGTCACCGCGGACTCTTCACTCGTGTTTCTAGACGTATTACTGCGTTACTTTAAAGCAGCATATTAAAATCCCGACCAGTTTGGCTGTTACGACATTTCGTACATTTGAACACCGTTTATATATGTATACGCACATAGGGACTCGGACGTTGTTTCTTAATCTTCCGCGTAATGGAGAGTTAGTTAAAATCGATTTTACTAGTGGACGTATTTGTTGATGCTTGGGAGCAACATTTAAGTCGATTTTGCTACATACAATTATGTGTGAGCAAATGGCGAGCATAAACATGTTGGTGCTACAACGGCAGTACCCAAACATCAGGCTGTGTCTCTGTATATTTTACTTATACTACGTAATTCCAAAAATTACATGCTCCATCTTTCCTAGTTTGGAAGAGTGGCAGGTCTCAGCCCTGCCGACGTGCAATGGCAAGGCCTCCTCCTGGGGTCTCCGCCTTCTTGATCACGGAGGTCCCGGCACCAGGTAAGTACTTCGTTTTGTGCTGGTCTTTTGTCTAACTTACAGCTAGGGTTAAATGCACAATAGTATTCGATCGATTAGATGGATGAAGTTCCATCTTTGGGGATGGATCGTGCATAGATTGTCCAGACAATTTTGAACTAAACAGCAGCAACGGGCGGCGAGAGGATATTGGGTTTGGACGCCAAGTCCGTTCTTAAGCTTTATACTGCACGAACACCTCAGACGTACTAAAACACTCCCGGCTTCCACGAAAACGGGCACTCATCTTTTTCAGTGATTTGTCGGACACGCACACACAAACAGTCCCCTGTATACGGCCACCATCCGGCGATAATAATGAAAATTTCTGATAAAATTCATCGAAGTCGGTCTTTTTGTTTTTGAGACTCGTCAAAAGTAAGTGAACGCGCTTCCACTCACAGGAGTGGGGCGGCACCGATCGGCTGGCTAGGTGATGGTCGCCTTCATTTTTTTAAATATACATATTTATTCACCGTAGTTGTTGGTGGTAGGCTTCTCTTTCAGGCGTAACATTGCGGCGATGGTCGAACTGGAAGAAAGTAGTACGGTGACAAGCAATTGGTATACTGCAGAATGCCCATCAAATTTGTTTACTTCGCTTACCAGAAAATCCTCTAAAGTGTCTCTTAGTCGATGGTTTCGGTTTTCTCGGTTTTCACTATATCTATCCACTGGTAAAACACTGAGCGTGTTCACCCGACCTGGCACCGCGCAATTTATTCCTCTTTACGAAAAGCAAATAACTTTACAGGCGCTAAAAGGAATACGCTTTAATTGTCGTGGATCGATGCTACTTTCAGAAATGTTTATATTCTGTTGCCAAAAAACGCTCTACTTCTTATCATAGATTTTCATCAAAAACTTTACCGAGTCGCCACTCACATACCTATGTGTACGCACATAAACATATGTATACAAACATAAGTGATATATATATATATATATATATATATATATATATATATATATATCACTTTGTTTGTAAAGTCTGCGAAAAGAACAGAGATCGGCGCAAACAATGACGGGGCTATTAAAGCAAACAGATAACGCAGACAACGAGACAATCAACTACTGCTCAGTATAACCGCGACTTTTGCGCCATCACTCCGGTTATCGTTGCTGTTGTTGTGGTTAATATTGTTGTTCGTTCTGGCGCCGTTGCCGCCATTAACGCAGATGTCGATGTTGTTGTTGATCTTCTTGTTGCTGTAGCGGTGGCATAGGCAGCTGTTGTTACAGTTAACCACTAACTGGTCTAGCCGCCATGGCAGGCATAGATGATGTAGTACTTCCAGTAGGTATTGTTATTGTCACTGATGTTGTTGTTGTTACTGTTCTTGCATTTGTCGTCAAGCGAGAGTACGCACACATCGAGAAAAGTACACAGAAACCACTCACAGTTAAAGCAACCATATCATAAATTTCAACAACAACAACGACAGCAACAACAACAACAATAACAACGACGACGACGACAACAACAACAACAACACCAACACCACCAACAACAAAAACACCAACAACAACAACAACACCACCACAACAACAACAAGAGGACCAGTAACGGCAACAGGAACAACAACAAAAAATGATGAGAGCACTAACAAATATAACAACAACACCAGATTCATTATTAGCAGCATTAGCAGCGACGACAACAACAACAATACTAATTATAACGATAGAGCAGCAACGACAATCACCCACAGGAACAACAATTTAAGTCGCCAGTCAACTAAGCGTCCAGTCGAAGGTGTCGTTTGGCTAAGGCAACGTTTAGCGTTGACAATTTTTGTAAACGCCTTATAATGTAAGCTCGCCATTTTTGCGGCGCCACGTGCGCTTTCAATATGAACGTGAAATAGTAATTATGAAATGCAAACGTAATCGATACAATGAGGCCAGCAGCTCAACGCCTCAACGGTGACAGCGCCAACGATAACAAGGCCACCTAAATTGGCTCACTAACTAATGAACGCACTGGCTAACTAGTGTAGTAGTGACTAGTTACTACATTGAAACTAGGAACCTGTATATAGGTGACCAGCTACTTCCCAAAACAAAAAAAAACTAGTATTTGATATAGCTGTTAGTTACTGAATCGATTGAACTGGTTTCGCAAGCTGCGTTACGTGACGCATACAAGGAGAACAAGCGGCAAACCGGACGAAGGCGGGCAAGAAAAATTGGAAGAGAAAGAGACAGTGAACTGTACATACAGCAGCGGCGTGCGGACATTTCAACTTTACAGCCCCCCGTTGAAGGGGTTGCGGGGTCCTACGAATATTGTACATCATTCCTATTTATGCATGCGGAAACTTTTGTGCACAGCATGCACGCTACTCGAGCCAGGCGGCAGGCAGCAAAAACAAAAAAACAACATAAAAGACATTCCAATGCAAGCAAAGACGAAGTTTTTCTCGACTAAAACAGGCCAGCGTCTTGGTTTTCGATGTTTCATGAGTTGGAAGTGGCCTACCGTGCGCTGTATTCCCCCCGACCACCCCCCGCCCGCTCGCTCGCTCAAACCCCCGTCACCACGATAAGGGAAACGACCTCTTCTTAGTTTGGGCAAGCTGCTCTCTGCGCTCACGCTCGCTGCGATGCGTTTTACGATCGAAGAATATCGAAAATAATACGCTACGCGCAGCCATACATAATCACGTATAATGAATAGTACGGCTATTTCGATAATTGCGACCCGTCGACACTCGTCGATGGTCGCGGCGGCGTCATGCCGTGTGCGTCTATGCATTGATAGCGGCAGCAGCAACAACAATAACAACAACAACAGCAACAATAACGACAAGAACAACAACAACAACAACGACACGAACAGAAGCGCCCAATAATGCGCTTCGGGTAGCTGCCAACCATCAGACAGCAGCTGCCGAGGCAAGGCGTTGCTTTTCGAAACGCTTTTAGAAGCTTCCAATTTGCGCAATAATAGCAAACATAAGTGCGAATCACTGCATTGGCCTTAATGATCGCTCGCTGATTAATCGTGTTTATTATCAAACAAGCAAGCAGTATAACCGAGAATAGTGACGCATGTTGGTTCTCGAGCATATAGAGAGAGAGTAGGTCTCACTGGCCGCGTATCTGATGCCAAGCGGCGATGATTGCCCATAGTGAGCGGTCGCACTTGCCAGAAGATACCAGCGCCAGAGATGGGAAAGAGTGGAATGAAATCTCGCTAGGTACCATTTCGTTGATGCGAGATCGTAAAAGCTAGCGTAGCAACTTGTAGCACGTAAAATTTATCGATATAGACTAGGAATAGGTTATGAGAAGTGTGAAGTCCCGAAACCCTAGGCCACGTCGAAAACAATAGCTGTAAGTGCATCGTTAGGTGTGTGCTCTATTCTGGCTTTAGGAGTGATCCCACTATAGCCGCCGCGTAGCACAGCACTAGTAGGAAAAAGACTTCTTGCAAACTCAAAGCAGATTCTCCGTGGGAACACTTATCAGATTCAGGACGCGAGGCGCCACGCAGAGATCACTCTGCAGTATTTTGGCGAGATATATTCCAATTGGGGCAGCCATTTCAAAGTCTCCTGAAGAACGAGTCCCAGGCACTCAGTAGTTTTAGATAAGGCGACTTGTCATCCTAGGTGCAGGTGTGTAAATCACTCAGATCGATAACGTAGTATCATTAGCAAATGTGATTGCTTAGCCATGCTTAAGAGCCGGAAATCTCAATAAATTAAAATTGAAAATGATTGGTTTGCCGAGAAGAATTTAATCGAATCGAGATGTCGATCCAGCCGTACCAATACCGATCTGACGAGGCTCTTTGAAATAAAGTCAGCGACCGAGGTCGACCTATGGTTGACTTCGAGGTTACACTCTCCTTTTCTTTTCAATATTGGAAACACCGCTGGAGGTTCAACCTTGGTGGCAAAATGCCACCAAGGTTGACAAGAATGGATGACGAATAACGGTAGTCAGAGATCCTGCTATATATATATATATATATATATATATATATATATATATATATATATATATATATATATATATATAGATAGATAGATAGATAGAGCTGCTAGCTTTAACAATTTTACAGACACTCGCACGACACCTTGATTATTGTCCGCCCAAATATTGAGTAGAAAACCAAGTACCTCGGAACTCCGGTAAACGAAAATTATCTGTAATTGTTCTCCGATGTCTCGGCTAGTAAGACTCTTATAGCACTGTTCAGCTCGATACGTATGACCGCACCGGTACATATAATAAAACTATGCGGTGTTGCCTAATGTAGTAGAGTGACGATATAGTCCGCCTGGTACCTTTTCCGAGTCCTACAAGGTTGTTTTTGGGACACCTATTAAAGTCGTTAGATCTTAATTCAGCAGCCTGACATCTATCACAGATTCTGTTGAAGAATTTTCAGAGCCCACGGGAGTCACGAGGTAGTTCATAAAGACGATTATTATAGAATGCACCCCTCGCATTTCGGAACGCGTTGAGATAGTGGCTATGACTGTTTAGATAGGCGGCATTCGTGTGCGGCGAAATCGTCTATCAGAGCCAACGACACATTTTGTTAAAATTACCGCGTAACCGCCGTTGAACCGGAGATAATAAACATGCGCTAAGCACAAACCAGAAACAAGAGAAACGACAAGGTTTAAAGACTTGTTATATATATATATATATATATATATATATAGTATAACGTCCAGAACGTCGAATTAAGATCACCTGCATCATATACAGCCAACAAGAAGCTTCTCTAATATGGTTTAGAAATTTGTCAATCGTAGTTTTATTGTGATTTCTACGAGGCATGCAAGTAATCATAGTAATCGAGTCAACTGCTACAGCATTGTCTAAAAAAGATAATATGACCGGGTAATTGTCGAAGAATAACTAAATAAGTCTCAAGAACCACGAGCCAGATAGTGGTGAATCTTGCGCAGTTTGAAGCTACAAAATCTATACACGAATCTGATGAGGTCCTGGTTATGCGGACCACAACAGGAGAGAGTTCTCTAGCGGAGGAGCACGATAAAAACCGTACCTTGGTGGAACCAAGGTTGACGGTAGCATCTGGTCACCTGAAATAACGTTAACATTACATGGTCACAGGTTAGAAAAAAGCTCTATATTATAACGTTAGAGGCTTGCGCGTTTTTTTTCTGTATACGTACCACCCGGACATTGTGATTTGGACTATACAAGGAGGGCAAGAATAAGATTCTACAGGTGGAACGCACATAGGCACTGACACCGCCGCTAAGTTTCCTTGGGTCCCTATTTCCACGAGAAATTCAAAGCCACGATTGAATGGGATGCCTGCTCTTGCCGAAACTTTAGACGAGGCCAATTACCCTTGATGATCGAGTAAGCGAGCACCACCCGCTACAGCAGCCTACGGGTTTCCCGCAGAGTCATAATTTAAATCGGTTGCAGTTCACGGCCGGTCCTCGTACGCAATATATTAGACAAAGCATGTCTTGCGATCACTCGTAGTGTATAGGACATAGAACGGTCATCATTAACCATCAACGTAAACCAGACAAAAGCCATGAATTTCCACTCAGAGGGCCGATTGCGACAATCCAACAAATTTTTCTTGGATGAATTCCGAGTAGGATTTGCTCCAAATACGTTTACCTCGACGTATAACTTACCCCTACTTGCATCTCCTTCGCAGCCAACATCTCCCGTCTGGCTAGCACTAGCGAAGCCGCTATGGTATCTATCACATGTCCCCAAAAGCTCTTTGTCAAGACGGCCTTAATTCTCTTCAGCGTGAAGGTCGCACCGGTATCTGGCATTATACTCATATGGGAATATCTTGATGAAATCTAGGATGAAAATAGTTGTACATACAGCTTGCACGTTTCTCGAAAACCACAGTAAATGCTGCCTCCTAAAATTAATTTTTAACTCAAACAAACAAGACCACCTCTTGACAGAGATCTTCAAGTGCGCCCCGGCACTATATGCAACGATGCACCAGGCATATCGCAGGCCGACTTCCCTAATGTTTGGTGTGGTTGAAATCACGCAATTAGCAGGTTGTCAGCAGAGGGAACGTAGCGGCTCTTTTGCGTTTAGCCTACTTCAGCATCAATACGTGCATCAGGTCTATCTCAACAATAGGACCCTTCTTGACAACGATCCTTTGGTGTTGCTCAGAGACATCAAAAGTCTTAGAGCGTGCGAGAAATGGAGCAAGCGGCAGCGAGGTCTCGAAGACTAAGAGCGACAACAGGTTATTGCTAAATTTAACCGAAAGCTCTCGGGAATCCTTATAAAAATCCGTGGTACTGTAGAGCTGCCGGGCGCGGCGATGCTTCCCGAGATGATCGGCGTGACACTGGCCGAGAAGAGAAAACCACTTTCTAACAGCTCTACCTATGGCTGGGCTTTCTCGGAAGTCACCATGCGTACTTAAGTGCTTCGGTACGCAGTGGGGATGCAAATGGTCTTGTACGTACTGCGGATTTCACCTGCCTTCCTTGTGCCGGCGAGGAGAGCCTTAAACAATATATGTGACCTAATACTCGAGGACAAGGCATGGCTGCAAGCCTACCGGTCGATCTTGGTGTAAGGGGCATTTGCCTGGCCACGGATCATGCCTTGCCTCGTCTCACAGGTGCGCCTTCGCAGTGGCCGCTACTGCTGGCGGAATCACCAGCCACCGTTTGGCTATGGGACGCGCGTCAGTCAGGTCGTCCTTCCGAGGAACAGGTCACCAGGCAGAAGGGGTGGGAACAAATCGCTACTCGGGCTGCCCACGTAACCCTTTCAAAGGCCTTTGACACAAGGCGTCGGCCGGATGTCCTTACGAGCCGGACTGGCATGATAATTGGCCGCTGGTGTGAGATGTCACTGTTCCCGCAATAGGGCAAGGATGCACTCAACTTGTTAAAAAAACGTTTATTTGGAAACAGCTCTTTGAGGCCACTGCCAAGCCAACATCGAGCGCATTCATCCGACAGAGGGTGTCGTTAAAACTACAGCGAGGCACCGCCAGGATAGTATTGAGTGGTCTTCAACACTAATAATAATAATAATTATTATTATTATTATTTTATTAATATCATTCAGTTGTAACAATTGTGAGGTATGAACGTTTAGAACGAGCCAGGTCTGCTTTGTTCCCTTTTCAGTTCATTGCGCCTATGTTTCAGTTCATACGCCATTATTATTATTATTATTATTATTGTAAGGAGGACGCCAGCGAAGCAACCGAGGAAGCCTGTAGCGATGAGGAATCTCATAGCGATTCGGAGTTTACCACGGTGACCCGGCATAAGCGCTCTCGCGCTATGAAGGTGCCGCCAAGAGTAAGATTCGACAGGCAGGAAGCTGTTATATTCTCCGCAGATGACAACGCCCTTGAGCACAACTTTAACGAGATCTGTGACGACATCGCGAAGATCGTCGGGGGGAAAATAGAGGAGCCTCGCTTCACGAAAAACGGAGAACTTGTCATAGTCGTGGAGAGGGAAGATGATAGAGCAACTTTACTCTCGCTATCGGAGTTAGCGAAAGTTAAAGTCTCATCAAGAATAAGCGGAACACGATCTACAATAAAGGGCAAGATCACCGGGGTTCATTCCTCAATCTCGGAATCGGCGATATTATCGGCGCTGCAGTCTTCCGGAGTGACAGAAGTTTCTCGGGTAAAAGCAAAGAACCCCAGAACCAACGCCGTGTCGGCTACGGAGCACGTTATTTTGACGTTCTCTGGCAACAGCTTTCCGGCTGAGGTGCGTCTGGGGCTTAAGCGACACGGAGTGGTACTATACCATGAACCCTCGCAGTGCTATAGGTGTTATAGTCTAGATCACTTCGCCGCTAACTGTAAAGCCCCAAGGCCCAAATGTCGAAAATGCGGCTCTATGGAGCACCTCAGAAAAGACTGCAATGCTCAGGCCCGCTGTTGTTTATGCAACGGGGAGCATGAGGCCACGTGGGGAGCATGTCCGCAAAGACTGCTACGCATGGAACAACTAAAGAGAGCCTCGCGAAGCATCATACAGAAGCAGCACGACGCCCCGTCAGTACCAATCTGCGTACCAGTATCTAACGTGCAAGCATCCGACAATTTTACAAAGCGAAGCTGGTCTTCGGTCGTAAAAAATGGGATAAAAGAAGTTGACGGTGGAAGTCGTATCCCCACGACACGCATAGAGGAAGCTGACCGTATTGCATTAAAGCCGGCAGCTCCGTCACAACAGCCAGACATATCGGCACAACCATCGACGGACAGTATTGTAGAAGAAGTACTCCGCAGACTATCCCCAATCATTCAAGAAACTATAACGAGCGTTATCTCAAAAGTCTTGGAATCCGTACTGCCAGTTGTTATACGCGCAGCAAGCGGAGCAATGGCACAGCCAGAGAAGAGCATAATGAACGCTACCTCGCTAGCTGAGTCGATCCAGCAAGCTTTCTATAATAATGCCAAAGAAACTACGGCACCCCCCGTGAATCAAAATGACTGTCGTGACAACAACAACAACAACAACAGCATTACGACCGGTGGATCAAAGACCCGGTGACGCTCGGAAAAGACCAAACTCAAGGAACAAAAGCTTACGCAAGTTATCAAAGTAGTACTATGGAACTGCGAAGGACATGGCGTATTAGAACTGTTAGGCGCGGAAGCACTCCGAGGAGTGGATATTCTAATTTTGACGGAAACTTGGGCTGTAAAACCTTTTACATTAGGGGGCTTTCACGGATATCACGCACTTGCACATAAAGGCGAGGGACGGGGTAGACCAAGTGGGGGGGTTTCAGTATTTACGAGAGCAGAAATTGGAGAAATGAAAATAGGAATAATAGCGGAAAATTTAGTAGCAATAGCGTCAAGGGGGGTGGAGATTGTGGCAGCTTATGTAAAGCCGGCAGGTGTAGAGTCTATTGAGACCATGACAGAACGTATTATGCTCGGGGTTAAGGCTGTGCCTAGAAAAGCACCTATGATTCTAGCGGGGGATTTCAATGCCAGGTTGGACAAGGGAATTTCTGAACGAACTGAAGCATTCTTGGAGATTATAACGGAGATAGGCTGTTGGTTAGTCAGCGAGCCCGGCCTAAACACATTTGAATGTAGTACAGGAGCGTCAGTCATCGACGTTTTTGCCACAGACGGAAACGGGAATGATATAACATTTTTAGGGGAAAATACATCTTTTCGGGAAGGAGCGGGACTTAGAAGGCATATACCCATGGGAATGACATTTAAGATTAGCAGCAGTGGGGAGGAGTGTAGCCGTAGGCAGGGGACCGGAACAAAATTGGATAGTGGGATTTTCTTAAAGGGAGTTGGGGAAGTGTGTCCACCAGGGGAAATTCACATAGAGTCATATGAGCGTAAACTGGTAAATCTAATCACAAGTGCAATAGTTCCGCGTCAAGAACAAAAAGGAAGGCCCTGGTTTAACGAGCGGTGTAGAGCAGCAAAAAATGCAAACAGGCTAACTAGGGACTACGTAAAGATTTTTCCGGTAATGAGGCCGTTAGCTATAATGGTAAAGAAAATGACGCAAAGGACATACAAGGAAGAGAAACAGAAGTACTGGGAAAGCCGGGAGTGGAAGTTGTTACAAGAGGCAGAGGAACACCCGCACAAATGGCTAAAGCATAAAAGAAAACAGCAGTGCCCAGTGGAGACTGAGAGACTAATTAAGCACTTTGCTACAGGGAACCGACACCACTCCAAAAGAAATAATATTATACAATGGGCCTTGGGACAAAGACACAAAGCTTGCACGGGAATGGGTAGTTCGCGAGATCACAATCGAAGACGTTGTCAGCGCAATTGAAAGAGCGCCTAGAGGTAAAGCGGCCGGAAACGATATGATAAGAAATGAACACTTAAAGCAAACGTTGGCACTGGCGCCATGCTGGAAAGCTCTATTCGATGAATGCCTAAAGTCCGGGAAAATGCCTAAAGCGTGGAAGGAAGATACTCTCATTGTTATACCTAAAGGGAAGGGCATAGAAACAGAGCCGGAAGCTTGGAGGGGAATAACACTTAAGAGTTGCCCCTATAAGATATTCTCGGGGATAATATCAGATCGACTTGAGCACTTCCTAGAAACCAGAAACGCAGTACCAGAAGAACAACACGGGTTTAGAAAATCCAAGTCGACCCATACGGCCCTGCGCCAATTGCTAGCAGAGATTTGGGAAACTCTAGCCGAGCCAAGAAGACCGCTATATGCGGTATTTATAGATCTTAAGGCCGCCTTTGACCTAGCGCCGAGAAACATAATTATGGAGAAGCTAGCCTTGGAGGGAGTTCCGAATCAGCTGTTAAAAATTTTGGGGGCCATCCTTAGGGAGAGCATAGTATGCATCGACAACGGTATAGGGATTGTGGGAACAGTAAAGCAAACAACCGGCGTGGCTCAAGGAGACGGGCTTAGCCCGTTGCTTTTTTTAGTATTATTGGGAGAACTACCCAACCGGGTGAGACAGGGGTGGACTCGAGAGTGGGCAAGTACTTTAATGTATGCAGATGACATTGTAATCTATGGTAGGAGTCTATTTAGGGTTAAACAGGGACTGGAACGAATAATTGATTATATGGACGAGATGGGGCTTAGCATAAACTGGCAAAAGACAGTAGCAGTTAAGTTTCGACGAGGGGGTCGATTAGCAAAAAACGACGTTATTCAAGCTAGGGGCAATGTAGTACAATTTGTAAATAAATTTACTTATCTGGGTGTCACTATAACGTCGAATGGTAGCAGTTTCCGAAGACATATAGAAAGCAGAGTGGGAAAAGCAATCCGAGCGGCAGCAGCAATTAAGAGCCCGCAAATGTTGTCAATACATACCGCCTCCGCTCTTTTCAAAATTAAAATAGAACCAATAGCAACATTCGGTATATCACTTATATGGGAAAAATTGGGAGAAACAGAACTGCAGTTACTAGATAGAGCCAGATTTTTCTTTATGAAACGGGTTTTGGGTTTAGCCAATTCAAGTAAGAATAGAATAGTTCATATCTTAGAGGGGGGGAGTTTAATGACACAGGAATTACAACTTCGATGGGGTTTACCTAGGACGAAAGCGTTTGAGGCTTATACTTTGAAGTGGACGGAAAAATTGAAGGGAATCGATTTAGGAATATATAATACGGTAGCGATGACAAGCACGGCCTGGCGAGCAGCGGGGTATAAAGGCAGACATTTAACTACGGCGTTTGCAGCCCACGGGTTTCATCACGTGTTATGTAGCACGGAAGAATTCCACGATCCTCAGGAGTGTTGCAGGTGCACGAGGTGCTCTGCCCAGTGCGATAGATACCACGCCGCAGCATGTTCTGCAGTTCAGTCAATAGCTGAGCTTGCAAGATGAGAGAAGACCCAATGACGTAAAGGAAGCACTAGTTGTGTCTGATGTAAATGTTTATAATTTTACCCAACCTGGGTGTTAATAAATAATACAGGTTTATTTCACCAGAAATTGGTAGATGCTACCTAAAATTCATATCGGCTAATAACATCTTTCACTACTGCATGCATTGAACCAGCTTCCATTTCCTTGCATTGCAGTATGTGGTATCGGTCAATATTACATGTGCCACAATATTTACATACACAATCTTCAATTTCAAAGCAATACCCTTTTAGGCATATATATTGGTGGTAGCCATGCCAGGTAAGTCTGCAGAGTACCCGTCTGTTCACTTGCATTCCCTGTTTCCAACAGTCTGTCGTGAATGCAGGGCCGTCAGTGAAATTCTCTATGGCAAAGCTCAAATTACGCTTTTCTCTGTATGCGCGATACTGCTCTACGACGAGTGGGCTAAAAACGTATTTGTCCAGGATAAGATCTTCCACAAAGCTTCGCTCTTGGCATAGTTCCATCGCCAAGGTTGTCGATGCGTTACGCGGCAGTCCGAGCATATATTTCACAAAATTTGCTTTTATTTTGTCTATCTCTTTAATGTTGTCTAAAATTAAGTTTGGTGCAATGGCCCGAAGGCAGTAAGTTATAATCGGAGCTATTTTTATCTTAAAAAGGTTCATTCCAGTCTTAATGTCAATTTGGGTAAGATCTCCGAGTAGCGTCATGGCCGATACTGCTTTTGCACGTTTGTTCTCTATGTGCTTTGTAAAAGATAGGCCAGGGGTCAAGATTACTCCGAGATAGCTAAATTGACTTACTAATTCAATATTTTGGTTATTGACCCTGATGATGTGGTCAAGACTGGCGTATCGACCTCCTCGGGAAAATCGAAGAACTTTTGTCTTGGATATATTAATTGTCAGCTTATACTGTGCGCACCATTGGCTCATTTCATTCAGGTAAAACTGTAGATGTGGTCTTGACTTGGCCATTATGATGAGATCGTCAGCGTAGAATACATGCGGGGCTTTAGCATTTCGAAGTATTTGGTTTAACCCTGTGACATAAAGGATGAATAAGAAAGGGCTTGCCGTGTCGCCTTGTGCTAGCCCAATTGTCTGTTTAACTTCTTGCGCAATACAGTGAGGCCCATTTCTGATTGTGATATAGTTCGCAGTGAGAATGCTTCTCATTAGGTTAAACATTCGGCCTTTGATGCCAAAATGCTGTCGCATAATATCCAGAAGGCAGTCTCTAGGTACACTATCAAAAGCAGTTTTGAAGTCAACAAACGCTGCGTAGGTCATCTGTCCGTCGTTGGAACGTTCCCGCACGTGATGAAGGACTTCCCTGAGAGCTCGTTCAGTTGAGCGACCTTCCAAGAACCCATTCTGTTCCGTTGGTATTAGGTCTTTACATTTGCTGTATAGTCGAGTCACAATTAGTGAGGTTAATATTTTGTAGACTACGCTAGTTAATGCTATCCCGCGGTAGTTCGCTGGGTCTGTGGCGTCGCCTTTGTTTTTGTAAATTGGTTGCAGGTAGCTTCGGCGCCATTGCTCGGGTATGTGCCCTTGTTCTAAGCATACATTAAACAGCGCTGTTAGCTTTGGGGCTATGAATGGGGTGTTAATAAACCATAATAATTATTATTATTGTTTATTAGTATTGTTTAAATGTTACAATTGTGAGGTATGAACGTGTACTCCTTGTCTTCTCCTATTTACAGGTAGTTCAATAAGTTCTTAGAATGAAAACCGAGAATTTTCCAAATCATGTTTTTAAATGTTTCTTATTCGATATACTCCCCGAGAAGCTCAATACACTTTTCCCACCGAGATTTCAGAGCTTTCATACCTCTTGAGTAGAATTCCGCGTCGTTAGACTGAAAATAGGCATTGACAGCAGCCTTAACCTCTTCATTGCTAGAAAAACGCTTTCCACCGAGACATATTCTTCAAATGTCCGAAGAGGAATAATCAGAGGCGGCCAGGTCTGGAGAATAGGAGGGTTGTTCAAGAAGTTTGAACCTCAGTTGGGCCAGTTTTGCCGATGCTTGCCGGGACTTGTGTGCAGAAGCATTGCCCTGGTGAAACGGGACAACCTTCTTCTGCAAAGCGGGCCGTTTCACGATGAGTTCTTGCTAACGGCAGTCCAACAGTCTTGCATAATATTCTCCTGTGATCGTTTTACAGCTCTCAAGGTAGTCGACCAGCATTATTCTACGTTGGTCTTAAAAAACTGTAGCCATCACCTTTCCGGTCAATGCCGTTGTCCGCACCCTCTTCGGAGGTCCTTCATCAGGTGCACACCATTGGCAAGATGCTTCTTGGGTCTCGGGAGTGTAGTGATGAACCCGGCTTTCATCGATGGTCATGAATCTGCACCAAAAATCCGACAGATTGTTCGACATCTTGGCCAAATTTCGCTGTAAAGCCAAAACAGGCGCGTCTTTTTGGCCTTGGTTGAGCAAATGCGGCAGCCATTTTACTCTAAGCTCTTTCATCTTCATGTTTTCGTGTAGGATAAAATGCACACTGCTTAAACGAATCCCTAATGCCTCCGCTATTTCCTTAATGTTCATTTGCTTATCTGTGCCAAGAATTTTTCGCACTTTCTCTACGTTTTCCTCATCAGTTGCCGTTTTTTGGCCTCCTGGACGTAGTTCATCCTCGGTGCTCCTGCGACCTCTTTTTAACACATTAATCCAGTTGGAAACAGTGGCAAAACATGGCGCAGAGTCACTGTACGTCTCGTCTAACTCAATTTTTACTTGGGTCGCATTCCAACCTTTAAAATAAAAATGCTTGATAACCACTCGAAACTCTTTTTTCTCCATTTTTAAAAATCACGCCGATACGTTGCACGGGAAAAGCTATCAAACGAAATCGCAACGGCCAATCACCATAATATATTGAGTGCTAGCAGTCGAAAAGTTGCAGTTCCTATTAGCGGTGAAAGCGTGCCAAAATTCGAATTCTAAAAAGCTCATTCTAAGAACTTATTGAACTACCTGTATTATTATTATGCAAACAATATTAAAAATATTATAAATATATATATATATATATATATATATATATATATATATATATTAGTAATTGTGATGTGTACATATTTCATTACTAACATTAAATTATTAACATAATATAATAACATAATATTATGTTATTAATTTAATATTATTAATAATCATTCCTTAATAATCACGAATGCCAAAAGAAATGCCAAAATTTTGCGAAGTACGCGTTTTAAATAAATCTTGGGAGAAAATGACAGATTGGGCGGAACAGGTAAATCGAAACCATTCGTTGTCCAACCATTATTTTTTTTATCAAATATTTTGGATTTTTTTTTGCAATCGACCGCCTCGTAACGAACCTTTATTCTGGATGGACGCAGTTATATAAATCGGTTTATATAAGTAGTTATTATTGTTGGCGCTCCTATAGGTCGATGTATATATATATATATATACATACATATAAGTAGTTACGATTATTAGCTAAGAGAGTAGGTCTTCTTCGATTGAAATGTGTGTGTACGTTTCCACCTAGTTAGGAAAATGAGTCAAAGATTGCTTTCGGCGAAACGAAATATTAGTAATCTGTGGCGCATCCATGCTAACCACACAGAACGCGAAACTACATGAATCTGATTCCTGCAAGAAGCTTGTCTGCGTGCGGCCAATGAGGAATTCCACGGAGAAAAACTGAGTGGGCCCCACGGATACAAACGCGCGCCTAGATTCCTCTCCGTTGTGGTAGACCACAATTGTTTCGTTTTTACTTAACATAAGAAAGCGTAGAAGCGCTACGCACAAGCCGTGTGTATTCCGCCAAAGACGACGCACGCTTATGGAAGCCCGTTCGCCCGCCAAATATATACGAAGGTGGTTTCTGAGAAAACTATATCCAAGTCAAACTTGTTGAGCCTACAAACACCGACTTACCAACGGCAAAGTCGTCAGCCGACAGTCAGAACAGGCAGGACCAAATGAGCGTCAGGGAGATTGCCAACTAAAACCTTACTAGTTGTTCTGTTAGCGGCCACTATGGGGCTGAGCTTAGGGGGGGTCGTCCAAAGTCAACGTACCATAGTAGCACCGCCTTTTTGCCTAACTCAGTTACTAATCGACGGTATTACATCCATTACAAGACGGAGAAGTCAATGGTTGCCATTCTCTCGCGATGGCGGCGTGACCACGTACGAACACGCCGGGCGTTTTGGCGATGCGGACAGCAACCAGCGACCAATCCAACGCTGAAGATGAAGTTGTACAAACGGAGCTGGTGCCCGCCTTCTCTAGTTAGGCGGTAGCCCGCCTACCACCCATAACGAAAATACCAAAAACCACTTGTGCTAGCTAAGACCTATTCGTCCTGTAGGACGACCAGTTGACGTAGGAGATGGCTGTTATTGTAGTGTATACTCATATCGTATATTAAAAAACGAGGCCAACAGTCGCAACCAGCACTACTCGCACAGCTCCCAGTTGAGTTCAAGGTTGTTCGCGTACACTCTGGAGGCACGTCGAGGGATTACGAGAGCGAGTGCATTGGATTTCGGCGTCTATGCTGAACCAACTTGTAAATAAGAAACGTCATGGCCAATGTTTTTCATTGGATTTGGGAACATTCCAGTCGGCGAGGGCACTACTACCTTGCCTCATAAACTTATGTAATTTGTGCCTATTTTTGCTGGTGAACTTGTTGCTACATTTGCTGGTGTTGTTGTTATTGTTGTTGTTGTTGTTGTTAACGACCTGCGCACTGCTTCTGTATCATAGCTGCTCTTATAAGTCATGATAATATATTGACGACCATCACATGACTATTATTGTTTTTACCCTTTGTGTGTTTCTTATTACAGAAGTTATTCCTACGGCTTAAATTACTCTTGTTGTTGGTGTTGTTGTTGTCGCTAAGCACTTTAGCTTTTACTCCGGAGACGCGCTGATGGATGGCCAAATATAGACGGCTGCAATCGACCTCGAAAATCTGTATTAGGTCGTCGTGTGAACAGTAAGCCTCTAACTATGAGCTTTAGCTTGGGTCAGCATAGGTTTTAGTCTATCTACTAACCCCAAATAATCTTGCCGCAGAAACAAACGTCATTCAATACTTGATAATTGTCGCCTCTCATTCTGAATTTTATTGCTGCTGTTCTTGTCGTAATTGCTGTTGTTGCACTTCTCGCGATTGTCGTTTTTATGCAAGTTCTTTGCAAACAGCTGCGGTGGAATTCTACCCAGTGTATGTATGTGTGTAACTCTCCCCCCCCAGAACTGTATCTCAGGCAAGTATCTTCGAGAACCAGAAAATAGATTCTTTCTCAGATTTTGCTACATAGAATTTTTCAAGCAATTTGTGTCATGAAGTAGGTCTCACCGTCTTTTTTGAATTTGTTCAAAAATGTTGCAAATTTATGTGGGATTATTTTACAACAAATGTTTGTGACACCGTGAGATGGCCAAGCACAGAACCCAAGTGCGCTATAACCAAAGTGCGTTTCATCCTTCTCCTAATGCGTAACATATAGAACTTTTGACATGTTCAAACACAAGAAAAAGATTCCCTCACCGAGGATAGAGCATGCGAGCGAGTGCACCCGAGGCCAGGGAAGTATTGCCCACTAGGTGCCCACACCACACCGCCACCAACACCTGTTTTTCTTATCGTCATTGTTACTTTAGTTGTGTCATTGTTGTTGCGGTTGTTGCTCCTATGGTTGTGCTTGCAGTCGCTGTTGTCATCACTGCTGACATTCCTGTCAAAAAAGCTCCATCAATATCGCTGCAACTCTAATTGCTGTGGTCTTCTTGTAAGCTTGTTGCTGTTAACGAAAGTAGTCAACTGTAGGGTGGCGAAAGATATCGCCAATTGTGGGGTGACGGAAGATCGCCGGCCGGGGGGCGACATTGATGACGAAGACGACGACGTGCCTATCTTAAACAACTACGCATGTTATCCAACCAAGATATGCCTCATCTAACTCTCTGTCTGTCTGCCGTCTGTGCGTCTGTCTATCTGATTACAGGCAATATACAGTCAGTTGGTGTATTGCCGGCCTGCCCTGCCGTCTGTCTATGGGAGATTAGTGATGGCCGATGTCCCATAGACGGCCAGGCAAACACCACCTCGGCAGCCGGGCACCACCAATGCCAACATCGGCAGGAGTGCCACGGCGGTCCACGGTGGTACCAGATCTTCTTCTGTGGCGATCGACAATAGCGGCAACGACGACGACAACGTCAGGAGAGAGGGTTGGCCGAGCACTGCTCTGAAGTACGTCGGGCGAGGAGGTTGCGCCGGGTGACGCCGGCGTTCGCGGCTGGCTGGCTGGCTGGCTGGTGCGTGGTCAGTTTTCGAACGCGCCTCGGACGGTTAACGTCGCTGCGAGACGCGTGCGCGATATTTGGTGTGCACCACATACATACATACATAGATAGATAGAAGACATAGGCTTGCTTGTTTGCTGGCCGGCCTGTCTTCTGGCAGCCTTAGATAGCTGGTTGCGAAAGTCACAGCTTTATCGTGTCGTGTCGTGCATTAATATTATTATTATTATTATTAATATTATTGTTCGAATTTCTCAAATTCGTTTCATTAGTTTTACAAGTGCTCTTTGTGTCAGTGGTACCAGTGTCAGCTTTTCATTTGAGCTTCCTAGCAAGAGGTCATCATCGATTACAGTGATGATAACGATGATGACGATGATGGTGAATACGTCGACAACAACAACATCCATGATGCCTGTTCACGTTTACGTTCTCGTCTCATTTGCCAACGGTCTGTTCCGTACGTAGACACAGCCAACTCATCGATAGGTGTAACGTCGCGGCCTGTTTTCATTGCACCCCACAAAAAAGCCGCCTCAGGTCAGTTACCAGTGAACAGCGACAGTCTGTGACAACCCCTTCCCCCCCCCCCCCCCCTTCTGTGTGACGCTCTTGGTAGCGTTGTTGTTGTGGATACTGTGCCGGAGTCTGCTAAGTCTCGTGGAAGTACTTCTGTATGTGCGACTTTTTCCCGGTCAACCGGCACGTTGTGCGGCATTGTGTCTCGACACCTTGCGTCTTCCTCAAACCACGGTCTCTAACCGAGGATTTTGTGCTTACCCTTTCCTGGCTACGTACAAACACCGCTGCGGAACGGACGGAAGTGTTTACCTCCTTCATCTTCATGCATGCGTGCGCACATATACAGTATACGTATATGTGAATAGGTAGGTGTAGGCACATTGATGTTCGTCGGATGTGTGTAGAGAAGCATATATACATATAACTACATCCGCATAACTGTGAGATTGGATACGTTGCTTCAAAACACCATTGGATACGCTCTCGAGCGACTGACTACTACATTATACTAAGCAATACCTGTGAATCATCGACCATCGAGTGACGGCGAATCGAACAAGCCATCAACGCGTAAGTCTAATTCATTTTCTCATTTATACGGGTAGGGGGAGAGAGATAGAGAGAGAGAGGATAAATCGTGAGCGAGTACTATCATTACGTTGACGCTGTCTTCCGAAATATCTCCCCTGCTTGTGCACTTGACACCATGGAACGCAATTAAAAACACACGCCTTCAACTGAGCCAGGGGAGCTTTTACGTTGTACGTGTAACGTTGGTGCTGCTGAAAGCCAAAGGCAACATTTTGAAGAAGAAATAAACACATTTCTTGATGAAAGGAAAGGACACCTTTGTTTGGTACCGCTTCTAATAGGGAAAAAAAAATATATAGTAATTTTACAAACACAGCACACAATAACTATCAATGGTCTAAGCAGGAGAAGAAACAAAAGATGAGCATTTTAGTTGCGAAAAAGCAATTTTCTTCACCACTTATACGCCTGCTCAAAATTTTAGAATACTTGTTTAGAGGGTTTAGAACTGAGAATAATATGCTGCTGAAACCACTCGGAGTTTGCCTTTATGTAGCATTTAGCTCCTAGCACTGCTTCCATCTGCACGATTGTTTTCGCATTTCCTCAAGGTTGGGCAGAATGGTTTTATCCATAACTGAACCCATCGTCTTCTAATGATAACTGCTCAAAGCCTACTGTTCATATAGTTACTCCTTTGTCAGGCCATAAACTTTTCATACTAGATTCTTTTAGCGACGAAATACTGCAGAAAACACGGTCTAACCAATTTGCAAAAAAAGGTTTGCATTACAAAGGTTCTCACCCGAGTTTTCACATCTGGCTGCGATTCATTGAGAATAGATAATAAACCATATTGCTGAGAGTCAGCGACCATGATGCCACAACGACTATAGGGGAAACCCTAGATATCTCAACATGTCCGCCTATGCTGCTGCTCTGAGCGCCCTGATAGAAATGGATGACATGCGTATTTAGATAGACATGCCAAGTGCTTAATGAATCTCTCCAATCCAACCTTCCATACAGCATAGTAACATTTCGTAAAATACGAAGCATAAGGCATTTTCGCCACACCATCGGATCCCATCGATCTTCTTGCTGGTCTAGAAAATAACGTAATATAAAGAGGCTTCATTTTTCGACAAGAGGTATATGAAAAATCATTTGTGCACTTGGCATATCCCCATATATGTAAATCAATTGTGTGAATAAGCAGTGTATGATCTTCTCTGTATATATATATATATATATATATATATTTTTAAAAGATTTTCCGTATATTGCCCGTGTACGTATACATATATATATATATATATATATATATATATAAATATATATATATAACTAGTTTAGTGAAAGTTGTCATAGTGTACGCATATACGTAACCTGTACGACCATACTTAGGCACGGTAATATTGAAGAAATTCACCGTATTCGATAGACTCAGCTAAGAATATATATATATATATATATATACGGCTGGCTCATTATATGAGATTACATATTATTAAGACTGCTCGTGACGATATATAGGTGCAGCCTCAAACGCGTTTGGAACAGCAACAATGTGTTTGTTACTCTGCAGCGAGGTTTCTGCTGCTCCTAAGGGCCTTAATAGCTGCTGTCGCTACAACTTCTGTCAATATTCTTCTGCTATTTGTGCTGCTACAGATGCAGGAAGAGTGTACTCGATCATATTCCAAGAAACGTCTTGACGTTTGTTCGATGCCATACGAGCGGCCGTAGCGGAGGCAATGCTCACCTCACCATTAGCGCATATCTGCCGTTACAAAGCCTACCGCCTTTGGACACCTTCGGTGGCCGGTGTCTGGCGGGTGCGGCGACCAATCAAGCACGGAAGTAGCTACCCGTCTCTGCTGTCTGTCGGCCCGTTTCCCGCTTTATGAAGTTTGATTTTTATGTACCACTGGTACCGCCAATACCACAAGTAGCACCATCACGACAACTATCGCATCAATGACGTCAATAATAACAACACCTTTAACTATTACTACTACGACTACTGCTACTACAGCAAAGGTGCAAATATATTACCCACCGTCGCCGTCACATGCTTGTGTGATGTTAGCACGCACCAGCACTTTTCCCCAACAGCTTCCCTAGGCACGACGCTCACCGGCAGCGCCAAAGGCAGCATCAATTGCGACAGCAGTTGCGATAGCAATAACAACAACAACAGTTCTGCTAGTTCTGAACTTCTGAAGAGTCGGTATAAAGGAAAATGAAGATCGGCGTTGGATGAAAAGAAAAGTTATGTTTATATATGTTTGTCTATCTCTCTCTCTCTCTCTCTCTCTCTGTCTTGTTCGTTCGTTCTCTCTAACGGCGCGAAGCTTTGATTGTCACCCAATAGTCTGATAAAATGTTCCTTTCTACCTGCTACTGGCACTGCTTATTTGCAGCACCTGGTCTTTTCACTTCCGCTCGTTTTCCGTGGGCTTTTCCCCACTTTTTATTCAGCGTTTGCGTCCTATCTGGGGTCTCTTTTTCTCTTATTCGTAGGATTCGACCTGAGCGTTTGACTGTGTCAACCCTGCTCATCTGTAGTTCTGCGACCGGTTGGTGTTTGTCCAAGTTTCTCGTATGCTAAGGACGGCCAACGGTGTCGATCTTTCAGTCAGTGCTCACACGGCAGCTTGCCTGCAATTTTCTAACCTGTTGTCGAAGTCTCTCCCTCTATTTCATGCCCTCTTGGTATATTGGCGGTAGGGGGAGATGAGGGGGATGGAGTCGTCAATGATCGTGCAATAAGCGGGGCCCCAGTTAAGTAGTGATGGTTATGATAAACCATCTACCCTCAGCAACTACGCAATTGACTAACAAACCAGCTAACTAGATAACTGATAAATTCAGCGCTGCTGCGGCCTTCACTCTGTTACCGTGACGCCAAATTTCGACTTCCGCTGTCTTCGTGATTCCGTCGCATTTCCTATCCTGTACTGCTCAATGGTGTTTCTCCTGCTGCTGGTCCTCATTCTCATTCTCGTTGCCTGCTTTTTGTTCGTTTGTTTGTACGTACGATGCCTCTTGAGCGGCGGCCTTGTGCTCTTCGTTTCGTTTGTTCATCGGGCTCGGGCTATCGAGTTGCCCCTGTCATCTCCCTAGCACGGTGGTAGTGGTGGTGGGGGTGGTCATTGTCGAGGTGGTCATGGTGGTGGGGGTTATGGTCGAAGTGGTAATGGTAGTGGGGGTCATGGTCGAGGTGGTCATGGTGGTGGTCCGTCTCTGTTTCCTTTATTCTCTGACACCCACGCCCATCTCGGCGATTCGCCTTCCGGCTGTGAACTTCTGCCTGCATGCCGATATCTCTGTCTGTTTTCCTGACTTGCTCTTTTTGTGTCTCTATTTCTCTCTCTCTCTCTCTCGACATCATCCTGTTTCTCTGTGATTCCGATTTCTTCCTGGCTGTTTTTCTTCTTCTTCTTCTCCCCCTATATATATATATATATATATTTCAGTCGTTTTCAATCCTGCTTTGCGCGGGCTCGGGGGTTTCCTTTGTGTTCCAGTCGCGCTTTGCCGCCGTTCTCAGCTGGTCTTTGTTTGTCGCCTCAACCCCCCGACTTCCATCCGCCGTCGTTGCCAACCCCCCCCCCCCCCCCCCCCGACCGCCACAGTACGCCTCGTTCCTCTCTTGATCCTCGTGCGTGGCGATTCAAACTGGTCGCTCGCTCGCCGTGGTCGTTCTCGTGAGCGTCGTCGGTTGGCGGTGGCGTCCGGCGGCGATACTTTTTTCGATTTTGCTCTTTTATTTGGTGCTTGCCTTTTTTCCTCCGCGCCTCACTGCAACTGTACGCTGCACACTACCAGCGCCACCGACTACCGACAGCGCTTTCCCAGCAACTTCTCCGGCACAGCACGTCGTTGCTCCCAGTAGCGCCTCTTAATCGAATTCTGTTTGGACATTTGGCCGCAGATCGTAGATGTGTGCCTTCGTCTGCAGGCG
The DNA here is from genome assembly GCA_003439945.1 of Dermanyssus gallinae. NCBI lineage: Eukaryota > Metazoa > Arthropoda > Arachnida > Mesostigmata > Dermanyssidae > Dermanyssus > Dermanyssus gallinae. The sequence continues at coordinate 73,310 of QVRM01001250.1, read as the reverse complement.
GTGAGCGGACGAGTGTGCATTTATGTGTGTCTAAGCATGTACATTTATGTTAAGCGAATAAATTTGAATTCACGCGTATATCTATATATGAAAAAAAAAATATATATATATATATATATATATCTCAACCGGAGACAAAAAATCTGCGGCTCTTTTGCTGACCGCTGCGACTTTCTTTCCCGAGGTCACTTTTGTTGGCGCGGGAGGCAAGGCATACGATATCGATTGAGTGACAACGAATTCATATATTGCCACTTTGTCATGGCCCATTCGAGGGTTGTTAAGGCTTTACTTTAAATGTACGAGGGAAGTGTGCTGCACACGAAACCCGGGCCGGTCGGTCAACGCCCCGGGCTTTAGCAACCCGGCGGTACCGATTGGGACGCCTGCTGCCTTGGCTAAATAGGCACAACGAGAACGAGTTAGCCACATGAACGCGTCGAGGGCGTCTTGACCTCGACGCCCAACGCGGGAACGCGGCGTCTGTCCGGGGCACGTTGCTGAACTGATGCCAACCCACTCTATACGAGATAGAGAGTAATATCCTTAGTGCACACGTTCTCGGGGGACAATTGTAGCTCAATTTGTATTCTAATTAAAAGCTAACTATTTTTATATATATATATATATTTTTTTTTTATACATACGCAAATGTCTGGGTGCACGCGTGTAAATTTCTCTTGTAGACTTTTCAAACAAGAGGCGGCAACTCGATACGATTTTGCAGCGGCGTAGTCGGCAGCGGCTTCGTCGACTTTGTTTTCGTCGTACTCACCATCATGATGACACTTGTTGATGTTGCTGTCGTCGTTGTTTCGACGCAGCGACTTGTTTCGTTATTCCCGCCTTTCTTCAGTTTCGGCGCCGGTTCGATCTTTACTCTGGTGTCGTTTTGCGCCCAACTCCATTCACCGTGTAATCAAGTAATCCGCAAATTTATAGCGGCGTTTTCTTTTTTGCTGCTTGCCGACGACCGCTCAACGCGCTTGCGCAGTCATGCTTATGGACCAGTTGTTGTTGTCGTTATTATTGTTGTTGTTGTTGTTGTTGTTATAGTTGTTGTTGTTGTTGTTATTGCTGTTGTTGTTGTTGTTATTGTTGTAGTTGCTGGCGGATTTTGGGCTCTCTTTTTTTTCTGTTTGAAGCCGTCGACTTTTTGTTTGATCGCGGGCTACCATTAGGGGTATCCTTTCCCGGTATGAGTCGTCTCACCACGGTCGAACGTATTTTATTACTGCCGTAAGCTAATAAAGCGAGAAGTGTTGGTACCGTTGTACTTGTGTTGTTACTGTGCTGTATGGGACGTAGCTTTTGGAAATGGCGAAATTCTCTGTACGATATATATATATATATATATATATATATATACATATATATCTATATATATATACATATAGAAGCAGGCCTCGTCTATGGTTCTATATAGATCGAGGTCGAAATGCTGCGGTCGCACAACGTTTTCGCGAGTTGACGTGCTCGTCTATATTGGATGTCTTCGAACGTTCTAGACACTTAAAACGAATCCGAGCCGCAACTTGTGTCAAGCCGTTAGGCTGCAGGTCGTGAACGGCCCGACAATCGTATTTGCGTGCTTTTCGGTTTTAGCGACGCAAGCGCCGGCTGGCAACAGGATGGCTCCCCTTCCCACCCAAACATGACAATCTCGTTTTTCCAGCATGTTTAATCATGATTAAATCATCAGAGAGAAACAGACAGACCAACAGACAAACAGATAGACGATCATGGCGGGATTCATGCTGGCAGTTCCATTCAGTATTCTGTTTACCTTCCGCAAGATAGAGAGAGAGAGACAGAGAGAGAGAGAGGGGGGGGAGAGAGAGAGGGAGAGAGAGAGAGAGGATATAGGTCGTGTCTGTACTCTGCGCGACGCGGGAGAGGTGTGCGTTTCTATTACGCTCGACGTAGAGGTTTTACCTCAATTTTACCCCGTCTCTAACATTTGCGATCATTGTGAACGACCGAACACCAGGATCAACTTTGGAGATGTGGGGGGCGCGCATAACGTCAGGCCCCAGCCTATATTGTGTGCGTCTCATTGTTGTTCCCGCTGTTGTTGCTGTTATTGTGCCCGCTGTTGTTCCCGCTGTTGTTGCTGCTATTCTTCCCGCTGTTGTTGTTGTTCCTGCTGTTGCTGTTGTTGTTGTTGTTGTTGCTTGTTTGTTGCCGTGCCTTTGTCACAAAACGCAAGGTGTTGTTAGCACGCTGCGTGCTGTTACTACCCGACAGCCGGTTGGCGGTAGTCAATTGTAAATAGATAGTTGAATGCTCGGGCGTCGAGTGAGCTTGTATGCCCGAACATGCATACATACTCTATGTGTATGTCTGTAGCTAGCTCGGAAACAAGCAGCAACAACCTCTAACAACCCGGCCACTAATCTACCACCCACTACTGCGCATTTAAAACAAAACATTTCCATTTATCCATCTGCCCGCGTACTGGAACCGTGTTCTATCCCTATCTATCTCTATCTATCTATCCCTGCATAGGCCGTATCAAAGTGTCGAATGTAGAACGCAGTGGTCGAGAAGGGGTAACAAAAGACCAAAAGCGCAGTGCGTTAGGTAACAACAGCCTTTGTATAACAGTTCATCGTGACGATGGTCATAATGCTGGAAGCTCATAGAAGTTGCCCAAGTTGGCGTACGACAGGTTGCGTGCTCTCTGCTACTGTTATTGTTGTTGGTATTGGCGCTGTTTTTGTGGCGTTTGTTGTCGTTGTTCTTGTTATTGTTGTTGTTATTGCTGTTGTTGTTATTTTTGTTGTTGTTGTTTTTGTTGTTATTGTTGTTGTTGTTATTGCTGTTGTTGTTATTGCTGTTGCAGTTGTGGTCTTTGCTGCTGTCAGACGTTATACTCGGCAACGGCGTTGCTGTCGTTGCTGCTGTTGTTGACTTGACATCCGCAGCCTGTGGGAAGTCGCCGACTGGGTATGATTGGCTATAAGCATGAAAGGGTCAATGCAAAACAATTGTACACAGAACTTTTGGGTTGTTTGCACGACTGCACGTTTGTTGTGCGTCGTTGGTAGGCCCTACCTGCTACGCTCGACATGAGTTGTACAATGCACGATGTGCATGGATAATGATGATGGCGACGATCTACATGAGAACGGGTCGGGACGTACACAAACTATATTCTAGTGAGCTATTTGGGAGGTATTTTTTTAGTTACATGTCTGCATGATCAACAACTAATACTACTGCTGTTACTACTACTACTGCTACTATATTACTTCTACAACTAATTTCACACGAGTGCTGTATACAAGGGCGAGGCGGAGACAATTTTGCATTGATTGATTTTGCATCAGTCCTATTACCGCTATCACTATTATCGACCCGCCTCTGTCCGATCTGTTCCCGACCTCAGAAGGCCCACCCAATAGAAGGGAACAGAAGGGAAGATGCCAGTGGGCGGCTGCCCGGCCGAGTGTCCGCTACCTGATCGAAGTCGAGCCCCCGGTGGCGCGGTGAGTGCATTTGCCTGCGCCTTGCGACCTGAGAAGACACATAGGTGCGCGGGTTCGAACCCCACCGTTGGACATTTGTATATTTTGGGGTCCTTTTGAAGTCCTTTTGAGGCGATGAAGCAATGTGAAAAGCAGTGCCTGCCGTGACGTTACAAACTTGGCTGAGGGTCAGCCTGAAAAAGTGTTTAACTGATCGAAATACGTGGCGGCGCCACATGAGGGCCTACGAGCCACCATCCACCATCACTACCGATGTCGCTCCCTGCGTAGACTGCGCTTAGATGCTCGGGACTATGGACCGTGAAGGGCGCTTCGATGCTTCGGCCTTAGGCAGCTTGGGACTGTGGGCTGTCGAAGCCACCGTGTTCTTTAGCCGGTTGCTTTACCGACTAGCGTTTTGCTCTAGTATCCCGAAAAAGGAAGGGGGGGAAGGGACGCGACGAGCAGGACAACGTTCCGAGAGCGAGGACGAATTCGTTGTGCTTTTTCGTCTATATTGTGTCATATATTGTGACGGGCTTTCAGCCTTACGAACTACACGACCCTAATGTTGTAATACACATAAGATACTGTAAATAAAACGCACTAAAAAAAATTTGCAAAGGTAGTGGCAAAAGCAGCGCTAGTAGCAGCAACAGCAGCAGCAGGTTTTCAAGGAGCACTTTAGCGTCAATTGCGAGTGTTGACGCTCATCGAAATCGCATTGCAGTGCGTCGAGCGAGCGAGTTTACTCAAAAACCTCGTTCGATCCGTGTGGTTGGGCCAAATCGACGAATCAGATAGAAGGCAACCAGCCGCCTCCCGTATGATAAAAGAAGGAACATAAGAAACAGGCCGAAAACTCTTCGCTGCTGTGTCCAGCAGCTTTGTAGGTTTTTTTTTCTGCCTACGTAAGCTGTACGTTAAAGTTAGCCTCGAAGTTAAGGAAGTAGAGTAGTTGATGTGTCGATACTGTTAGTGTACACAAATTCATGAACGCTCGTTATTTACGTTTGCGATGCGGTCCGGCCCTTCGGCAAAACGCATTAACAATTGGAATAGCAATTACTGTAAAGTATATATACAGTAGCGGTATGGTCTAGGAAGGGAGCGCAACTAGTGCACTAGTCATAGTTGTCATTTATAGGGGTGATCGAATTTCTTTTGGGCGATGCTTACCGAGAATAATTGCTAAAACATACTGCTGAGAGTCACCCATCATGCTTCCACAAGAACTGTTCGGGAAACCCTAGATATCTCAACATGTCCACGCAAATTGCCGCTTTAAGCGCTCCTGATACAAAAGGGTGACATCATGTGCATTAAGGTAAACATGTCAAACTAAAAATAAATTTATTTAGCGTTAGTATAATGTTTTTGCTGCGCAGAATTAAGACTTGCCGGTTCTTTGTTACAATCTACTATACGGTGTGTTGTAGTTGACAAGAGAGAGAAGACTGTCGCTTGAATATCAAAATGTGCTGTCTGCAAAGTGTGCAAAATGCTTGCGGGCGAGACACTTTCACATCATTTCAAATCACTACGCTATAATTAACTTATACAATGTTATTAACATACGTTCGGCACCAGTAGCTAATTATGAGGTGTAAACAAAACCTTGGAAAAATATAATTGACTATTTGTCGACCGAGTGGAGGGGATGACCGGTTAATCTGGTAGTAGCACTCATGGGTTTGATCATGGCGCGATATTTAATATTTCTTGGGCTTCCAGCTTTGTGCTAAATGTATTATTAACTTTTACATTTATTATTAAAAAAATAGATATCGAATTAATATAACATGGGAATAGCTTATATTAATAATAAAAAATATAAATTTATGAAAATAAGATTTGCAGATTGGCTTAGTTATATTAAGGAAATACACAATTGGTTGGGTCTACGAACTAGCTGTGTGCGTTCTCTTTATAGATTTCGTTCTTGTCTTCTCATATTTCTTAGGAATTACTTGGTCACGCAGCGACTTAACCCTCGGTACTTGCCCACTAGAGATCGTGCCGAGAGCAAAGCCACTGCGACTCATAACATCAGAGTTGCGGCATGCTATTTTAACCGCAGAGTCCCGCCAACAGTTTACCCGACTCACTGGTGCCCACAAAGAGCCTTCTGGTTGACCTACTACAACTTTTCGACTCTAAACAAGAAATAAGCAGATAGGCTTTTCTGTCCGATGAGATGAGATAAACCCATTTCATCGGTTAGAGATCTACTGTGCCCGGTGGAACTGGATAGCTACAGCTCTTTTTCTTGTTAAGGATTTATGATATGTTTTGCTCGTTGGCAATTGAGTATTACTCTCGTTGTTGTTGTTGTTGTTTTTGTTGTTGTTGCTGCAGCTGCTGCATCATTATTCCCTGGGACTGTTGTTGTCTTTTTTTTGTTGCTATAATTGTTGTCCCTTCGCTGATACCGTTGTTAGCGCTGGGTTAGCGTTTGTTCCCCTAATCTAGCACGCGTTTTCGAAACCAGTTTGTATGGTGGTGGTGCTGTTATTTTTATTATTACTATTCATGATGATGCTGTTGTTTTTGTTGTTGTTGTTGTTGTTGATGATGTTTGCTTTGACAGTTGCTTGTTCTAAGCCGCCAGTCGAACTATCGTGGTCTTACCGCCGTAATGGCAGCGGTAGCCGCATGATATAATACAATGTCAACATGTGTGATACACACACGAGTGATGGCAAAGCCGCAGTCGTAAACCTTCTGCCTGCCGGCGGCAATACATACGCTCACACACATGCATACACATCAAATACTCGATTTACAAATAAAAACAAAACGCTCAGACACTTTGCCACATGCAAATGGTATCACAAGGTTTCACAATATATATATATATATATATATATATATATATATATATAATATATATATATATATGTATATATATGTATATATATATATATATATATATATATTATATATATATATATATATATATATATATATATATTTATATATATATATATATATATATATAAATATATATATACATATATATACATATATATATATATACAAATCTATGTATATCGAGTAAGATGACGATGATAATGGCGACGACGCCGGTGGTGGTGGTCATTCGTTGAACAAACGACAAAACCGCAAACGGAAGGACCGCTGCGTCGGCTCCCGTTGCGCTCCTGTGGCGGCGTTCGAGCAGAGCAGCGCTTGATGTCCGGCCGGCAGGCAAAGTTCCGTCAACCGCCAAGACGACCGCATTGAATCAACGAAGAGTTATCTGTTGCTGTTGTTGGTGTTGTTGTTGTTGTCGTTTGTGATTGTTGTTGATCTCAACTATGTTTGTTTCTCATCGCTGTTCCTCGGCGTCGTCTCCGTCGGGATTGTTGTTTTTGTTGCTGTTGTTGTTGTCCTTGCGGTTGTTGTTGCTACTGCTGCTGCTGCTCTTGTTATCGATGCTATAGTTGTCGATATTGATGTTGATGTTGTTGTTATTGTTATTTTTGTTGTTATTGTTATTTTTGTTAATGCTGCTTCTGCTGCGGATGCCGCTTTTGTTGTTAATGCCGTGTTTGCTGTTGTTGTTGTTGTTGTTGATGCACCTTTTGTTGCTGCCGATAACGTCGTGGTTAATAATAGTGGTTATTGTTGTTGTTGAGGCCGCTTCTGTAGTTGTTGTTAAGGCTGCTTTTCTAGTTGTTGTTGAGGCCTTTTCTGTAGTTGTTGTCGCTGTTGTTCCATCGTGTGACCGCGTTGTTGTAGCTGGGAGCAGTTGTCATACGAAGCTATGTATAGAGGGATAAAGAAAGGGGTCTCCTCTGGTTTTTGTCACCGTCGTTAATGCATCATGGTCGTGCGGCAACAGCATCGACACTCTGTAGAACTGTAGAAGGCCGGCGGCAAGGATCGTTGCAACAACAAGAACGGCAAGCTGCTCACAATGAAGCCTTTCCTACGTCTCTTAGCATGTGTCGCAGCATTCGATAGGACGAGCACAACACACAACGCACGGAGCCGACGCCGAGCGGTGGCCGAATCAGCTTGACTTGACGTAACGCAATGGCACGTTACCCCTCGTTGACATTAGTCGATCGATAAATGGCACCGACGAATATCATGCGTGAATGTTTCTACAAACGAGCCATTGCGAGCGGTATGTTTATATATATTTATGTATATGTGAATATATGTATGTATATGTATATATATGTATGTATATGTAAATATTATTATGTGTGTATATGCCGTAGCACCTTATTGCGAGCATTAAGAATGAAAGGCAAGAGTGCTACGTATCAAAAGCGGTGGTAGCGCAACAAAATCTAACAAAACGAAAACAACATTTCATGAAACAAACAACCACAACGCCGATAACATATATAACAGAACGTAATTTGACTTATATGTTTATGGCACGTAGCCTTATTAGGGCGATGAAAAGGATAACAATAATAATAATAATAATATTGACAACGGTGGTTACGAACCGACACCCAGCACCCATCGTCATCAAAACACCCATCGTAGTGCCGGAGCATAGCGCCATTACCAGAAACAACCGCACTCCCAATGCAACCAACAACAAGAGAAACGGCAGCAATAGCGATAACGAACTACAAACTACAATAACCACTTGCGGCCGACACAACAGCAGCGATAAAAACAACGACCAGTAACCACAAGACGCAGACGTACGTCGATAGCAGTGTCGCGATCTACTCCTAGCTACATTAACTAATCGCATATATATATATATATATATATATATATATATATAGTTTTTTCAAGTTGTTAGTTAAGCTTCGCAGCTAACGAGTCACTTCCATGCGAGGGAGCCAGAGACAAATCGCTGCTAACCCAAATGGGAGCAGCAAAACGGGCGTGTAGCCAGATGCGGAATGCCCACCCAACGGGACAGTTGTAGTAGCAGAAGCCTGGCAGCTTGGGACGTCTCGTGTCGTGGCGGCCTTGAACAATCCATCACGGCACGATCATCAGCAAACACAACGGTGATGGTGGTGACAGGCCAAATCATTGGCACACCGCAGCTCGCCACCTCAAATCCGTGATCTCCTCGTACAACGGCAAATAAAGCAAATTGTTTGAATAATCAGGCTAATTAATAATATTAATAATAGTAATAGAACCGAAGAAGGGGGGGGGTGGGGTAAGGAACGCAGAGAGAGGGAAGAAGGACGACAAAAAGCTGGCCCGTCATCACCCTGTTGAGAATAGAGAGCGTCTCCGGAAAGCCGGGCGGAGGGGGGGATGACAAAGCTATGAGGGAAGGTGAACGGCTTGAACATGATTGCCTGAGGCATGTCGCCACAGCGCACACTTCTTCCTATTCGCTCAGCTGTCAACGTGTTCTCAGACGTGGTGATGGTGGCGGTGGTGATGGTGGTAGCGATGGGAGCGGTCGAGGAGGACACGCCCGACCATCGCCGTCCATTGCGATCCGATCAAATCGGAATATCTATGACTGGGCTGATGGGCGCGCGGGTTGGGCTTTAATCGGCCAGTTGGCACCGGTTGGTCGGCTGCTGCAGCCGCCGTCCCGCTAAGATGACGCGACATTGTCATCTCGTCGGCGTCAATTGTTGATTGAGACGATCTAGGCATTCCCCCAGGGGTGCGGGGTGTGCGGGGAGCGGGGGGAGTGGAGGGTGGAGGCAACGACAACGACAGCAGTAAGTGCCACAGCTGTGGCACTGAAATCTCGCCTTGACGCCTCGGATCACCTCGTCGCAAACATCATCGTGGTCGTGAGTGGTTGGCTCATATCCCGCAGACCCTCGAGAGCCAGTCACCCAGTGAACGAGAACCGCCATTAAACGCTGGTCAAACGCAAATTGTTTGCTGCTTCACTGGCAACACGGAGCGTCCCACACACATATATATATATATATATATATATATATATATATATATATATATATATATATATATGTAGTTGTTTTACGCAACGATGAGCGGCGTAACAGCATCTTAGGCTTGTTCTGCTGTCTGCAAAGTCTAGTGATCGTAGCCGTAATGCCGGCGACGATTGTGATGACAGTTCTTCTACGACCGTTACTTGTTGTCATCGCCAATATTGTTCGACTCTCCGCGTTAGCGGTAACGATGATGTAGCTCCAGGAAACGATCTCTTTCTACTAGCTTTGCTTGACTTCGTTTCCTATTGTTGTTGTGTTGACTTGTTGTTAATATACTTACAGTTACTGCTGCTATGCTCTTTTGCTCTCACATACGCTTGCTGGTTTTGTAGTCGTCATCTTCGCTGCTTTTCTGCTGTTGCTGTCATTTAATTTTTTCTTTGGGGTAGGGGCCTGTCGTTGCTTGACTAGCCCAGCATTTCGCCTTTTCTATAACTCTGAAAGCATCATCGTCTTTATTATATCATTCGCTTCGGTTATCGTCGTCGTCGTCGTCATTGTCACCGTCCTCGTCCGTTCAGTAATGAGCCCTCCTTTCCACTGCATCTTATGAGGAATTATTTTTTTGATAAGCGACGAACGAACGTATCAAAGCACGGTATCACGGTTTATGTTTTCTGCATCTCTTACCATCACTCCGGATTTCACTTCGTTTTTATTTCAAGTTCTTCTCTCTACCTGTGTGTCTTTCTCTCTCCCGCGCGCTCTCTCTCTCTCTCCCTGTATAAAAGTTACATAGTGGCCTAGAGTGGCTCTGAAGTGCTCACCTGATTCCTTTTAATGAAGTCAACTCACTTGCCGTCTTTACAAATCATTCTAATTCCTGGTTGTCCTGAAGATTTGTGGTGCTGGGGCGACTGGGGAGGATGTTAACCGCCAAATTACAACGGGCCAAAACAAATCAAACGCCATTTCTCGTTATCGCGTGTACAACTTACTCCCATCTGCTCCACACTACTCCTCTCCCCGCCTCTTCCCTTTTCCTTTTCTTTGTAGTCGCTTGCTGGATGTCATCATCATCATCAATATCACAATGTGGCTCAACATTCTATTACTCACACGAGATCTCTTAGCGTGGCCGACGTCATGATCATCACACTGACTGTCACCAACTTTTCAGTCTTCAAGCGTCGGGGGGGGACCGGGGGCGGATACAGGCGTCGTGCGGGGGTTGGAAGGAGAGGAGGAGAAGAACATCGTGGTGCATGAGTGCTTCATGTTGCTGTTCGATTGCCTTGCATTGCCGCTGGCTCGCCAATTTGCTGTTGATCCCGACTACATCCCTTTTGCTTGCGCACCTACTTCACGAAGATGTTTTTGCCCAACCGACAAAGAATCTGGGGTGACCCAGGTGTGAACGAGGTGGTTGTGTTTGTGCTTGCTTTGCTGCTGAAAGTGGGGGGTGCTGGAAGTGGCGGTAGTAGGTAATTACTCTAAGGTAGTGCTACCGAAACTGTCGGGGGGCGGAAAGAGGCAACAAAATTCACGTTTGTGCCCATTTTGTATGGGGTATCCGCGCTGGAACCTACTACATTTACGTGTGATTAGTTGCTGTTGTTGTTGTTGTTGCTGCTGCCACGACTTTGTTGTTGCTTTGGTTGGGGCCGTACGGTTGCTGGATTGTTAATGTTATTGCTATTGCTATTCCAGTTATTGTTGTAACTGATGTTGTTGCTGCTCATGGTGCGGCTGCGGCCTGCGCCGCTGAAGTTGTACTGCCTGTCACGCGTTCTTTTTAATGATCGTCATTCTGCGCCTACCCCACACGGCCCTGTAGCGGTTCCTCGTAGCGCATTAACCCCCCCCCCCCCCCCCGAGCACACAATTTTCACCACCTTGCGCGCTGCCTGACGTAGGCTTGGTTTGGTTCGGCCCACCCATACCCACCTATAGAGTGCCCCGGTCGCTCGATGTGTTGCCGGTCAAGCGGTCCGTCAGTCGAAGGCTGACTGGTTTGTATGACTTTCAAAAGCTATTGGCTATCTATTCGACTGGGTGCCGGCTGTATATATATATATATATATATATATATACATATATATATACGAGTGCTTTCTCGGCTCGATTTTTTTTATCGGTTCGTTGGTTTGTGTTTTGTCATTCATCGTCCGTCGTCGTGGAACGGACAAAGCGACATCGGTATCAACAACGACAACAACAGCAGAAGCAATAGCACCAGCAGCAGCAGCAGAAGCAACAACAGCGAAGGCCTCACGACACCACCAGCAACAGAGTCAAGTGTCAGGAATAACGTCAGTTTATCAACAACAACGGCAGCATTTACAACAACAGCAACTGCTGCTGCTATGCCGTTGGTAGAAGTTAGTTGCCTAAGGATTGCTTTATTACCTGCCTGCAGCTTGCTTAAGATCAGCTGACACACGAAGCACGCGGACAGCTATCGGATAGGTAGGCAAACGAACAAACAAACGACCGAACGGACGGACGCATGGTCGAACGAAGGACCGCCGGATGACCGACAGATATCGCGAGGGCCCCACCTTGTGGGGTAAATGAGTCGGTCGGTCGCTGCTGCCGCCACTGGTGCCACCTTTCGAAGTCGCCCGCGCTCGAACGATGGGTGGCTAGCTGGCTATGGATACTTGTCCACCTCCCCACATCCCACACCCCACCTCCCTCCTCCTCCGCTGTATCCCCCACGAGATAGAATCGAGGCGACGACAGCGGCGGCGGCGGTGGTGGTGGCCCCGGCAATGTCCTAAGAAGCGCCGATCCCCATCACCTCGTCCGGGATCTTTCACCGTTTTACCGGGACAGGGCGCGCAGCGCGTAGTAGCTAGGCGCCCATTAGGAAAGGCGCGTACCGCCCGTAAAGGCAGGGCAGCGACAAAAGCCAGGGACGGCTACAAAATCGAACGCAAGCTAACAAAAGCCCTTCTTGATACTCTCGCTTCTACGCTGATGACCATGTGATCGACATCGCATTTCTCTCTCTTGATGTATAGATGTGTATTTATATATATATATATATATACATATATAGAATGCGCGCGTATGCGTGCACTTATTCTTGTGCTAAGTGTTTCTCATGTTCGAACCTTTGCCTTTCATTCTTTCATTGCAGTCGTCAATAGACGTTGTCAACATCAAGTCGAAAGCTTTATCATCGATGACTTCAGACTCATATATATATACATATATATTATTTTTTTCACATCTCTGCAATATCGCCTTTTGTTACGTTTGCGCCACTTTGCCAGGTCGAGCAATACTATGTTGCTGACAGCAATGAATTACAAACTCTTCTAGCACTGCAATTTCTGCACGCCATAGCCGAAGGTTATTTCAACAGATCAAATACTTTGACAAAAAATGTGAGGTGCTATAGATGGCCAATCTCCATCTACTAAAACTACTTTAACCACCTTTATTTAACGGGCTTGTTTAACTACTAGCGACTAGCTTGTTTTCTCCATCCACCTATAACGTGTCAACAACGAAAAGTCTGACTAAAGCTTTATGTGAAGCCGAATTAATTGACTGCTATTCAGCACATCTGATCAAATTTAGATATGTTGGTAAATAGACGTACGAGCATTTATATATGACCATGCATAGGGATTACCTATATGAAAATTCAATGTTTAGTAGACAGAAGTCTATTTACTCACTAACAGTAAAATAGTGACGTCGTTCAAAAGGAGCGACAATATCACAACAAACATAAAATTATTAAAAGCAGCAGGAATAACATACGCAAGCGATAACATTAAAAGCAGCCAAACCATCAAAAGAAAAAGTAATTACGTAAAAAATACATTTATAGAGACAGTAATGAAAAAAATAACGATAAACAAAACAATGACGACCTTTAGTTCTACTACTAAAAATAATATATATATATATATGTATATATATATATATATATATATGCAATAACAAACATAGCAACCACAAACACATCAAGCAAACATAATCAATGAGTTTTTTTTCATTTACACATGCATTTTTGCACCGCCACCTCAACCTGAAAGGAAGGAGACCAAAGCAAACTAATACCCTTGAGACACTATATATTGTCGGAAGGCACTGGTCGAAATCGACGGTTTCCTCCGCTTCATAGACCCTGCTTCGTATGTTGTGCCTGCCTTTGGGTCAAATCAACAATCCTTATTTTCTGTATGTATGGTGGTGGCGGAAAGGTGTCAGAATATTGTGAGTGAGGAATGACGCTGTGGCTGCTGTGAAAGCCAATTTCACTGGCCAAATTCACTTGGGTTCCTGTGCATACATTACAATAGCCGGGCGATAAGTTGATTACGAATGCAGAGCAAATAAACGTGCACTGACGTCGGCGGTAGATTGAAGCATCGCCAGGTGCGACTAATGTTGTTGATGTTGTTGTTGTTGTTGCTGTTGTTGTTGCTGCTGCGCTGATAATGATATTGCCGCCTCGAATCTTGTTGTTGTTTTTATTGTTGATGTTGTTGTTGTTGTTGTCGTTTTGCGAGCGGGCCTTTTTATTGTTTTTGCGTTATGATATGCGTTTAATACCGCTTCCGATTTCTAGTAATCGCACTGTATCCGATAGCTAGTTTTCGCCAGAATTACCAACAGGCTTGATTTTATCAGTTATGTGCGTGCCTGCTCGCCGTATATCACATAAATTGCAAGATATATATATTTATATATAAGTATATATATATATATATTTTTTTTTTCTTTTTCTTGGAGTGCGTGCCGGTATACGTGTCGTGGTCTATACGTAAAGGCAAATACGAAAACGAAGGAGAAGAAGAAGAAGAAGAAGAAGCGAATGTTGGTAAATTGGGTGTTCGCTGAGGTATCATCGGCGTTTGTCAGAGTGTTGTCAGCGAAACGACAAAGCACTTATGTTGCTGTTGTCGTTGTTGCTCTTGTCGCTGTTGCTGCTGCTGCTGCTGCTGCTGTTGTTGTTGTTTTGTTGTTGTTGTTTTGTTGTTGTTGTCGTTGTTGCTGCTGCTGCTGTTGTTGTTGTTGCTTTGTTGTTGTTGCTGTTGTTCATGTTGTTGTTATGCTGTTACGAGCACTTTTAAAGTCCGTGGAGGACGTCGACTTCTCCTAGTTCCAATTTTCTCCCTTCTCCCTCGACGCGCCATTTGCGGCCGGGGAGAGGGGGTCGTCTGCCCGTTTCACCACCCCGCTTCCTCTCAGAGCTCGTTGGCTCTGCTGCTATTGGTGATTGTGGTCCTCGTAGTGATCGATAGTGGCCGCGTGGTGGTGGTGCTGGAGGGGCCACGGCTGATGCTGTTGCTGCTGCTTACGCGCGTGTATCGCCTACTCGGTGTCGAGTAGATAAGAGCCGTTTTCGTCACACCGACGACACCATCGTTGTCGTCACCAACGTAGTTGGAATGTCAACAGACGCAAACATCGACTGGTTGACAACTCGTACAAAAATAACAACAAGGAGTCTTCTAACAACAACAGCACCAGCAGCAGCAGCTGCAACGGCCTGAAGAACGGTCAGCAAAAAACTACTGTAGCGACAACAATAGCAAAAACAACAACAATAGCAACAACAACAACGACAACAACAACAACAACAATTACTACTACTACTACTACTACTAGTACTACACGGAGCCCGAGACGCCAGAAACAACAAACACAGCGCAACAACTACAACGCAAAAACGGCTAAACGACAGCATTGACAACAACAGCATCATCAGGCATCAAGCATAAGAAGCCACAATCATCAGCCACGTTGTTGACTCCTACAATCCGACAACGACAAAAACTGTAACAACAACGTCAGCTTTAACAGCAACGCCAGCATCAACATGTGCGGCTGTCACTCTCGTCGCTTCGAGTGATTACATGTATACATGCATCTTCTGGTGATTCGACTCTGTCATGGCGCTCAAAACTCGTTGTAGCATTGTTGTTGTTCTTGCTATTGTTGCTGTTGTTTTTGTTGTTGTTGGTGTTGTTGCTGTTGCTGTTGTTGTTGCTGTATTTCCTGATGTCCTGACGCTGTCGTCATAGTCATCATCATCAGCATCATCAGCGTCAGCAGCAGCAGAAGCAACATTGACACCCGCGTCATCATAGTTGTCGCTCTGGAGTACATGAGTAGAGATTAATGAAGTCAAGCTACCTTGATACGTTGGCGTATACACATGAAGTTGACGACAACGATTTAATACCGATGCTTCATTGCAAGCAGCAATACGCCCAAGACCAACGTCGTCAAGAGCGTTCGGAGACGCGCTGCTGAGTAACTTCTGTTCGCTCGTCTTCGATCTTTCACTACTAGACTGGTCGATGTTACCTTTGTTGTCGTCGTTGTTGTTGTTAGGTGTGTTGTCATTGTCATTGTTGTTGTTGTTGTTATTGTTGTTGTTGTCATTGTTGTTGTTGTTATTGTTGTTGTTGTCATTGTTGTTGCTGTTGGCGTTGTTGGTGGCACTTTTGCTGATGTTGCTGCTACCATGCCTACCATGATAGGCTATATGACGTGGCTGGATGTCAAGTGGGGCAATGCAGACAGACGACCCGATCGGATCCGAAGCGGACAGCCGGATTGCCACTCTTTCGCATGGTAGGAACGTCTGCCCGTCGCCTTGCTGTCACAACGAACAACTCAAGAGAGATTGGCTGGCAGGCGACGAGAAAAGTAACAGCGAGGCTACAAAAACAATCGACAAAAATAATTTTTCCACTTGTTTGTGTGTTGTCTCTCTTTTTCTCTCTCTTTGTCAGGCTACCTCTCTCACTCGCTCTTTCTCGCTTGGTATTTATCTTGGTCTCTGTGCTTCTCGACAGGGGAGAATATCTACCCAGAGTGGGCGTTTGATTTTATTTCCTAGACATTTCAATGGCATTTTCTTCTACTCGTTACTGTAGTGGTGTGCTAACTATCCGATGTACTCAGTGCAGACTCATGCAGGCGTTACTCGATATCGCCCTAGCAATACCACCACCCCCCCCCCCCCCCCGCCTCGTCCCGTGGTAGCGTCAGTGGTGGAGAGCGGCAGGGGAGCGGGGGGTTTGCTATTAGAACTACTCTGACAACTGTTACTATGGGACCGCGCGACAACAACTGATTAGGCCAGGCCCTACTTAAGTTTTTAAGTAAAGCGCTGACGCTAAACACTCTGGGCGCTGACGTGTCGCCAGTTGCACGTCATTAGGTAGTCGAAATGTCGGCGCCTGTCACGTAGAAGCCGTCACAGCAGCTGCGTGATTTAGCTTTAACCAGCTCGGCGTGTGTTGGTTGTTAACGCGCACAAAAAATAATAATATTAATAATAATAATAATAATAAGTACTTATATTTGTAATTATTATTGTGATGATTCTTATTACATTTGGGTCAAGATTTTGCGCCTCTTCTTGATCTAAAATAGGTAAGTTAGAAGCTAACAATCAAACCCCCACCGCTACAAGTGCGACTACGAACAAACTGAGGACTGGCGCACCATCACCACTATAATAGTGTACATATATATATGCACCTACATGTTTGTACTAATAGATTTGCATATATATATATATATATATATATATATATGTGTTTAATTGGGTTGGGCGTCACTTAGAGACGCCGAGTGTTGACAAGCCTGTCACCGTGCTACTACAGAAAACATTTGATTTTTAGACAGTCGCCGACGGTCACGATGATGGTAGAAAGCAAGAAGGCAATTTCAACGAGGCCCTTGCCCCAGGATTTGATGCACATGTGTATGCGTCATCTTTAAAATTCCCGTTAAGAGCCGCATATTTATATTAAAAAAAAAAAATAATATATATATATATATATATATATATATAGTGTCACTTCAGTGATGAGGTATATGATATCATTGCCACGCTTGGTACCATATCCAACTATTACTACTACTACTACTACTACGACTACTACTACTACTGCTATTAGAAGTGCCACAAGCAGTGACACTTGTACAACCACTGTTTTTGTGGCTATTCTAAAGAATGACAACGACAACCCTACATATCATCCTCTACATATATCCTTCTGCTCAAATACTCCTGCTCGGTTCGGTCAACCGTCCATCCACCCGCCTGCCCGTCTTCTGCGTCTATTGCAGTCGGTTTCTGCGCGATATAGCTTGCTATTTCAACTGGTTATCCGTGAAACCCGTATTTTGGTGTCACCGTGGTGCCTGCGGTAGTAAGTCTCTCCCCCCACTCTCTATCTCTCACTGTGTGTCTCTCCTCTACCTGGACATTCTTACGCGGTCTTGGCTGAGCTCTATCGTCAGCATGATTGTTGGCCGCGGTGCATACGTAAGAGCGTGCACGCCCAAATAGCCACACATAGCTAGCTAGGGTTCGTGTCGATTGTCGTTGTTTTTGTCCGTTTGCCTCCATTCGACTAGCGCAACAAGCACTGCTAAAAGAAAAACAGGAACAGCAGCAGCAACAACAACAACAACAACAACACTCACGACGACAAATACTATGACAACAACAACAACAACACTCACGACGACAAATACCATGACAGCGACAACAACACTCGTGACGACAAACACCACAACAACAACTCTCACGACGGCAAATACCATGACAACAACAACACTCACGACGACAAATACAATACCATGACAACAACACTCACGGCGACAAAGCACCACAACAACAACAACAACAACAACACTCACGTCGGCAAATACCACGACGGCAACAACAACAAAGCAATAACAACAACGAATGCTACAACTATAATTTATTCGCTTTCTGCTTTCTTCTTCTTGTTGTTGTTTTTCTACTGATTTTGCCGTTGAAGCATGCAGCACATTGAGGTGTGTGAAAGTATGAGCAAGCGAGTGTCATGCCTGCCTACCTACCTGCGATTGACCTGTCTGTGTATACGCGTGTATGAGTGAGTTTTTCTGTTTCGTGCCGGCAACGCCCGAGTTCCTCCAAAGGCTGCCACATTTCCTTGGTTGTCTGTCCCCCTGGACCCCCAGCGCTTATCGTGATTGGCTTTGCTGCTGCTGTTGTTGCTGTTGATGTCAGTCATTGATCTCTATTGACCAACCAGTACTTGCAATGGGCGAAGTAGGGATATTAGTCATCCGACAAACCACTTTGCGGGGCTCCTGCTGCTACTGTGGTTCTAGCTAGCTTCGAGCTCTGCTGCTGCTGCTGCAGGGTAACAGAACATATCTCGTCGATGGATAGAGCGGAGTGACTCTCAATCATCACACGTCGTGTGTGCACGTCTACAAGGTGTTCAAAGAGATGGACACTGCCACATACGTATGTGCCCATGGGTAACATATAACGCCTTACAATCGCATTTACACTATGAGACTGTGTCGGTTAACCAAACGGGTAACAGTGATATTTGTCCGAGTGTGCCTTGTTGACGGTACGCTGCGTAAACATTCCAATTACGCGTATATGCACGAGCCACAGCTTTAATCATTTTACAGAAAATTATTCCAGCTCCTCTCCAGCAGTAAAGTTGCATGCCAGACAAGTGAACAGAATACTAGCTTAAAGTCGTCTGCATATGACATTATATATTCCGTATGGATATCGGTAGAAGCTATAGTACTTGCGTAAGTTCAAGATGAAGATGGTATACACAGAACAGGCGATACACACCTAGCTACCGACACTATACGGCGCAAGGAAAGACTTTTCAAGGTAACTCTCAAGCTCAATTTAAAAGACACGGTTGCTTAGTGGATGAGTTACGGATTAATTGAGAATATATATATACACACACACATTATATGCAATTTTACCTGTCCAGCGTAACTAGACGTAGACTAACTGCAGCTGGATTAAGCTCTGATCTATATGAAGCAGGAGCTGCTTACGGCATCGTTGCTTATGTCGATCCTAACCGCTGCATTCAGGGTGGCCGGGGCAAAGTTAGGGCGGGCACGAGGCAGTGTAGCGCTGAACTCGTCTGATGTGGGTTGACCAAGGGGAAAGTGAATTTTTACATACAGTCGCACTCGTATATTCGGTGACATACATTTATGCATAGACACAACGAACAAGACAGCGTCCAAAGATGCAAGTCGGACGGCTAGAAAAACAATGAACGAACTCATGAATGAGTGAAGGCTGAACAACGAATCAATTTGCCTAGAGACAAATCACCCGACAGACACCCGCCCTGTTTGTTGTCATTATAACAACAGATCCATACACAGACACATATACATTCGCGCACACACTAACATTGACAGCTATTTTCGGCTGTTGGCTGGATGTACAGCCCTTGGCGTGAGCGGTGCCCGCGAAAAGAGAGCAGGCATAGGAAGCGCATGGAAAACGAGGTGTGGAAATAGAGACAAATAAAGAAATTGACGGAAGGAAAAGAAAAAGAGAGCTCAACTATCATTCGAATAGCATTGAGAGTGACAGGGAGATTGAGATCAATGCCCACTCAGGAAACTCCGACTTGTCGAAAATACAATGTAGTGGACTATATTCAAATCACCTTACGCAAATGTTGTCTTTGTTTAAACGTCATTATCTACGTCAAAACGTAGCTCCAAGATGCCGGCCACTAACAAAAATAGTTTTGTAGTCAACGTTTTGTATAGTTGAATCGCATATTTGCATGTATTTATATATATATATATATATATATATATATATACATACATATATATGTATATATTTATATATACAAAATAATGCATAGATAGGCGATTCTTCGTTTAAAATGAACGTTATAGATTTGTGTGGCTCGTATTTATTTCCATTGGGACAGCACGTAGTACGGTGGACTGCCAATGTGCATATCGAATACTAATTGCACATCCACGAGACATTGGCTTTTTGCTGCGTGTACTCAAGTTTCTTAACATGCTTTATATGGCTGCGCATATATATATATATATATATATACGACATGTTAAGAAACTCGAGTATATATATATATACGACATGTGAAGAACCTCGATATATATATATATATATATAGAGAGAGAGAGAAGGGGGGGAGAGGAGTAATGAAAGACACAAAAGTTTCGTTTTGCACTCCGATGTTGACACTTCGAAAACGCGTGAGACAGAACCTACAAGGTGGATTCTTACTTAGAGCAGTCCGTTCAAATTGTCTGTTGGTACGCTATTATTCCGTGTTCTCTGATGCGTAATGGGAAAAACTCCGATTGTCTGTTTCTATCTATCCATCCATCTATCTATCTATCGATATTGTCGTTGAATGATGAATTGGCTTCAGTGTTGAGCTCGAAGTCGATAGGTAAAAGGGCAATTTCCTCGTATTGAAAATGGGTTGAAAAAGGCTCCATTGTAGTGTCCGGAGTCGTAGCGGTAGTAGTAGTAGTGTTGTAGTAGAAGACGTCGCATCAGCCCCAGTAACAATAACAATGACAGCAACAACAACAACAACAACAACAACAGCAACAACAACAACAACAACGACAACAACACAGTAATAACACACAGCGTAAGATTAACGTATGGGTCTTCTTGTAGGAACGAAATTCAGTCGGTTGACAGTGACCGCCTATGACCACATGTGGGCGTGGGACAGAGACGGCGGCATCGATACATGATAGGGCTTAGCGCCTCCTTGACGTCTTCATTCGCGCCATCGGCTGTCGACGCGTCGATGTGTTTATTGGTTTGTTTGATTACCTATTGTGTGGCCAAGTAGTATATGTGTATTTCTATCTGTGTATGTGTCTGTATGTATGTAGAAGAGCAATTGCCTACTTTTGCTCCGCCTGACTACGGGTCTAGTGAAAACTGGACCGGGCCGACTGATGCTACTGCGACGGCGACGGCGTCTCTTTGATCTGCTGGTGCGTGAAATGAATTCGTTGGCAACCATATCTCTGTCGCGTTCGATAGCTTTCATCGATTACCATCTTTTCCTTTTCCGCCGCCTGTTTTTCTTCCTTTCTCTTTCTCTCTCTCTCAGGGTTTTTCCCTGTCTTTCCTTTGCTGTCTTACTCCCACTTTCTTTTTGGGGCTAGTGGTTTCTCGCTTTCGTTCAAATGTTTTTTTTTCGATTTGACGTTCCACGTCCGAATAGCAAAAAGTAGTACGCACTGAAGATGCTGACAATGATGCTGCTGCTGCTAATGGTGATGATGACGATGATGGCACAGGATGCGATACCAGTCTAGCTCGATCCTTTACCTAGGAGGTGTGAAAGAAGGAGGTGTAAAAGGAGGAGGTGTGAAAGTCGTCGTCGGCGGCGGAAGAGGGGTGGGCCAACAAAGACGATCGTGATTACAACAACAAGAACAACAACAACAACAGCTGCAACAACAAAAGCAGCAACAATAGCAACAACATCAACAATAGCAACAACATTAAAAACAACTACAACGCCGACGATGACAGACAGTGCGCACCGATTGGTAGGAGGAGACGACGGAGACGCCGTTCACTGAAGCGTAATTCACTTATGGATATATTGGCATCTACGCGTGAAGATGACTTTAGTGGCGGCGGCGACGGGAAGTGCGGCCAAACTTTACCGCAAGCATCTACAACCTGTTACTTCCCGGTGATCGATTCTAAACGAGCGCAATTCGAACTTGCACAGTGACTGCCAGTTCTCCCACTGTTGGCAGTCGTAATCATACTGCCGCTGCTGATCACTGCAAACAGCAGCAGCAGCAACAACAACAACAATACCCACAACAACGATAACCACAACAATATTAATATCAACAACCATAACAACAACTAAAGCAATAACACGACAAAAGCAACAACAACAGTAATCGCAATAACACCGGCGGCATCCCAAGAGCAGCAGCAGCAGCAACAACAACAAGAAAAACAATCTCGTTGTGGTTATCGTCTCGGTCGGTTCTCTGAAATCAGTCAGGCGGTCCGCGAGCATGTGTGGCCTGATGATGATGATGATGACAGAAAAACAACCGGGTTAGGCAGCAACAGCAGCAAAAAGTGCTCTGTCTGATCTTACAAGTGGTCTCCGTTGGTCGTTGGTGTATCATGTGTATTGATATAAACATACACGTGGTGGGGTGGTCGACCAAGACGTGGCTCGTATGCTCGCTGGGTGGCTCGCCGTCCCGAGACTCAGATAGATGATGGTGCACAACGAAATGAAGGAGCGAGCGATTGATCGTGTGAAAAGATGCCCGTAGCCGATCAGGGTTGGCTCTTGCTGATGTGCTGCTGCTGTTGCTGCTGCTAGTCGGATCGTCGTGGGATCTCGAGTTGAATTATTGACTAAGTGCAGCCTAAACGGTGCTTGTTTTGCTGCAGGGTGTCGTTGCTGTTCATTTGTTTGCTTGGCTTCTGTTGTTCATTGTACAATATATATATATATATATATATATATATATATATATATATATTTAATTTTTTGTTGTTCCGTTAGGCTAATGCCCGTGTACGGCTTTTTCGTGTCAGGGCTGATTTTTAATCCACTCCGGCATTTACCTTGTCTACATTGGGAACCACGAAAACCAATTTAAGAGTGGCCGGTCTGGGCCTCGAACCCAGGCCTTCCGAATGCAAGGTAAATACTTTGCTACTAAGCCATTTTGCTCGGTATATATATATATATATATATATATATATATATTATCAAAGCATAGCAGCACGAAATTCGCAATTTTCCAAACACTCACTGACGATATCATCCGTTCGTGTTAACGAGATCTTCCTTTATCCTGTCCGATATCCGTTAATAGATCTGCCAAATTCGTATAAGTAAATATATAGTGTGTCCGATTAGCTAACGACGACAATCAGATGTGCGTCATTGCCTCGTTGAGACGCCCGCGCGCGGTGTCCGAATGGTCCGAGTGGCGAGTGGATGCCAGTTGTTTCCTGCGTCGGGGCCAACCGTATACAACGACAACGACGACGACAGCTAAGCCTTCGCTGTTGTAGCTCGATCAGTCGAGGAGTCATCGACGAGATGAAAACAGGTCGACGAACACGATACGCACTCCTGAGGGCTCCTGTTGCCCTACGGCCTGTCTTTTGCCCGGTAGGCAGGCAGGCTGACTAACTGGCTTGCTCTACGGGCTGTGCTACGAACGCTTATGAAGGCCGCTAGATAGACGGCTAAATCGACACGATCAATAAAGCTGTATCGGGGGAAGCATTGCGAACTCGAATCGAAGGAGCAGGGAAGACAAAGAAAACTAGGGAAAGAGAGGGAGATAGGGAGAGGGAGAGAAAGAGAGAGGTAGCAAGAGAGATAGCCTGAAAGATGAAGTCGTCTACGAGTTGAGGCGCAAGAAGAGTCTCTCCGCAGGCGACAACAAGAAGAACGACGACGACGACAACGTTCACGAAGGTTAGCAAATGAAAACGCAGCTTTACGGAGAGTTCTAGTGCTAAATCGTCACGGAGACACAAGGAGGGAGGGAGGGAGAGATATATATATATATAGCGAGATGGACAGAATAAAGGGGTACGTGGGGTTAAAGGGGAAAGGTATTATGGCAAGGAGGAAGTGGGGCAGTGCGAGCAGTAGCGAAGACAACAGCGTTACAAGATAGGTGGCGTGGGTGGACGATGCGCGTCATTGACATCGTTAACTCAACGAACAATCGGAACAAGGCTAATAGTAAGATATATAGAAAGAGGGAGGGGGGGAGAACGAGAGGGAAAGATGAAGAGAAGAAGAGAGGTAGCAACTATAAGACAGAAAGAGAGGAAGCATAGATGGTCAAATAATGTAGCGACACAATGACGAGGTCCGAGCATTGTTGAGGACACACACGAAACCGAGATCTCTCGCGAGAAGAGAGAGAGAGAGAGCCTTCAATGAAGGGACGCTTGAAAAGGAGTCGAAACACGACAGGTCAATGACACGCGGAGGGGCAGGTGTAATTAAGGCAGATGACGCCGACTATGGTACCGATGATGGTGGTAGTTGGCGTGATGGTGATGGTAACGAATGATTAGCGTTGCAATGACGCTGATGGCGAAGAAGAGGAAAACGTGGGAGGGGTGGGAGGAAAAGGACAAGAAGATCTAGGGGCCTGGGGGTGTGGCGATGAGGGCCATGGCGACCGTTCCGCCGGCGGCCAGGCGGAGAGAAACGAACTGGGCAACTGGGAATTGGTGCGTCAAGTCGAAAAAACATCGTTATCCGATTGGATTTTGGTTCGCTATTTCCGCACTTGCCTTGTCGTCATTGCAGACGTCATCATCGTCCTAGGTCGGAACCTCGGCGCCGATGAGGACGCAGGGGGAGGGAAGAAAAAACGGCGCGAGCTGCATCAGCTGCAGTAGCGAGGGCACCAGTACAAACAGGACGTACTTGTAGAGCATTGGCAACAGAACAGGACAGTCGTAGAACAGCGACACCAGGACAGTCGCAGGATAGTAGTCTCCACCCACCGCCACGGTGCTTTAAATAAAGCATCATTTACCTCTCCTGAAGGCGCCAGCGCTCAAGCCGAAAATTGCCGCATTCTCGTCGACGTCACTCAGCGCATAGAGAAGAGCCTGTTCCGTAAAGCATACTGAATAGCGTTAATAGTCCGCTAGCAAGCTTAGGTAAGCAGATGTTTCATGTGTTGCTATCTGTCTTTCGGAAGGCGAGGTCATCGTTCTGACCGACGGTTTGAGTTGATGCCGTCGCTTGAACCGCTAATATGTGTTTTGTGTCATACTATATGAGATTACTTCATTAGCCAAATCTTTAAACTGCTACTTTTATGGCTGCGGCTACTATTAATATCCGATTTGAAGAGCAAGTTAGGCGTTGTTTGTACACCGTGCGCTAGCAGTAGTGCTGAAAGCGGAACGTGTTAGAATTTTTCTAATGGACTGGAATTTGTTTGACAACAATCGCTGTATTGTTGACAGCAACAAGGGCAACTAGTTCTATGACTGGTTAGCTTTAGTTGGCGAGTTTTTCAAACTACTTTTTGACATCGCTTAAGTTGCGATTCATTTTGGTGCTTGACTGTTTTGCCATAACAAAGTACGGCTAAACGTTTTAAAATAAGCGCATGAAAACTTGCGAAACGGTTTATTATTATTATTATTATTATTATTATTATTATTATTGTTATTATTATTATTATTATTATTATTATTATTATTATTATTATTATTATTAATATTTTAAAGTTGTATTCGAGTCTAGAGTTTGCGAGAATGTAGAAACATATGTCGACTAAGAAGGACCAAAATCATGGTAACGACGCGTAAGGCAGCACTGCCGCTGTCTCTGCTAGCAGCGAACATACGAAAATTCAATGAGTAGCTATATACGAGACAGCGCAAATGAGACGGGACATCTGCCTGGGTTTCGAGTTGCGTTGTTCTTATAAGGGACCGACCATTTCGTTACATCTTCTGCCGTTATGATCATCAAGAGCCGAATACAGACAGGCACAGATATATATATATATATATATATATATATATCTAAATATATATATATATATATGTAGAGAGAGAGAGTTAAAGAGAGAGAGAGTTAAAGAGAGAGCGAGCGTAGACGCATGCGTGAGAAAATGATATGAAGAAAGATGAGGGAGAAAATGAGAGCCGCAGGCTACGTAGACGATACTCTCTAGAGAGACGGGCCGCCCGTTAAGCCGACGGTGGTGCCCGTCCTCGTACTATAAATACATTAATTAACGATAGATCTAATGGATAAAAGTCACACGGATCGATAGATACATAGACGCAATTACCGCGTCGTTAGCCGCATCTGTTGTTTGTAGTTTTCTAGTACATACGATTTGTTGTAGTTCACACGTTATGGAGTGTTCGAACGGCATATGCATAGGTATCATCTTGGATTGCGCAGCATAACCCCAAGCGCAGGAGGGGATCATGGGGCAAAGTGAAGGTCGGCGCAACGACACAAACCTCACAAAACCGTGTAGAAATAAATCTGGCGTCCAGACGCTGCGGGCATGCGTAAATTTCCTTGGTTATACCTCAATCGCTCCGGACATCGGCATCCCTCTACCGTGGCATAACGTAACAGCATATCGACAGTGCAACAAGGTGCGAAAATAACAACAACAGTATCAACAATAAACAGCAACGGTCACTGGCGGGCGCCCATATCGTAGATTGTCGTCCGTTTGCTAACGTTACAAATCGTGGTTGTCAACAGAATAACCTGTGTACAGGTTCTGCACGCGGCAAATGCTGTACTGCAATGTACGCTCGTGCAACGCACTCAGCTCGCGTATCCGGCTTCTACGACCGATTGTGCCGACTGCAGTGTTTCCTGCCAACGTCTCTGCGCTAGGGCAAGTGTTTCTGGGTCGCGGAAGGTGGATGGGAGGGGGTTGGGTTAACAACGATGTTCACTCGACTCGTCGAAGAACAGTCATGCATTGTGCGGCGAAGAAAGGAGTTGGCCAGATATCCTCCTCGACGTTGTCGTCGCCGTCGTCGTCGTCGTCGTTGCCAACGTGACCGTCATGAGCAGCACCATCAGAAGCTCGTCTTTTTCGAAGCGGCGAGGCGTGATTGCATTAAAAGCATAGCGACACACAAAGCGAGGGAAAGAGAAAACACGGGGTTACACAGATAGATACATCTCTCTCTCTCTCTCTCTCTCTCTCTCTCCCGCGAGAAAGAAAGAGAGAGAGAGAGGGGCGCGCGAGAGAGAACGTAAGAGAAAAGAGAGTATTAATTTTCCCCTGAGTGGCACAACAATCTGCGTACATGTCATTAGGTATGAGCGCAGAGGATGGGCAGACAACACACAGAAGTCGGGCAGACTGCCATGGCCATAGTGATGATGGCCCGCCGTCCCACCGTGCCACGCCGCTCGCTTCGGACGCAACGGACTGCGATCACGTGCAATCGTCATTAGCCTTATTTCGTAGATAACATACCTACGCGGTCGTCGCTGGCACGGATGGATACGCCATCTTCGCGTGTCCCGGTGCTGGCGGGGTGGATGGCGTATCCGTTTCGGGGTAGGCACTGGCTTTGGCTCTTACGTCGCGGCCGACTGCTTGCCCGCCGTAGGTGTAGGGATGGCTGCACGAGCTCGAGGCCAGCTGAGCGATTTCGGATGCTTCGGGTCATGTCTGTACGCAGACGGCCAGACGGCCGGGCGCGCGGTATTTGTTAGCTTTGCGGATCACCGATTTTCGTCATTGCTTCGTTGCTCTTCTTTATCTTCTCTTGCCGCTGTTAGAAGTACGTAGGCAGCACGCACGCACGCATTTCCCCTTCTTCACACAGAGAGGCACAGATGCGCTCGATGCACAAGTGGGAACGGGTCGTGGGAAAATGACGGGTTGCCCCTTCTCCCTCCACCGCTCCTACGAACGACCCCCCGGGAATGCGCACTTGAGAGGTTTGAGGGGCTTTGGTGTAGATAACCCCGCTCCCCGTTCTTTTGGCTACTACTGCTGCTGCTTCTTCTTCTCCTCTGTTTCTTCTTCTTCTTCTTCTTCTTCTAGGCGTATCGTCGTTTGGCACTCAGACAGATTTAGCAGGTATGAGTACTAATAGAGGCTTTGTTGCCTCTTCGACAGGTGCCGTGTAACGAACTATGCCCCCCCACCCTTGGCTGGTGGGGAGCAAAGTTCGACTGAACAGGAGACGGATGGTCAAAGAATTTCAAAGTATCGCGAACAAGTGGCGCTGCTGGTTGAAATGGTAATGATAGCAGGAGTAAAAATAATCGTAGACGTAGTATTAGAAGAAGTAGTCGTAGGCGTTTTCATAGTAATAATAGTTGTGGTTAGTCGTCGTCGTCGTCGTCGTCTCCATCATCGTGTTACGGTGACTGAGCGTCTGCTTGTCGTGCGCTCTCGGAGGCGAACAGCAGTCTCCCTCGCTAATGTACGCCTGTCAACGATGGCTCTCGCGCCTTCGTTCGCGCGTTTGCTAGGCGCGTTTCTCTTCTCACTTGTGTGCGCGCGTCATCGATAGCGAACTAGCCGATCCTTCGCGTTTCGTTCTGCCCCGTCATAGTTTAGCGTAGTTCACTGGTAGTAGGTCCGGAAAGTTGATCTGTATCGTGTCTCGTGTCCCGTCGTACGTCAAGGCACGCGTAGCATCATTGGCAGCGAGATCGTCTTTTTCGCCGGCATAGTCGCCGTTGTTGTTGTTGTTGTTGTTGTTGTTGTTGTCGTCGCCGTTGTTGCTGTTGTTGTTGTTGTTGTTGCCGGTCGTCACCGTCGCCCCCGCCGATCTTCGCCACCCTTCAAGTCAACGTCGAACTCCGAGAGAGCTACGGCAGTCAGCAGCCTCAACCGTGGCCGCGCTTGCCTGCCCACTGATGCGCCGGCGCGCTGGTAGCTGTCGAAGCGGAAAAAATAAACCACAGGGTTGTGTATAGAAAGCAGAAGAAGAAGAAGCAGAAGGAGAAGAAGAAGGAGGAGGAGGACAGGAACAAGACGAAGAATACGGCGTCCGACAGACCGACTTCGACGACTTCTACTACCACTACTACTACTACGACTATTCCACCACTGCTACTACTAATACTGCTGTTGCTACCACCACCACGACTACCACTGACTCAGTGAGTCGACAGCGAGGCCTATGGGAGCCAAGGAGGACCGGCGGACGCAGCAGGGGCCGCCCCCGCTACAGCCGACTGGGAGTCAGTGGGCCTTATCGAGTACGATGCGAAGCGAAGCGAGAACTCCAGGACACGTCGCGAGAGCGGCTGACGCTCGACGAGAAGTACGAGAGGAGCCCGCCACAACGGGGCTTGGGCCAGACTCGGGATAGGTTTGTGCTCTCGGCGTCGACGTCCTCGACGGAACACGCAACAACCGACCGCTTCAGCCGCCCACACCTCGAGTTCGTCATCTATAGCCGGCTGCCCTGCGGCTGCTGCTGCTGTTGTTGCTGCTTCTGCTTCTGCTGGTCCTTGTGAGGCCGCCACACCACAGCCCCGCCGCCGCCGCCGCTACCACAGCAGTGGCACGTCAGCCAGGGAGTGAGGGATGCAACCGGTGATTTGAGTAGCTAGACGATTGGCTGGCTAGCTGGCAGTCTCTTGACGTGGCGGGATGCTTCGAAACGAGCCGGATCGACTCGTCCGAATTAGATCGCGTATAGACGCGGGTAACGTGACTTGCCACGCAGTCGCGTTCGGAACGTTCGGGTGTTCGTCTACATCATCAAGACGTTACAGGCGCAGCGCCTAGGCTGCTTTGAAAAACTCTGCTGTGACTATCGCTGTTATTGTTGTTGTTGTTGTTGTGGCTGCCGCTGTTGACGTTGTTGTTGTTGTTGCTGCTGCTGTTGCTGAGGTTGTTGTTGTGGCCTCTGTCATTAACGATGTTGTTGCTGCTGCTATTGTTGTTGTTTTGTTGTTGTTGTTGTCGTTGTTATTGTTACTGCTACTGGTGACGATAATAATAATAATGGTCTTCTCGCTTTACAGTAGCACCAATGATCTATAGTAGTAGTAGCTCGATGACTTGAACGCCGATCGCTGTCTGCCTCTCATCCTCTTTCTTTCCCTATTCTTCTCCAAGTTCTCTTTATCTACTTTTCTACTTCATCTTTCTCGTCTTCTTCATCTTCTTTTTCTTCTGCCCCTTTCCCTCTTGTCTTGTTCTCGTTTTCCTCTCGGTCTTTTTCGTCTTCTTTTTTTACTTCTTCTTTTTCTCCCTTTTCTCCTAGACGTTGACGCGCGGAATTGACGACGTAACACCCGGGCGGCGGTTGGAGAACGGTGAAATTTGTCCACCGACCGACCCAGAGTGGAGCCCGCCGAACAAACCGCCGACTAGATACGGTATGGGCAGACGCTGCAGCCAGCAGCCGTTTACATTGGCGACACATCGGCGGCCAATCGTCCCTCGAGACCATCGGAGCAGTGTGCAGGCAAATTTTGAGTGGCCTCTTCTGCTCGTGTTTCTTATCGGGCGTTGAACGCTTCGCCCGCCACGCTATCACAGCTTGCCGATGGGCCGCGTCGCGTCGCATCGCTCGCCGGTCTGCCTGTTCGCCACCCAACGCAGGCCAAGAAAAGAGCGGCTGCAATGGCCCGTCTGCTTCCATCATCGCGTTGAAATTATTGTCGTGCTTGCTCTTGCTCCGCGGATTTTCCGGATTTGCGCGTATGCGTACATCCGTAGTAAACCAGCCAATCAACCAAGCAACCAACCAACGAACCGAATAAAAAGAAACACAACCACTGAAAACGCAAGCCGGATCGATGACAGGTTTACCGGGAACCCATCATCGCCAACGTAATATATATATATATATATATATATATATTTCTGTAACGTGTCAAATCATATATGCATGTATGAGGCTATGTGTGCACACGTTTATATATATATATATATATATATATATATATATATATATATATGTATATATATATATATAAGCGTGTGCACACATAGCCTCATACATGCATATATGATTTGACACGTTACATATATATATATATATATATTTATATAACGTGTCAAATCATATATGCATGTATGAGGCTATGTGTGCACACGTTTATATAAATATATAAATATATATATATATATATATATATATATATACATGTATAGGCACATATACATTAGTTCTCTTAAGCGTGCTAGCAGCAGCGAGATCCTCAAGAGCTTCGTCGACCTCATACGACACGCTTGTGAGATTTAACGGTAGTTACAGCTGCAGCAACGCATACCGAACAATGCTAGTTACCTTTCTCTGTCTCTCTCTCTCTCTCTCTCTCTCTCTTTCGAGTCAGCGCGGTCGCCGCAGCGTGTGAGTCCGCTGGGGTGTCCGCCGACCAGAGGCGGATCTTTGTCGCCGGGTCACACCGTTCAACGCCGTTAATGCTCTTTAACGATTTGTTTATATCGAGTGCGCCGACTCGACACATCGGCAATTCGGCACGGTATCGTATTATACCGCAGCGTAGTAGCCAGCCAGGCTTTACGGCCGCAAAACCCGCTCGCTGCAGGCAGGTTTCCTACCAGCCACAACGGTGGCCGCGGTTGTATGGCCGGCCCCGACACACACACAGAGAGACAGACAGCAGGCATACGAACATACAAGTATATTATACTCAAGGCGTCAAGCGTCTATCGGCCGGTGATTCGAGTCAAAGCGGGTGGAAACGGGTCGAAGGCGACGACGACGACGACGCCGCGGGTCTACCCACCCCAAGAAACCTACCAGTTTTTTTCTACTCATTGACCTCTTTTTATTTCTGTTCTACGAGCGCTTATTCTATCTCTCTCCCTTTCTTTTTTAGTACTATAAATAGCAACAGCGGAACGAGGAATCATGTATTTGCGCTAATTAGTGTATACATATATATATATATATATATATATATATATATATATAATGAGCTGGGCGTAAGTGAACAGAGGCGAGTCTTCAACAATACGAGCGTATATATATATATATATATAATGAGCTGGGCGTAAGTGAACAGAGGCGAGTTTTCAACAATACGAGCGTATCTATATATATATATATCACCGTATGATAAATCATATATACAGTATGTAGGCATACATACATTCGAATACCGGGCGTGAATAAACAGAGTCGAGCGAGTTCGACGGCACGAGTGTATGCAGCTGTACCCGACGACTTGCCTATTTGAAGTAACAGATCCATATAGCTAGCTGGGAATCGACAAGCTGCAGGTGGCGCGCGGTCTTGATGACATACAACCGATCCATGCGCTGTACCCGACGCTGAACCCTTGAAGTCGGTATGTCTCGTGCCTTCGTCTCCACCCCTCGCGACACTCCAAGTCACTCGCGGGCAAACGAGAGTGAACGACAGGTTACAGCATGCTATGATGGCGAATGGCGATTTCCGTCCCATGCGTATGCACAAGCATAGTTGCCAAGCCGTAGGTAAATGCAGCAGCTTTATCGTCGTCTCCTGTTTTTTGTGTCGGCTCTCCTTAGTTGTTACTAAAAGCAGGAACGGAAATAAGCAAAATACGCAGACTCACTCCTCCTAGACCTGGGTGCATCACCGAGACTACCACCGTTGTTCCCCTACAAACATGTCTTCTCTTGGCTAATCATATGTAATAATCGTATGATGTAGTATTCTGTGGATGTATATATATACATTTATATATATATATATATATATATATATATATATATATATATATATATATATACATCCACAGATACATATCACAGGCGACCAAATTTGAGACAGTCGGGTTGACACTCACGCTGGTCGGGCCTCGTGTTGGGGATGATCCCTGGCATTGTTGTTGCTGTTGTGGCACATGTCCACGTATTCTTTGCGTTAAGCGAAGTGTCGTCTCTCCTCTGCTGCTCATCTCATCGTCGTCTCATCTCGCCTCATCGTCGTCTCCTCCTCCCCCCCCCCTAAGATCTGAGATCCATGGCAATCCGATCATCCATCCACTGCGGCGACCGTCTGAGAGCGGCGCGGCCAGCAATGCCGCGACTTCACTGTGTCATCGTGACTCAGTCAGCAGCAACAACAACAACAACAGCAACAACAACAGCAACAACACCAGCAACAACAACCACAACAGCAACAGCAGCAGCAGCAACAACAGCTGCAACAACAACAACAGACGAACGCAATGGCAGTGTCCGTGCGGCGCATCGTGACTCGGAGCGCACTGTTATCGCGCCGCCGATCGCCGCCTATGGGCGATATCAAAATCGTCGCGCGGACAGACGAACGTACCTTGCCGCGGTACTGGTGACTGACCACGTATTATATATACAACACATGCGTGCCGTTGCTACCTGTCGACGAGCCAACTGAGCAGCCAACCAGCCAACCAAACAAGCACCATGTCAGCTAGCCAGCCACCAGCCACGCCACCAAGTCGTCGATAATAGGCAATTCGACATTAGCGGGCAGGCAGCGGCCAGCGACGGATTTAATCGAAATTAATCATATCGCCGAACACGATAGAAAGACCAAATTACGTCCTTTTCGTGGAAGAGCGTTTCCGCCTGCGTCCGCGTCCGCGTTCTGTCTGACGCGTCGCTCCGCTGTCTGTTGTGCGCGTTTCTGCGTCTGTCGTTGTTGTCAGTGTTGGTCGCTGGTTCCCTCGAACCGGTCAGTGAGCTGGTTGTCCTCCGTTTGTCCGTCCGTGCGCGTCCATAGGCCATTGATCGTCCGTGTCGATGTTGCTGCTGTCTCGTCAGGCAATGGCGCTCCGCTGTCCGAGGCTGAATGTCGCCCGCGGCAGCAGCAGCAGCGGCGTCGGTGGCAGAATTGGTGGCGATTTTGTTTGCTGCCTCGCATTCGTTAATGACAGACAAACGCTCCTTCGGACTCAAAGTCCGTCGTCTGTGGTCAGCCTGTCCAGCTACCAGCGTTGCTATTGGTAGATAGACAAGATTCGCAACCTGCTCATCTTGTGGTCGCGGTTACTATTCCTACATCGTTTCCAAACAGGCGGTGTTTGTTGTTTCTGCCGTGGTCGTCGATGTTGCTGCTGTTGTTGCTGCTGCTGCTGCTGTTGTTGTTTTGGTTTCGCTAGTGCAGTTTCCACTAGTTTGTTTATTATTGTCGCTTTGTTGCCGCTACAGTTCCTTGATGTTATGTTATGCGGTTGTTAGTGCTGTTGTTGTTGTTGCTGCTGCTGTGGTTGTTGCTGTGGTTCGAGCAGCAGAGTTATTGCGGTTAGAGTTTCTGTTGTTATTGTTGTGCGTTATTGTTCTCGTCGCTTGACTTGCTGGCATCATGCTACCACTACCTGTTGGCGGTTGTGCCAGCCAGCCGCCCGCTCCGTATTGAAGTGTCGCGCCGGTCGGCTAACCGGTAAAAAAAACGTTAGTAGTAAGTGAACCAGCCCAGCCAACAAATGACCAACAATGACAGAAAGACATTTCTGGCTGAACTGGCAGGTCTCACCAATCAATCAATGCATCTACCACTACTTTCTGTATGGGGCATCATTCATGTCCGCATCGATCTCGTTCTTTGGGGCCAAATAGATCATCGATCACCAGCGACGAGCTGGCTGTCCAATCGCCAAATCAGTGAGAAACCAACCATCTGCAATTGTTTTTCATTTTCCGTGTTTTTCTCCTTTTCGTTGTTGTTGTTGTTGCTGTTGCTATCTTTCTACATGCCGTTTTTGTTATTGTTGCTGTTATGATTCTTGGTGTCGTTGTTGTGGTTATAACTCTAGTCGTTGTTGTTGTTGCTGCTGCTGCAGTTGCCGCCGCCGCCGCCATTTCCAGTTGTTGTTGTTGATGTTGTTCTTTTCGTGCTTCTAGTTTATTATTATTATTGATGATGATGTTGTCGTTGTTGTTGTCATAGGCACTCCATTGTGGCTATTCAAGACGTTTCTGTTACTGTTGTTATCGTTCCGTCCTCGTTGCTGCGTCCACAACATTGCTTACGTACCCGCTTCAATGCTCTGCTCAAACGGCGCCGCGGCCGAATCGAAACAGTGGAACCGACTGGAGTAGACTGGATGGAGCAATAACGCCAATAAAAGCAACAACAGCCACAGCAACAACAACAACACGAAAACTACCACAACTCCGACAACAACAACAACAACAACAATAGCAACAACACGAAAACTACCACAACTCCAACAACAACAACAACAACAACAACAACAACAACAACAATAGCAACAACACGAAAACTACCACAACTCCAACAACAACAACAACAACAACAACACGAAAACTACCACAACTCCAACAACAACAACAGCAACAACAACTCCAACAACAACAACAACAACAACAACAACTCCAACAACAACAACAGCAACAACACGAAAACTACCACAACTCCAACAGCAACAACAACAACACACAGTCAGTAACAACAGGCCGCCACAGAAGCAACAGCAGCAGCATCAGCAAGAGCAAGCTCGTTGTCAGCCTCGACAACACCGTAATTGTCGCCGAAATGGACTCGGTACGCGCATGGATACAGATACAACGTACAGACGACATGCAACGTCGAACCAAATCGACGCACAGATGTACGGGTTGAGTGAGGGGACATCGGCCCATCCGGCGGCCGATGTGCCATCATGCGAACAGCCATGCCCAAGCGACGACCGGCGGCGGCGGCGGCATCCGCTTGATTGCCACGGCGTCAGTCACCTACCACTGCCACCACGACCACGACCAACTTTGCTCCACATGTGTCGCCATTGGTGGAGCATGGCTGAATCACGGATATCAACAACAACAACAACAACAACAACAACAACAACAACCAGCCGCACTCACCACAGACGACGATAACAACTGCAACAACAGCAAAGCAACAACATAAGCAATAACAACAGAAACAGCAGCAACAACATCAACAACTGCAGCAACAGCAAAAACACGACAATAACATGAACAACAACAACAGCATCATCGTCACACAGCTAAAACAACAAGAACAACAACAGCAACAACAACAACAACAACAACAACAACAACAACGTTGTTGTCGTCGTCGTCATCACTACTACCAGCAACATCGTGATCATACTCATCATCGCTACCATCATGGGCCCCATTATTATCATCATCTATATATCATATATGTATATATATATATATATATATATATATCATATTATGATCTGCAGCTAGAGCAGTGGCAATTGCAGCCGATGTTGTTGTTGTTGTTGTCGTTGCTATCGGCGTTGTTATTATTGCGCCAGTAGCTCTGTCTGAAATTGTCGTTGTCGTTGATAATAACAAGAAGAAGAAAAATTGTGACAGTAATGCTAGTGATCATAATAATAATAAGAATAATCATAGTGATGGTGATGATTATCATGGTTACTATGATTATCCCTGTTATTACCCTAATACCTATTTATGCATCCGGCTGGAAGGTATCATGTGATCATATTTGTGAAGCTGATAATGACAATTATAATGTCTACAGTTGTTACTACGACAATTACAACACATATTACTTTTTAATGCTCTTGGTGTTTTCATGATTGCTGTGGTTGTAGTTGTTGCTGTTGTTGGTTTTGTTGTTGTCGTGTGCTATAACACCGCAGCCATCGTGATTGATTTATGTGCACCTTCATTACTATGATGAATGAGTTGATAGCATATTCACCGAAATAAACCTGTAATAAGCGGGCGAACAAGACAACAACGACTCGTTTCTCATTGATCTCATGTTGCTTGCTTGGTTGAATCGTTGTATCAACAATGGGTGGTGCAGGTGAGTCGACAATCAAACCGACGAAGAACTCACAAATGACACAGGAACAACATGTGTATATGTTGAGAGTGTCCGTGTGGATTTTTGCGTACGGCTCTGAGAGAGAGAGAGAGAGAGAGAGAAACAGAGATGGCAGTATGTCGGGATAAACTGCGTACGAATATTGTGTGTGTACTCGTATGGTATACGCAAACGTCTCGCATTTTATACATCGGTGTACGTGCACCTTCGAGAATGTGATTACAAGTTTATGAATGCACCCAGTGCGCCTTATACGGGTAGCGTCGCGACGGGAAACGTGAGGAACAGGCGGGCACCTGCAAGCAGGATTGCCAGCCTCACTCAATACGGGCTGCACTGGAACTTCGACAATTTCCGACAACGCACGCCATCGTGGTCAAGTGCGACGAATACGACAACGACAACGACGACAACAACAACAACGACAACGACGACGACCTCGATTGGCAACACCTTTATGTGGCTATGCAGATGAGCCCACAGCAGCCACAGGAATATAGAGGGTAGGAGGAGTTTATGTAACATACTGAGCCCGTTCTAAGAAGTAGGCGTCGTAGCGTGCTATAAGGGGGCTTTCATCGACTTTCACCGTCATTTCGGCTCCTTCAGGTAAAGCAGGCACTGCGCGAGAAGAAGCAAGGAACGTATAAGAGTTGAGCTGTATGCCTTTATGCCTCTCTTACTCTTTGTGTCATCTTCTGTATATATATATATATATATATATATATATTGCCATTTCTCTTAGAAACGCACACACAGACACACGCAATGTGTTTATATATAGGCATGCCGCACGATAAAAGCGGGCATGTATGTACATGCGTATATACGGATTTGATTAGACGAGAGTAAACGACAGACAGTGTGCAGAACGCATCTTGTGAGTCCTGACCGGTTTGTATTGTAGGCGATAGCTTAGCGCAGCATCGGTTTCGAACATCTGCAGATCAACATGGCACTGCCTAGAATGCAGCGGCAAACTTTGCCCGATGGTCTGTTCGCGGATGGTGGCGATGTCATACACAAGGTCAGGCGTTGTTGATGTCCTCGATAAGTAAATAGGTCCTCGTTCCAGCCAGTTGCTTTCCGTGCAGTTCTACTGAAACGGCTGCGTTTTTCCACCCTTCTTGTGCACACAGCAAGCAGCTCTTTCAGTAATATACTGTGTGTGTGGATGTGTTCAAACGGAAAAAAAGTCGATCTCCGCCGTTCTGTTATTATTGTTATTATTACGCCGCGTAGACAGGCATGTGTATAGTCGGTACGGATACTCGTATGTCTATAACTTCGGACAAACAGTAGCGCCTCTGCTTAGTATTAGCCAGGAGCTTGCATAATTCTCCTCGTTTCTCGTTCGCAGTACAAGTAAACTTATGATATGAATACTCAGCTTAAATGAAATGTAACGATGATGATGTTTTTCGTTCGTTTGCTATTATAGCATGCCTTTGTTATCTGGTCGTTTGAAATCTGTACGACGACCAGGGTGGTCCATATAGTGAACCAGGCCTGTAGAATATCAAATAAACGGCAAATACGCGAGCCAAGGAAAAGGCAGATGGTAAGCAACCCTACTTTAACAAACGCTAGCATAACGTAGAACCACCATTCTAAAGTCCTCGACCACATTCGTGCTAGTTCTCTGAATTGGCGCCAGGTTTTTTGTTTATGTTCTTGTCTCTTTCTTCTGTCCTGTCAGTCCATTCACACTAGAGCATTGCTGTCGCTACAATGTAGTACCTCTATTTTGTACGGGCATCGTAAATACGAATCCATTCAGTTGACCCAGATGGATACATACAGATATCATCACTTCATGCTTGCCAGTCCCTGCGAACGGTGTGCACAAAGTATTGCTGCACGTAGACATCTACCACCAGAGAGAAACGGGAAAGGACAGAAGAGACAGCCCTTTGGACCAGGCCTACGACGGCGACGCAGGAACATTGAGGCCACTGTGGACATCAACAGTGGCGGTCTTTCTCGGCGTCGGTTCTCCGTATCGTGCTATCGTCATCATCACCATCATCGTCATCATTACCAGCTTGGTCCGGCCGTCCTAGGGAGCCTCCTTGTCCGTCTGTCAAGCTGTGCCCCTGCTGTTGCTTCTTCTTCTGAATCCAGTCAAGTGTGGAAGACGCCCCCTATATATATATATATATATATATATATATACGGCTGTGTATCTATCTCAGCATGCGCCCATGGGTGGTGACAGTATACTAGAGGCGAGCTGTCAGCCAGCGTTGAAGAGAAACAGCCGGCAACAGCAGCAGCAGCAGTAACGGGGCAGATCGAGAGAGACAAGACAGACCAAAAGGCCTCTACTATGAGTAGTAGTCCCGTCCTATGAGTCCTGAGCGAATTGAAAAAGAAGTACACACGCGCACACATCGAGCCGAAGGCAGACGAGCGGGAGGAGGCCTGATGTAGGGCAAGCAGATGAACGACTAGAAGGAAGAGGAAATAGAGAGGAAAATGGGCTGAGCAGAGAATAGGTAAACGAAGACCCACCCAAAGGAAAGAGACAAGGAAAGGAAAGAAAGAAATAGGAAGCATGCATAAATAAAAAGCAGGAGAAGGTGTCTGTGCGGAAGAAATAAAGTAAGCAAGAGAGCGAGAGAAAGGTAGAGAGGAGGAATGGGCGGATGGGTATGGAACGGAATGAAAACGAAGGAATAGAAACACAGTCGAAACAGTCGACTGGTCGACACGGAAAACAGAGGATGATGACTACGCCTCGCGGTCTGGACCGGACCAAGCCGGGGGTGGTGGTGGTGGTGGCTAATGTTGATGTTGATAGTGGACAGACACGAGAAGGATTGGATATCGTGCCAGGATAGGAGGAGTAGGCGGAGGAGGACGGGGAGGAAGCAAAAGTAGGCGAATGGGAAAAAAAGAAGGTGGGACAGGACCAGTAAGTCCCGGAGTAACCAACAGCAGTGCTTAGCAACTGACCAGCTGAGAGAGAGAGGCTTCTGTTGTTTTGTTCGCATTGCCGAGAGCACCGTCTGCCTCCGTTCTGTTCTGTTTCAAATCGTTTCGGTTTCGTTTGGGTTGGTCCGGCTTACTTTTTTCCTCTTTAGCAGCCGCAACACCAGCAGTAGCAGCAACATCGGCAGAAACTGATGGTAGTGACAACGACACGGGCGGCTTTGGCCACAGGCCACGAGGCGGGATTTGCAAGCACCGGCTGTGTCATCGATCGAGCACAGGAGTCACCATCGCTTGAAGTGTGCGATTGCTGACTACATGCTGACGTACTTCAACTTACTTTAATTTGCCAACCATGGCCAGTGCCAGCATCGCACCGTAGATCCTGGATATGTCTGGCCGATCGACTGTTTCGCGTTTCGTCTTTGTCGTCGTTGTCGTCGTCGTCATCATCGTTGTTTCGTGGCTATTCGCGTTTCGTCAACAACTACAACGGGCCACAATGTCTTGTTTCTGTCAAGCGGCGGCACGTTTCCTACGGCCACTGTGACGATGATGATGTGAAACGGCCGTTGGGTGCGATACCTACTGGCAATCGTGATCGTGGCGAAATCGTTCAACAATGAATAACGCGTGGCTGCAAGTAACTCTTGCAACTACTGCAAGTAATCAATGACAACGGCGACGACGACGACAACAACAACAATCAATACGGCAGGCATAACAACACCAGCAAAGACGCTATACAACAAAGCAACAACCGCTGCATCGGCTAGAATTACAAGTGCAATAACAATACTAACGGCAACAACAGTAGCAACAACCACAGCTACAATACCTGGTAGGGCAACGACTACACCGACAACAACAACACCAACAGCATTAGTAACAACAACAACAGGAACAACAACAGCTACAACATCAGCAACAACACTAGCAAGGACAACGCAACGCTGACAACAGCAACAAATGCAGCTGTTGTTGCTGCCGTTACGACTGCTGCTTCGCCTTCTTTTTGCTAATTAGTGTCATTTTCGTCCACTTGTGCAGTCGACCTTTAATACCACCGGCGCCCGCGACAATGACAATACTACAACAACAACGACGGCGCCAGCGATTTTGGCAGTAATAGCCTAATATATTAGCAATATTCAACAATAGCAGAAGCTGATTGCCGATCCCTCTCTCTCTCTCTCTCTCTTTTTCTCTCTATATTTATATATGGGGCATGCTGTTGAATTGACGTGGGCCGTTGTGATCGATGATTTTCGGTGGCTTCCATTGAGCCCGCCTGCTGCCCCTGGCTCTATTGTAGTAGGGGACGGGGCGGGGGGGGGGGGGGCGGAGGGTGGAGGAAAAGCGACCAATATCAAGAAAGAAGCGTAGCCATAGCGGTGGTGGTGGCAAAAGAAGTCATACATCGTAGTTATGAAAGTAGTAGTAGCAGTACGAGAAAAATACGATGCTGTTGTTGTTGATGTTGTTGCTGTTTTTGCTCAAATGTTGCTGGCGGTAGCCGGTATTGATTGGCTGGCTGATCGCTGGTTGGATGGTCCGCGCCCGACTATACGCCCGATGCAACTACAATATATACGAGTATATATATATATATATATATATATATATATATAATACGCCAACCGATGTTGCTGCGGCTGTTGCTGTTCCGGTAACTACGTTTGCTACTGTTGCTGCTGCTGCTGCTGACGCCGGCGTTAAGGTTCACCGACGACACCCTCGGCCGCCACCCAGTCCATCGTCCGTTTGTCCGCTCTATATGATGGTTTTTGTTGTTGGTTATTGGTAGTTGTTGTCGTTATTGCAGTTGGCATTGTCATGACTAATGTTGTTGTTGGTATTGCTGTTCTTGTTGCTCTTGTTGTTGTTGTTGTTGTTGTGACTAATTTTGTTGATGTTGTTGGTATTGCTGTTGGTATTGTTGCTTTTATTGTTGAGACTAAGGTTGTTGTTGTTGCTGTTCTTGTTGCAACTGAGGTTGTTGCTGTTGCTGCTGGTATTGCTGCGACTGAGGTCGTTGTTGTTGCGGTTGTTGGTATTGTTGCTGTTATGGTTACGCCTAATGTGGCTGTTGTTGTTGTTGTTGTTGTTGTTGTGTGAAGTTGTTGCTGTTGGGTTTGTTGTTGCTGTTGCGATGGTTCTTGTTGTTGCCCTTTTCTGTCAGCAGAGGTAGGGGAAGGGGGGGGGGGGAGCCACTCCCCGACTGGCGCAGCGACGCCGAACATAAGCTCTTAGCGAACAGCAGTCGACAAACAGTGCTTGGTGCACCGTGAGTCGGCGACCCGTGGGCAAACGTGGTCAGTCGCAGCGTCAGCAACAACGGCAGCAACAACAGCAGCAGCGAACGTACAGCAACATCGACAGCACCCCTTGTCCTTAGCAGCAACTACACCTTTCAACGCTTCGCTTATTGAACAGTTGGCTGGCTGAGCAGCTCGAAACGCCGATTTTGTCCACACATTGACGGGGAATTGATCGCACACATTCAGTGCTCCTGCCAGCGTACTTGCTTTGCTAGCTTCTATTTTTGCCAATGTTGCTGCGGCTGCTGCCTCTGTTCTTTATAGCGCTGTCGTGGTCAATGCCACAATCTTCCTTGCTGTCCTCAGCCAATGTGTCTATAATCACCACCATCATTATCATCACTGCTGTTTGTGTGTAATTGTTATTGTTGTTGTTGTTGCTGATCTTCCTATTATTGTTGTTGTTGTCTCAGTTGCAGCTGCAGCAGCAGCGACGGCTGCTATTACTCGTATTCCCCTTAGTTGCCCTAATGATTGATCTACGTACGTTGGACTGGCTGGCTGATGGCATCGTAATGGTTCACAGCAGGGAACGGTGATGGCAATACCAGAAGCTTCAGCATCTGTCGTCATCAACAGCATCAGCAGTAGCGGCAGAAGCAGCAAATCCTCTCAATTGCCCGTTCGTTCTAGTTCTACGTCGTCAACGAAGCTCGCTGACGTGGTATACGCGTCCCACGTGTATTTCTACCCTAACTGTATAGCGTGGGCCATCATAGGCTTGGGTTGCTGGTGGTGGTGTCGTTGTTGTTGCTGTTGTTTTTGATGCCAACCTCGCTGCTGCTGCTTCTGCTACTGTTGTTTCTACTTGTACCTCTACACGTCTTTGGCCTCCTTCGCTGGCTCCCGTTCGAGGGAACGAAGAGGGAGAGAAAGGGGACTGGGGGTAGTGGGGCAAGTGATGCCCGACACCAGCGCCCGCCCCAGTCACGCAGTGGTGTGAACATTTCGGACTGTGCCAGCCGTCGAAAGCGGCCGCCGTTTAGACGGCGTGCACTAACGTGCTGTTGCTTATTCACGGCACGCCACAGTAGCCGGCGATGCGCGTGTGCGCCCGAACGCCCCCGTCTGATCAGCGTCCAGGCTCGCGCGACTCGCAGATGCTCAGGACTGGGCCAGAACCCGGCCGGGGCCCGCATTGCCGACAGGCAGCACAGGCAGCGACATCATCTCGACAGGACGGTGCTGGCGGTGGGTGGCGGTAGCAGTGGCAGAGGCGGCAGCGACAGGGGCGGCGGCGACGACGACGCTGGCGGCAGCAGCTAAACTTTTACTGCTGTCTCGGTTCTCATATGATTCCTTATTCTTCTGGATTGTGTCCTATCCGGGGCGTGACGGCTTCCACTTAAGTATGTACGACGTATACTGGCTGCCGATGTTACAGCGCTACAGTAGCAGCACGCGCTACAGTACGCATAAACGTACGTGGTGCAGATACACGACAAG
Organism: Dermanyssus gallinae; assembly: GCA_003439945.1. Classification (NCBI taxonomy): domain Eukaryota; kingdom Metazoa; phylum Arthropoda; class Arachnida; order Mesostigmata; family Dermanyssidae; genus Dermanyssus; species Dermanyssus gallinae. The sequence goes on along the minus strand of QVRM01001250.1, from coordinate 30,139 downwards.
CAGGAACGGCGGTGGTGGCGGCGGATGCTGTGGTGGTGAAGTGGGGCGTTGGGCACCCCAGGCAGTCTTCTCGACAACAGTGGCCGTTGTCCTGTTTAAGGAAAGCTTGCCACAGTCGCTGCTGCGGCTGCTTCTGTTGCTATTCGACGCTGGCCGCTAACTAGTCCAGCCAGCTAGTAAGTCTTCCTTGGTTACGTCGTCGAGTAGCCAGCCGCAGCGGGTACGCAGGCTGCAAGGGGCTGCATACCCAGAAAGGGAGGGGCGGGGCAAAGGGGGGGTAGGGAAGGACGGCGCAGCCGCCATAGTGCGCGCCAAGCCCACAATGTAAGGCACGCGTGTATAGCGGGCACGCCAGTCCGGACGGCGGCCGTCTCGGTCCTGACCGTCCAGCAAGCAGGGCCCCCGTTAATGGATTGCGGTGAATAATTTAGCGAGTTTAAAGTCGAATCGCTTGTCTTCCACTTCGCAAGACATCGCCACCGCAGGGTGTCTCGGGGGTAAGTGAGACAGCGAAGGAGAAAGCTAGCAAGCGAGCGAACAAGAAAGAGAGAGAGAGCGCGAGAGAGAAGCAAATGAGTCACGCTATCCGCACGTTCGCTCCGCTCGTGTCTTGCTGGTGGTTGGTCCGGTGTTGGGCCGTGCCAAGCTGAGACCACCGCCTAGTTTGCTCATTGGCGCCGCATCTTAGGGTAGTCAGTCGCTTGAAGTCGCTGCTGCTATTAAAGATTGATACCTCAAAACAAGGCTGCTATTCGTCTGCCAATCATCCCCATATGCCACGTATAGTAGTGAGTAGTAAATAGCAGGTTGCCAGGCTATGCTACTCGCCAACTCACGAAGCCTACTGCGCAGTAGGAAGTAGAGCACCAGTGATAGCGGCGTTTATGTGAATCGACGACGAATCTGACGACGACGACGACGACAACAACAACCGCGATTGCTAGCCAATTAGAATCGCAGCACAGCGGCGACTATTGCTAACGAGAGTAGGAAGAACAGGATTGCGGCAGAACATAGAGCCGAGAGGTAATACAAGCGTTTCTGTTGGTATAACTGCTGGTTAAGCTCTCAGAACAGAATTGTTCGACATACATGTATACATCTTCATATATATATATATATATATATATATATATATATATATATATATATATATATATATACATATATAAATATATAAATATATATGAGATATACATGTTCGCCGCGACGCAAGGGCTATTGCAGCAAATGCATTGCCAGCTATCCTTGAACGATAGCTATCATAATGATCCTTGTACCTGCAGCGAGCGGAAGCAGATCGGCAACAACTTTATTTGGCGCCCTCTAGTAATGAAGCAATTGCATTTTGCCACAAGAGAGCCAGGGTCTCGCTCTTGATATTGCCGTTCTCGCGCCGTCCCTGCAGCTCGTTCGGTTCCCTGCTCATTTATGTCTCTCTAGCTATTGCTGTCTCGCGCGTTCTCTCTGCGTCTGTACGCACTTCCCCTCTGAGGCTGTGACAGAATTCGTCTAATAGCGGGGACACAGGCTCGGTTGTTGTCATTCGAGCGTACGACGACGACGACAATAACAACAACAACAACAACAACAACAGCAACAACAACAACAACAACAACGCAGTGGAACAGTGCTCGCCTTGTGGTTAGCCTTGCGGCGGCCTTCTCCCGCGAAGAGTAGGCCAGACGTTTTAGACAGACGTCGGAGGCGTCCACAGGCACAGCGTTCCTACCGCCACTTGTGTTCGGGTCGAGGAGCAGGAGGAGGAAGAGTTGGAGCAAGAACGGGACGGGCGGAACGAGCGGTGGAGAAGTTGCAGAGCCTTCACGCGGGCAGACGGGCGGGTGGGTGGAAGAATCCACTCATGTAATTAGGCGTTGTGGTCATGCCCCGGATGCGCCATGCGCGTCCACAATGCTAGACGAAGCGCTCCAGTGCTCTAGTAGCCACATCTGCTCCGCAGTAGTAGTAGTAGTAGCAGTAGTAACATGAGCTTGTAAGGCCCGGTGGCGTGGTGGGGGTGCATTTGCCTGCACCTCGCGGCCGGAGGCAACACATAGATGCGCACGCAGGGATGAGCCTCACCTTTGCACATTTGTGTTGATGGGCGTCCGTCTAGGAAGCAATGCGAAAAAAGCAGTCCCGCGGACGTGAAATCTTGGCTGAGGGTCAGCCCGAAAAGTTAAAAACATTTAGTAACACGAATGCTTAGCGAAATTGGAGTCACGTGTGCACTCATTTGCCGGGGGGCCGATTTGTGTATTCGCGATTGCGTTTGGGCTTTGCTGAGATTTTGAGGCTAAGGCTTGGTCATTAGCACGTTCTGCTGTCGAGGAATAGGCGCACAAATGCAGATATGCGTACAAGTGCGCACCTCGTTCTACGAGAAATGCGGAGAGGCTGGTGTCCACAGATAGTCTCCGTTTGGGACTATGCAAAAGTCCCAGTTGAGCCTAGATTACAGTATCGGATCACGCGACATATAAGAGGTAGAACCAGGCCCGGCTGCTGCTGCTGCTGGTTCACTGCGCTCGGCGCTGTTCCCGCCCGCCCAAGCTAGGCTGCATACGTAATAATCTACGACATACAAATTGAGCACTTAGTTTTTTCATACGGGGGAGGGTATTTTTTTGGTCATTCATTTGGTCGTCGTCGTCGTCGCTGATGCTGCAGCTGCTTTTATAGTTGTTGCCGCTCTTGCTGTTGCGACCAATCCAACAACTGCCTTCTGATTTGCTTGCTAACTGGAAGCCGACACCATGCATCAATTGGAGAAGCTAGGTCATGTTATACTCTGGCATCAGCAGATGCAACAAGAAAGGGAGAGAGAGAGACAGATAGAAAGTAAGAGATAGATCCCGTCTTGTGCATGTGTCCAAACCTCCTGTACTTTAGTGGTGTTGCACTGTAGGCTGCTGTTTTTGCTGCTGCAGCTGCTGACGTTGTTGTTGTTATTGTTGTTGTGGTTGTTGTTGTTGTAGCTGCCTACCGTGACCGCGCTCGGCAAGGCACTGAGGTAGTTGCACGAAAACCACGATGATCATAATAATGCTGAGAACGATGAGGTTAATGAGAGGGAGGTGGTTACTCTGATGATGGTGATGATGATGACGATGATGGCGACGTCAACGACAAAAATACCACTTGGTAGAACAGCATGCTCCAAATTAGACTGCCACCGGCCTCGCTTCTCTACGAGCGTCGCAACTACACATCGGCGACGACAACAACAACGACGACGACGACGACAAAAGCAGCAACAACAACCACGACGACAAAAGCAGCAGACACAACAACAACGACAACGACAACAACGACGACGACAAAAACAAGCCGACATCTGCTTCAGTTAGAGTACACCGCTCCCATACTGCCAACGCGACCATGCGCTGTTGCAAACCCCGCCGCTGTTCCCGCCTCCCAACCCACCACCACCACGGCCGCCGTCAAATGAGCGGTCGTGGTTCGCCTCGGTTGGTTCGTGGGATTTCGCTCGTTTGAGTCGCGCTCCGAAGTTTCCAAGCTCTGGACCGACACGTTGCCCACGAGGCGTTTACGCAACACCTCGTGTACCTATTACGCCATTGTAGCGGCCAACGCCTGGTTCAATATATATATATATATATATATATATATATACTAATATGTATATACATACATGCATCTACATACACTCATATATATATATATATACGCAAGCCCATGTCCATGTAATTGGGTTGACCTCACGGACGCAGCGCGTAGTGCGCACTCGGTAGCGGTGTGGCTGGTATGATACACATACATACAAACCTACGTACAAACTGTACGACATGGCCAACATTCCCGTCCTGCTGCACTGTAACACTCAATGAGACGCCAGATTCGATAACATGCGCGGTGACGCGGAGGTCTCGCTGATGCTGAGGTCTTTAGCCAGTCGATGCCAGCATTAGACGCAGGAACCTTGTGTCGTTTGTGTGTCGTCGTTCCAGAACTCCGAGTCAGCGGGCCCCGTCAATGTCTGTGGGTGTAAAAACAGGCGCACACACTATACGTACATGGCGCACATACCTCCGCCGTAACCAGAGTCTCAGAAGCTGTGGTAGAAGCTGGCGACATCGACGAGTTCGCCGAGATCGCACAGTCAGTCGGCCAATCTAACGAACTATAATAGCTATATTGGACAAACTGAAAAAACTAGCCCTTTCACGAATAATTTCACCATGCTAACTACGTTTCTTTGTTGTATCAGCATTATCTGATTATCTCGGTAATTATCCAACGAAACGTTGCAGCAGCACCTAAGAAGCACAATTATCGTACTTATCATCATAATCAATGTGATTTCTGCTCACGTGTCGCATTGCATAATAACATTTATAATCAGGCAAACATAATGATAATAATAGCGTGTTTTACAACTGGTAGATTTCTGTGAAACACATAATAATAAAAATAATAATAACGCGAACAGGGGCGGGGAGCGGGGAGAGAACGAGAGCAAGAGATTACCCCTGTTTTAGCTGTTGTTGCCTGACAATATTGTTAATCCATTATGAGGTGGTATCACAATAAGAGAAATTTAAGTACTTGTAGAAGAAGTAGTAATAGTAGCCGACGTCAATGTACGCGAAATGGTTCGCGGAAACAGCAGCTGCACAAGCAGCTACAGTTGTACGAGGCGAAGAATTGTCGCCATTCAATGCGCAAAGTGCCGTCAACACTTCGGCGCGTTCGGCGTGGGCCGGGCACGTTAAGACGTGACGCAGAATCACAGCTCCGGGCCGGGAGTTTGTTTGGCCGCTCCAAACAATTCCGCTCCGATCCCGTAGTTCTACAGTACACAGAAGGAGCTAGAGTAGAACAGAAGTCGGTCCGATCACCGGTGACCACGACAGACGCGACGCTGGCGTCAGGGGACTCGACGCGTGCAGCGTTTCTCTTACTTTCGCGACCTCTTTGAGCGCGCATTCGTTACAACTCTCTCTCTCTCTCTCTCTTTCAATCTCTTGACACCTGCACTTCTGCCTATTTCCCCTCTATTTCAATTTTCCTCTCTATCTCCCTATTCCCCTATCCTATTCCTATTCGCCTATCCTATTCCTATTCCCCTATCCTCTCCCCCTCTTTCACTTTCGTTCTCCTTTCACCTGCACCCCTTTCTCCGTCTCTCTCTCTCCCTCTCTCTCTCGCCGGCCTCTCGTGATGGAATGTGCAGTGCGGCAATGATTTGTCACTCTCGCGTACGCAATATTTGTGCAAAGTGACGCACGCTTGATGGTCCGGAACAAAAGATTGCTTTTGAACTACGGCATCACGGCACGCCGCCTGACCGGCTCTGCTTGTCGAGCTCCAACTGTTACTGTTGTTGTTGTCATCGTTGTCATTGTTGTTGTTGTTGTTGTCGTCGTTGTTGTTATTGTTGTTGTTGTTGTTGTTTTTGTTTCTTTACAGATTTGGCTCGCGATTGTTTCCGGTTTGCTGGGCGGCAGCGACGACTAAAATGAGATTGACATTACATTGCTGCCGCGGCCATCTGGTTTCGTTGTTGCTGCTTTTGCTGTTGTCGTTGCTGTTGTTGTTTCTGTTGTTGTTATTGTTGTTTTTGTTGTTGTTGCTGTTGTTGTTGTTGTTGCTGTTGTTGTTGTTGTCGCTGTTGTTGCTATTGCTATCGCGGTCACCGTCACCTACCGCTCACCACCTACATACAGCCTGACAGCTAAAATCCTCTTTTCGCTCGCCACTTGATTACGCTAGGAGCAGGTTGGCTGGCGTTGACGACACTGGACATCATGGTCGGACGGCAGAAGACACTCAAATCACTGAAACAAAAATACTAAAGGAACAACAGACACGTGACGACCGCAGCAACAGCAGCAGCAGCAGAAATCACACAATGTCAATGTTACTTACATAAACAAACAGACGACAGCGTCAATGGTGTTTGCCTGCTGGCGCTAGAGTAACCAGCGCTTGGTTTGAGAAACAGCAGTTGTGAGGGTGCTACCGGCAGTTGAGCCGCGCCTGTGTATACATATATGCCATTATGTGCACGTATAGACATGCAATTACCTTATATATGTATGTATGTACTTATATGTTCATATATAGGAACATATTATAGTTTATATATTAAGAGCAACTCTTTACTCGAGTTCGCACATCTTAGTAAACATCGCGTTAAAATGTACATTTAAGAATATTTATATATATATATATATATATATATATATATATAGGCGAGCACTGCCGAGTGTGCAAACGTATTGTAAATGACTATTAATTCATCACAATATTTTCTTTATATATATATATATATATATATATATAATGAGAGAGAGAGAAAGAGAGATAGTCAAATGTTTATAAATACCTATGGACGCTTCAAGGTCGAGATGTGGTTGAATGATGTTGTCAAGCAACACCAATTACTCTTGTCAAAGGATGTAGGTGGTGGCGAATTTGGACTCGACAGTCGATCTTGCAGAATCACACGTCGAATTCCAAATGTAATTCGTAATGATCGGAATGTTGCATGCTAGCTAGATAGGTAAAATGCGGTGGTGGCTGTGGTTGGAAGTCAATGACGTGCATCGATCACCTTACCTGGCTGGTCCCGAAATTGAACGATTGCCGAATGACAAACAACATCTTCGGAAAGCTGGCTCGCAGACTATACGAGTATGCATATATCACCATCAATCAAGCGAGGTGTACGTCGAATTTGCGGGTGCCAGCTGGGGAACACGCGGGGGGGGGGGGGGGGGGTATTGAAGACATTGACGGACGGGATAACGCGTTGTACCTGGTTAGTGAGAGCCGCTCGAGTCTGTCGATACGAGCTATTAAGTAGACGTGGTTCGTGTTTCTCGTCACCTAGACCTCCCCGCAGTCATGGCCCTGAATAGTCACAGTCATCCTAATGTAGATGACAGACACCGTTGCACCTAATATTGAAGAAAACAAGGTTTTCTTGAATTGTCTGTGCCGATAACTTGCATTTACAATACAAAAACCGCAACGACAACAACAACAACAACAACACTTCAACAAAGTGAGAAGTCATAACAATCGTGGTCACGTCTCACTTTCAGCCGGTGGCCAGATCTTAATAGTGTAGTGCATGACCAGATCTTAATAGTTTAGTGAAGGACACTGGCGCAGAGAACATGAGGTGCCAACCCGCCAGCAGTCGTGACCGATGGGTGAGTGAATAGGTTTGCTTGTATTGAAACGCTTCGTAGGCGGAACCTTTGCTGAATCGCGTCGGCTTCCCCCATCTGGCGAGCTCACGTAAACATTCACCATAACTTGTACCATCATTACTAGTCATGCTGCTACGCAGAAGTTAAACAAGAAGAAAAAGTACACACAGTCAAATGGTAGCTGCAATGCCAGCAAGATCAGTACTGCTGTTCTAATGGCGACTGGTCGAGATGGCGCAAGCTTTGTTTTTGTTGTTGTTGCTGCTATGTTGTTGTTGGTGTTGTACTGTTGGTGCTGCGGTTGCGATTGTTGTTGGTTATTTATGATGTACGTAGTATTGCGAGTGTTGCTATTATTGCTGTTAATGTTGCTGTTGTTGTTGCTGTTGTTCTTGTTGCTGTCATTTTTTTGCTGCATGGTCTTTGTTGCAATCATACTTACTTTAGCCCTGTCGTCTATATAGTAGTAATAGCAGTAGTAGTAGTTGTTGTTGCTGTATTTTGTTGTTGCTGTATTTTATTGTTGCTGTTGTGTGACTGTTGCTGCCGAGGTTGTCTTCATTGCCCGTCATTATTCACAATGCAGTGACTTTGCTTGCCGACTGTCAGCGTTGTCGTGTTGATAGAGTCGTGCATCACATCATATTGTTGTTGCGCTCACCCACTTGACGCATATATGATCCTTGCTACTGTCTGCAGATGTAGACCTTCGAATAGTGCCCTTTGCTGCTGCTGTTGTTGTTGTTATTGTTGCTATTGCACTTGTAGCGGTTGTTTATCGCTGTTGGTGTTTTTAGTGTTGCTCTAGTAATTGCTGATGTTGTTGTTGTTCCTGTTGTTGCTGTTGTTGTTGTTGTCGTTTGCTGTTGTTGTTGTTATTGACCTTTTCATTGGCTCTACGATTATTTTTTTCTGGTTGTACTGTTTGTATTTGCTTTATTGCCATTTCGGAGGCTGTTGTTGTTACGGTTTTGGCTATTGTCGTCGTCGTCGTCGTCGTGGTTGCTTTCATTTTGATGAACTGTATTATTGCTTTTGCTGTCCTTGTAGCTAGTTTTGTTGTTTGTTGCTGATGTTGTTGTTGTTGTTGTTTTTGTTGTTCTTTTCACTGCTGTGTGTTTCACCTCGTTGTTCTGCTCCTGTTACGATTCCGTTACCGTTATGTTAATGGGTGGCGCTGCCGCTGTTATGGTGACCATCGCCGTTGCTTTTGAGGCAGTATGGCTGCATGCGTATGTTACAGGATATTACAGTCGATGTTAATGTTGTTGCTGATGTTGTTGTTGTTGTTGCTGCTGCTGCAACAGCAGTTGCCGTTGTTATGGTCTCCTTGTTTTACCGTTGCTGTTGTTACGGCCGTTGTTATCATTATTGTCGTGCGTATACAATGAAGCGAAAGTTAGCATCGTTGCTATTTTTGTTACTGTTGTTGTTGTTGCTGTTGTTGTTGGCGTTGCTGTTGTTGTCGTTGTTGTTCCTGTTGTCGTTGTTGTTGTTCCTGTTGTCGTTGTTGCTGCTGCTGCTGCCGTTATTTCAGTCATGCCGCATTTGCTATGTTATTGTTTTTGGTTTCGTATTGTCGGTGACCAGTTAGTTGTTGTTGTTGCATAGCATCGCCTCGTACCAGACGCCATAGTCCGGCGATGTAGGCGGATTAAATTTGTCTAAAAATCCATACATATTAATAGCTAGTCGGGCGTACAATGCGTACATCATATGCACGCATGCACAACTTCCCACCGCACGCACGCAGAGGAAACTGTTTTTACTACAACAAACACGGCTACTGCAACGAGCTGTTTCGACTACTGCGGATCCTTACAACCAACCGACATCACCAGCAGAGCCAACACGAGCTTGCTGGTCGATTGAAGGTCGCCCCGGCTCTAATAGCGCCATAGCGGAATTCAGACGGTTGTCGTCAGCCATCGTCCGCCGGAATTCGGGTGTTAGAGCGCGGAACCGTATTACGAAGTGGATGTCATGTTGTGTTGTGGCGTCATCGTCGATGTTCTCGATCTCCTGCCTCATCCTCTCAACATTGCCGTGTCGTGTTTGTCTTCATGAACGTCTTCATGACGACGACGACGACGAGAGATGACAACCTCATCGTCTTATCTTCATTGTCCTCGTCATCGTTGTCGTTTTCTTTATCGTCTCTAACGACTTTAAACGAATCAGACACTCTCGGACGTCGAGGTTGGAGGGGCACGACAGCGACCTCAAGATGGCCGGTGACTGACCCTGGGTGAGCCGAGCCGATGCCATCGCCTACTTCACCACTTTGCTTACTTCACCACTTTGCTTACTTTACCACTTTGCTTACTCTACCATTCGTACTGCTGCCGCTATTGCTGTGCCTAATGCGCTCAGCTGGCGCTTCTGCTGCCGCTGGCGCTACTGCCCGGTGGTTGCTATTATTAGTGGACGACGACAACGACGACGACAACGAACAAACGACCAATCAATCGAACGAAACTGAGACGAAATCGAGGAGATCTCGGCGATCACGAACGCCGAGAGTCAGCCGAGACCGAGGCACAAACGGGTCAGATGCAGTGGCACATCATTGTTAACAGCTGCAGCAGTAACAAAATCTCAACGCCGATAATCAACAACTATTCTTCAATGGGGACGTGGGGCGGGGCGGGGGGGGTGGGGGGAGGCGTCAATCATGGCCGACACCCAGCGATCATCATCATCATTATCATCATCGTTGCCATCAGCGGCAGCAGCAGTCGCACACACCTCAACGAACTAGAACAGGATCGTGGCCAAGGTCGGCCGAGCAGTTAGTTAGCAATTCGATTGGCGAGTTGAGCAATTCAACCTTCCTCTCTTTTGCTGGCCTAGCCCGAAGCCAGCCAGTCAGCCGGCGTCCTGACTTCGAAGCAGATTAACGAAGGTTCGCAGGCAAACAGACGCCCAGACAGACAGATAGACAGACAGACAGGCAACGTACTCTGCTAGGTTGTTGCGGAAGAGAGAATTCCAGTCCAGCTTATAGGTTGGCCAACTCATAGCCGATGGGCAACTGCTGTAACCGGACGGCGACCCCGGATAGGAGTGTTTGCTAACCGTGGTCGAGTTTGCTCTGGTCACGTGGTGCTGTAGTAGAGTCCTGTAGTACTGTAGTAGCAGGAGTAGTAGTGTCCAGCCCGGTGGCGTGGTGGACTAAGACTGTGCTTTGCAACCGGAGGAGACACATAGCAGGTGCGCCCCAGCGTTGCACATTTGTATTTATGGGGGTCCGTCTATGCAGCAATGTGAAAAACAGTTCCGGGACGTTGAATCTTGGCTGGGGGTCAGCCCGAAACATTACTTTGTAGTAGGTTTAGTAGTACTAGTAGTAGTAATAGTAGGATAATGAAATCAAACAGAAATAATTAAGATACAAAAAAACTTGTTCTAGTAGTAATAGTCGTAGTTAATCGCAAAACCGTATCAGCTACGGGACACCGGATTCGGCGACACCAAAAAACCTCAGATATCGGAGTCGGCTGATCTATAACGCCTCCCGACCGACCGTCTAACCGGCAATAAGTCGATACTCAAGAGGTAAATATATATATATATATATATATATACATGTATATGATATGTATAAAGATATATATATATATATATATATATATATACATGTATAAATGTATATATAGAAAAAATTGTGATGATTTATTAATCATATACAATACGTTTGCACACTCGGCAGTGCTCGCCTTCATCGAGGTATATATATATATAGCTCGCCTACGGTACCGTTGCACGCGCGCTCTTCGTGTAGCGACAACACGGGTCCAGCAAACCGTACTCGGACCCCTACGAGATTCCTCTTGTAGTCGGCTCCGTTTGACGACGTGCTCGTGGCCACCCACGTTTTCGTGGTGGGGGGTTCGCCGCCGACCGAGGCCATCACGGCCACGCTCATCATCTTTCTCGACTTGTCGAGAATGTCTTATGCGCATCGTTGCTATAATTGTCGCCCTCGTTGTCTCCTCGGTGGTGGCCGTAGTCATAGTTGTTGCTATTGTTGTTGTTGTTGTTGTTGTTGTTGTTGTTGTTGTTGTTGTTGCTATTGTTGTTGTTGCTATTGTTGTTGTTATTCTTGTTTTTGTTGTTGTTGTTGTTGTTGTTGTGGCGGCTTCTGTTGTTATGGTGGTCTTCGTTGCCACGAGAGCCTGCGCGAGTTTGGTCTTGGGCGGTGGCAGCAGAAGCAGCAGCATTGCCGGTTGCGGGTCACGCAGTGTCGACACATCTCGTCCTCTCGCCGTTGCAGCTTTTTCGGCTCGGTCGATCGCTGAGACCAGCCTGGCTCGAGCTAATCCTGCCAATGCGAACAGGACGACGGAGTGGTGGTGGAAAGAGCGCGTTCGTCGTTAACCGTCGTCGCCATCGTCGTCGCCGTGATTGCTGTTGTTATCATAGGTTTGCTGAGCCAGAGACAATCCGATCCGGCCGGGCCAACCGGACAACGACAAACTGCCGAAGAGATGGACTAGTATTAGTAGCCACCGCCTTTTCATCTGTTGTCAACGGATCGTCAGGCGATGATCATGTTGCTCGGTGGCGATATATACCCCCCCCCCCCCCCCCGCCCCAACGACAAACCTTGAAGAAATGGCCTACATGATAAGAACCACACATAGGACGCTGGCGCTCTAAGGTGTGAAACTAAATAAACGTATATATATATATATATATATATATATATATATTAAAATGTACATATATATACCAAAACTGATTTCAACAAAACTTGCACTTGCCCCAACATCGTGGATCTACTTCATCATCGTCGCGAGAATAATCCGGAACTCGGCAATAGCTGATGATTGTAACGAACAGCCTTAGCGACTGATGATGACTTCGAAGCGAAGCACGAAACGATAAAGCAGCAGCAACAGCAACACCACCACCCCCGCCGACCACCACTACCACCCCCCACACCCCCGCCATGTGCTTCAACGGCAGTTGAGGGCGCCAAAGGACGCTCACGATTCCGATGATGATGGTGGCTATGGTGGTGGCCGGTTGGGGAACCGGAAAAGTGGGGGTCCTACGGTTGCGACGAAAAAAGCGGCAGGAGACGACAGCCGAGACAGAGATGGCGTGGAAGAGTCTTTTCAGAAAGTTGAGAGTAAGCGTCGCCTAAAGTAATGGGGTGCCAGCTGTACATTTCTGCCTCATCGTCGCCGCTGTCGCTACCGTAGTGCCGTTGTCGATGGCTCAACGGCAGCGCAACAAGGCAGATCGCCAGAAGCGGTGACAAGTGGCAACAACAACAGCAGTTGCAGCAGAAGCAAAACCAAGCAGACAAAAACTCTCTCGTAGTAATAGCGTTGAAAGTTGAGCCCCGATGTTTAGCTCGGAGAGCTTCGGTGGTAACGATAGGGAGATTCATTTCCAGCTAGACGTTGATAGCTTTGGATTGTTTCCATCATCATGGTGGTCGGCGCGGGTAGGCACTTCGACCCAAGTCGTTTGCCATCGACATCGTCGTCATTGTCCTCATCATCGTGTGTCATCGTGGTGGCGGGGGTGGTGGTGGGGGTGGTCCACGTTGTCTGCCGACGGCCTCATCACCGCCATCACGGTGATGACGCCGCCGCCGCCGCCGTCATCATATACTGACTTCAGCAACTGACTGGCTGACTGGAGAGAGGATCATATCTTGAAAGTTGGCGGAAATGTCTGCTTCTCCCCGCGGTTGCCCGTTGCCCGCCCCGCTTCCCTTCACCGCTCGCTTTTTCCTATATCTGTTCTTTCTTGTTCGTTTTTCCTTTCACTTTTCCCTTTGCTTCTTTTACCTCCCCCCCCCCCCCTCCCCCGGTGTCTGTCGACCGAATGGCCGCCGCCACTTTTGACCATCGTAACGTAGCATACGAGCGACAATTGTCCACTGGGGGGGGACGGGGGGAGGCGAATAGTAAACCCCCCGGAGCAGCCGCCCATGCCTGTTTGTCGGCGGGCGCCGCCTAAGCAAAACACACCCACGACGTCACGACGAAGTTGACAACATGCGACCCTTCTCTGCTGCTGCTGCACTGCAAAAGGGTCGCCCGCGCTCGTCCACCGGCGCCGGCAAATGATGCCGGGCGGCCGCTTCCGTCCGCCTGACATCCAGCGCGCCGTGTGGTTTACCAATTGGTGTTGGCCGTCTGTCTAGCTACTACCACTAGCGAGCAGCGTGGATGAAGTATAAAGTACCACAGAGGCAGTTTTGTCTCGCGTCTGTCTGCTGAACAAAGACTACTTCTGCCTACGAAGATCGTGGCTGGCTGGTGCGGCTCAACGAGGCTGTCGCCGCAGACGGCAACCCGACCACTACTAGGTACCAGCAGCAGCAGCAGGTCATGCCACCATCTGCTTTTGAGCTCATCATAGAGGTTCGCCAATATCGCCACCACCCGTTGTGACATCGGTGTGACACTTTTTACTTCCTCAAGGAATTGCCGACCACCACTGGTTGCAATAAATTGTTGTTGTTGGTGTTGCTGTTGTTGTTTTTGTTGCCGGTTGTGTGGTGCTGGTATTGCTGTTGTCATTGGATTCTATTATAATGTCACGTCATTTGTTGTCGCCTTGCTCGTTGTCTTAACTCGGTGCGCCTTAACTGAGCATGACGAACTTAGATGAAATAACTCTATTATAACAACATTGTTGATTTCGGCACGCATAGAGTTGTTCAGTGGTTTCTGGTTGGAAACCGTAACACCGATCTACAACAACGACCAACGCCTACTACTGCAATAACAACAACAACATGAACAACAATATTACGACAACATGACCGGACACGCAACAAAACTAGTCGAGGGAATGAATGGAGCTCATTTGCAAAACAAACCGAAAACCATTCAGGTGTACATCTTATGACTTATGACTGAACCACTATTAACTGCACATTTTACCTACAAAGTGATCCTACATGTGTATTGGTTAGATTGTGTCTGTAATCAAAATAGTTGACGCTGCGCAGCAGGAACGATTTACGGCCCTCGTGTTAGAACATAATTTTCTTCTCTCTCACGACCTGTGCAGAGTGACACGCATAGCAGTCGCACATTTTCGAGCCTTCTAGAAGCCACCTTAATTTCCCCGCGTCTAAAGCAAGCGATATCGATTACACAATTCTTTAATAAAATCTATGTGATTGTGTCAGAAAGACCGCACGCCTTGTAGTGTGGCCTGATGTAACCCTTTGATTTCGCTAGCTTTTTCATTTGTTGTGAAAAGGAACAAATGGTGGGTACGCTAGAGAGAAACTGTTTAAAGCAGACTTTAGTTCTTATATGTTCCCTTAATGGGATTCACTCGCTGTTTGTCCTTATTATTTTGGCCTCCTGTTGTAGTATACACTTGATTGCACTCACTTACATAGCTGGTCTGTTTGCTGTCTTTTTCAGTGACGTTGTGGCCCACCGGACTACGCACGCGTAACAAAGGTAGGCAAAGCTCATCAGCACACAAGTAGATATTTTGTTATATCCGGTCGCCCATGCTGGCGTTGAACATGGGTGTAGCACAGAGCGTACATGTTTCGATTTCAGAGGTCTCTACTAGACGTTAGCCGGTTCGTCAACGACACCTACTGAGGAGTGTTGTAGTTGTTAGGCCTACTAGTAATAATGAGTTTGCTTGCGCGGCGACGTTGCGAACTTCTTCGTTACATCATTGAGCCTCCAATTAGCTTGTAGCAGAGTTGTTGTTGTTGTTGTTGTTGTTGTTGATGTTGTTAGTATCGCTGCCGTCATTATTGTTGCTATGATTTTGCATACTAGTTATTAATCCGCACGCGTATGTATGTATATAGGTACGCACGTGTGTATGTGTCCCGCTGATCGTGCCAGATACCGCGACGGGGCCTGTTGTCAAGGCAACTGAGCTGTACTTGTAGTAACCCTTCGTTTTAGGCGGCGGCAGCGTCGCGAATAGATCTGCTGCTGATCTACTTAGTCATCCCCATATGGGCGGCTTTGTGCCCGGAGGTTTCCAGAACCTCAATCCAATGGCCCGTTTTTCTCTCTCCCTTTCTCGCTTTCTCTCTCTTTTCTCTCTGTCTCGCTCTTTGCCGGCTGCGTCGTCTATACACGCACACGGCAGTTGCAAGAGGTCGCAGCTCTCATTGTTGTACATTGCACGCATGATGTCGAAATGCTGCTAGCATAAGTCCATTCCCTGATCCATTCCCCATTACCCGTCTTCAGACGTTTCTTCTCTTCCCCCTGTTCAGCCCCACATGGTGGAGTGTACCATCCCCATTGCATCATAATTGCATTTTTTATTCCTTTCGCTGGACCCACCCTCTTTGTCCTCTCTCCCCTCGATTAGGCTCATTGATCGAGTGTCTGCCAGGCAATTTTTTTAATAATAATAACAATAATATATACACTAACATTGGGTACATATGTACGGTATATGCATATATTGATCTGTACTATATATTTATATTTATATATATATATATATATATATATATATATATATATATATATATATATATATCATCGTGTACAGATCAATATATGCAAGTACATTGTGCACATAGATATGGCATAAGCATTTGAATGCATTTTCTCGGTTAATACTTGTCTATTATTTGATTAATTAACGGGGAACGGCAAATGGCGCAGAAGCTACATAGTCAAATGTCATTGTGCCTTATTATTATTATCATGCATATTATCCCAATACGCGTGGCATTAGAATGTAAGAGAGGCTCTTCTGACAAGCAGCATCAACAGTAACTTTACCTGATACGATTCCTTATACCACATATACATATTTATTAGTATAATAACGTTTGTTTTCACCCGATCATGGTTGCAGCTGGATTCTAAATACGATTGATAACAGTGGCAAGCAGAGCTCGTAAGAACGTTGAGTTCATCGCCACGGTGAATCGAGAAGATGTGATGCAAATTATCCATAACTGTACGCGTCACTATTTCGAACTATTATCTCGGAATAATACGTTCATATCGAAGCCATTAATGCATCGCTTTGTCTATCCGTTAAGTTACTAATTGATTATCAAACTATTCCATTAATGTGTTGGCATCAGCGTCTAGCTTGGTTTGTTGCCCAGAAGAATAGTGCGTAATCGTACTTGACTCTCTGTTGATCTATTTGTGTAGTAAAACCGCATGTTGTTTTTTTAATTACTCAGTAGTTTATACATTTATAATCATTACGCATATATGAGTTTATCGCATGTTGAGTTTACCGTTAAGTCCGACAACGTATTACAAATGCCTCTTGTGTGCGTGCTTAACCTGATCGGCAACGTGCTTAGTTTTCCCTAGGCCCGTGCCCACCAACCACAGCGGGCATATGGCTTTTTCGTAACACACAATCTTGCCTAATTTTAGTTTGAAAGTAACTACTGCCAAAACCAAAATTGGATGTGCTGTTACACTAAACATTACTTGGGTTTCTAGTATTAGTAATAAACTAGGTAGCAGTGACAGTAATAAACTTCAATTTTGTAAAAGTATACTTTTATATCATCAATTAAATTTTGAATTATTTAAACATTTTCAAAAATACAATTGTATATCGTTTTTTTTTTAAGTAAAAATACTTAAATACGATCTAAAAGTCGTTTCTTTCAAACGTAGTATATCCCAATTAATAGTTTTAATAGTAAATTAAGTATGTGTCATAAGAAATTGTTCACTCTTTGCCAAGCCCACAGCTACTACTACTATCTCGAACAAGCCCACAACATTTTAGCGTATACGTTCAACGTTCGCACGCTTCTCCGTGCACGTGCCCGTCTCTTTCTCTCCCCCTCCATATATATATATATATATATTTATATATATATATATATGTGTATATATATATATATATATATGTGTATATATATATATATATATTTATATATGTATATATATATATATATATATATATATACGTGCCCGTGCACATACAGCTGCAAGTCAAGCAAGCCCAGAACCACAAATGAAGGTTACTGGTCGTATTCCGACAATTCGGTTACCAGTTCAACTCGTATTACGAACTCGTACGTAGGGCAATTATTACAAAGACGTTGAATGCTGCTGCCGGCCGCAATGGCAGCCATTGCTGCCTTTGCTGCTACCGGTCTTCGCACCGCCACCACCGGTGCCGCCGCCGCAGCCGCCGCCAACCGAAGCGAACCTAAATGATCAGGCGAAGAAACGTGAGTTGAAACACAAGTAATAGTGGTCGTAGTAGTAGTAGTAGTAGTAGTAATCGTAGTAGTAGGAAGATATGCAGTCAGGGAGACTGAAGAAGTGGAAGAGAGACCCACAGAGAGAGAGAGAGAAGGCGCAAAAAGACAATAAAAACAACGACGTACAGACAACAGACAAGCAGACAGACGGACGAACGGACGCACGGATGGACGTAAGGATTTTGAAGTTCGCTGGCGACATTAGCGCGGCCAAATCGGCTACCGAACCGTTTCTGACGGCAGCCCGCCAGAGGCTTCATTTTGCCGCCGCCACAGCCTCCGCTGCTCGGCGTAGTTGGCTACATCATCCGCTCATCAATTCTAACCAATCGTTCTGTTATTCCCCTACGTCGCCGCATTTCTCTCTCCTCCCCATCCCTCTCTTCCCTATCCCTCTCTCTGCTTCTCTCTCTTTCTCTCTCTCTCCCTCTCTTGCCTAACTATGCCTTCTTCTTCTTCTCTTCCTCATTCGTGATAGAGCTAACTATCGAAATGCTGGTTATCCGTTATTTCCTTTAAATCGGTCTCCCCTACGGTCGCTCCGGGATGGCATTATTCGCCTCAGTCCCTCTCTTTCTCAATCCGCAAATTCTCATCCGCATGCTCTCTTTTTCTGCGTCTCTCTCTCTCTCTCTCCGTCGATCTTTGATCGGTCGCGTTTCGGTTTGCTGCTCCTTTCGGCTAAGTGCTACCAATTAATCGCTGGTCGTCGTCGTTGTCGTGTGTTTCTTCGACCTTTTCCTCTTCTTCTTTTCTTCTTCTTTATCGTAAATATCAATAGTCGTCGTCGTTGTTGTTATTGTTGTTGCTAGGGTGATTGTTACCCACCCGCTGTGCGTTCGTCCATGACAAATTCCTGCGACAGAAGGGAGCTCTCGCCTGTCGCCCCGGGATCAAACACGGCAATACCAACGAGGGAGCACCAAGCCACCGAGCCAACTACTAACGTCGGCGACAGTAACAACAACAGCATCAACAACAACAGCATCGACAACAACGACGACACCCCCAATACCCCCCCCTCCCCCGCTTTGTCCGGCTGTTAGGGGGCAACTCAGCGAGGAGCTGCTGAGCAGCATCAACAACCGCGAAAAGCACACTAATCACAAGAACAGGCATAAACAGTAGCACCGGCATAAACACCCCTCGCGCTGCTACACTTTTGCTTCATGCCATGAGCCATGAGCTTCAAGCTCAAGCCATTGCTTCATGAGCCATGTTCGATCTTGTTGCGTTGTGCCAGCTATCTCATACCCCCGAATTGTGTTCCGTCCAATTTGCCCCTCCCCAAGAGTGAACTCTTCACCACCCCAAGATCAGACAAAGCAACTGAGACAGGGAAGTAGCATACACACAAACACGCTCACGAACCCATACTTAGATACACAGCGAACTCTACGAACAAGTCCTCATTTTCTTATCTATCCATCGATATATTTATCTACCTAGCTATCTATAGATATGTGTGTGTGTCTCATCTTTCAAAGCTCTTCTTCGACCTTGGTGCCTCTGCTGCTGCTGCTGTGCATGCTGCTCTCATAGTTCAACGTTCAATACGACTAGGACGTTCCTGAACGTTCTCGTCATATATATATATATATATATATATATAATACGTGCCCCGTCTATCTACCCGTCGGTTGCTTCGGGGGGGCTATCGTTACCGCTACACTCCGTTTAATGCCGTAATTGTCGCCCTGCGAGTCATTGTAATGCCACTACTAATACTAATACTATTACGGTTACATCCGCATCGACAACTCCGATTACAGCTCGCCGGTAAGAACTAAGTATTATTACGCTGCTGTGTCGGCCGTGTTAATTATCAAATGCCTGTTATTGCGATACGTTCCTGATACGCTCAATGCGAATACCAGCAGCAGGTAGCAACAGCAGCCGGTCTCAAATGTTAAACTTAAAGAATGACGGGCGATATTTGTATATATATATATATACATATATGGATAAACAGAGAAAGAGAATGACAAGAAAACTGAATATCAATACGGAACAGAAATGAAACTATCAGATTTAGATGGAAAGTTCGTTGATGGTCTTGATCGTCTTAGGGTATTGGTTCGAGCTCTTGTTCGTGGCAGCTCGTTGTTGAGGGTGTGACCGCAAGTGTCGCCGAGGCAACGTCAAAGCATACTCGGAAAACACACACAGTTTACCATCAAGATGATCATGCCGGCCTCTCTGAAGGCGAGGCAGTCGCATGTCAAAGTGGAGCGTTTGGCGCCAGTGAAGAAATTTGAACAATTTTTGTATTTTCTTTTTACGCTTCGTGAAGAAGGCGATGACTGGCTATGATTATACGACATAGGCGACAGCTACAGTGGTGACACAACAAACAGCAACAACAAGGCGACACGTTGATGATGTGTAACAATTGAGCTCACAGCAAGGACATCACGCACTAGCACATTTATTGCCATCAGCTATCGCAGCAATAACACCAACTACGCTGACAGCAACAACAACAACAACAACGGCGGCAGCAACAACAACAACAGAAACGTCAATTGAGCACATATGTTCATATTGACGTTCCGATTGACGGTGGTGGAACACGACGACGTTCGGCGACGTTAAGTGACGTGCCTTGAGCGCAACTAAACGTTTAAAAAGGTCGTTTTCCCCTCTTTTCTTGCTTCCTCTCTCTCTCTCTCTACCGTCGAGTGACCGTGTCGAGTCAGCAATAGCGACCAGACATTTGTCGACATCTTGTCTTTACACAACAAAATCCATGATGGCGGTGGTGATGATGATGATGAGGACGATGATGATGAGGGCTGCTGTAAGGGTGACTGTAAGGCTTCGTGAGGCTTCGCCGCATCGACGCGCCGAATGTCGTAATGATGTCGATGTTGCCGGGCCATTGTTGCCGCTGCCCTCGCCGCGCAGTAGATGAAGATCGAAGTGTTCGAAACGCAGACTGACTGTGTGTGTTTCTACGTGTGTGTGTGCTTGTTTGTTTGCGGCGTTTGTGGAGTGTATTGTTAAGCGACTTTGCAGTCGTGCACTTGGTGTGCCGTTGGCGGTCTGTCACAGCGACGACAATTTAGCTGTATGCTTACTGAACACCAACAACAATACCAACAACAACAGCTACAATAAAGATGAGCTGCATCAACAACAGCAACAACAACAATGAGAATGACAACAACAATAACAACAACAGCAGCAGCAGCAGCAGCAGCAGCAACAACAGCAGCAGCAACAACAGCAGCAGCAGCAGCAACAACAACAACAACAACAGCAATAACAGCAGCAACACTAACAACGCGAACAATAACAGTAGCAGCAAGCAACAACAATTGCAGCGGAAGCAGCAGCAGCAGCAACAACAATAACCGCACAACATCAACGACAATAACAATTGCTGTCGGTGACAGCAAAGCAACACGTTGTAAGTGAGACGGACAAAGTAGCGAGAATTTGTAATGCTGTCGACGGCACCCCTCAACCGCCCCCCAATCTCCCGCCCGCCCGCCCCATCTCATACCTCCCACCGCTAACACCAATAATACCCATCATCTCACCACCCACCGACCCACCACCACCACCACCGCCACCCACAACCCCTCACCATTATCATCAGCAACACCAACAACAACGCAACGGTGGTGACGGCGCAAACAGGCAGGCAGGCACGCGTGGTTTTGGTGACACGGCTACTTCCATCGGTTGCTGCAACGCGGAAACGCGACGGTCACGTCACCGACCATGAAGACGGCGGACTTCAGCTGGCAGCGGCGGCAAATGCGGCAGTAGAACGACACAGCGGAAACGAGGCCGCCGAGGGACCGACCGACCGCCAGATAGATAGATCAACAACGTCACGGATTTGTATGAAGTAGTCGTGTCTGTGCGTGTCCCTATCTCTCTCCTTTTCTCTCCTTCTTTTTCTCTTTTTCTTGTTCGCTCGCTCTTTGGGCGTATGGGGAGCAAAGGAGAGGGTGGTGGTGGTGGTGGTGGGGCTGTATAGTTGAGAGTGTGGTGAAGTGGTGAGCCCTTTTCTGCCTGTCAGGTCGTTGTCATTGTCATTGTTGTTGTTGTTGTTGTTGTTGTTGTTGTTGTCATTGTCATTGTTATTGTTGTTTTTGTAAAAATATGTCCCGCCCTTGTTGTTGTTGTTGTCGTTGTAGAAGTATGTCCCTTCGTTTGTTGTTGCTGTTGAATGGGCAGACACAACAACGTCACTACGATAACCCCCCCACTTCCACTTCCCACTACCTCAACCAACGACCCCCCCCCCCTCTCAACACACCAATGGATAAACGGCAATGATGAGGTCTACTAATAGATAATAGTGGACCTCTGCTTAGCAGTACTCAACACGATGGTCATGGGGATTATGTTAATGTTGATGATGATGATGATGGTGTGGATATATAAATATATATATATATATATATGAAATTGTGTAAGGGTCTATATATGAAGCTCTCGATTTAGGCGCTGGTTTGAACGAGCGAACAAGCGCATATAGTCGCCGTCAATGCTGTCGTTCAACGCAGCCACAACAGCAGTCCTAGCAGAGAATTGTGGCAGCCGAGAGGCAAGCGTCCCCCGCTTCGGGTGCAATGACATCTCTACCTAGCTGGATGATGAATTCTTTTTGGCCTCAGTTCTGCGAAGTCTGCAATTGTCTATCGGCTGTTTCAGTCTCGCTATCGGTTTCGAATGTGTTTCACACCGATTGGCCGGACGGCCAGCCGTACAGACGTCGCCATTCATTAATTGATACCTGCCGGTGTTTCACTTGTCATGAGTCTGTGTAGCCACAGTAGATGACAGACATAGTTTGTTAGTTCAACCAAGACAGCCATTGCTTGAGCGTGACCTGCTGAATCCGGAGAGAGAGAGAGAGAGAGCGTTCATCCATTTTTATGCACACCAATTTTTATTGAACTCTTAGGCAGGCAGACGCTACTTGCATATATGATTTGGTTTGCGTTAGCTCATGAAGGACTATCTGTATGACTCTACAATCGGCCGATTTGCATGATCTAATTGGCCGTGAGCAATAAAGTAGAGGGAAGACAAGCGTGTTGGTTGTGTTGTTTCATGTTTTACGGCTGGATTAGGATCCTAGATACAGACATCACCGAGTTGCCGTATAGCCTGTCGCAGCAGCAAAGTTGGCAGGAGTTACGTGGCTATGTTGTAAACACATGTGCGTAGAATAAAGGTATAACCGGTGAGTTATCCTTGCTCTCGTTTTTTTTTGCGATCATGCTCACCATTGTAGCAGATTAGTTCGATCTATCGATATGATTGACGACGATGAAAGCTATGATGACGATTGGCACCTATTCATACGAACTTTGACCAGTTTCCATTTTCTGTTTTTCGTGTTTATTGTTTGTGCTATCTTTTTCTTGGTGCGTTTTACCTTTGCCTAGTTCTTCGTCGTATGCTTCGTCTTTGTTACGGTTATCCTCGTTGTTGTTGTTTCTGCTGCTGCTGCTGCTGTTGTCGTTGTTGTTGTTGTTGTTGCTGTTGTTGTGGTTGTTGTTGTTGTTGCTGCTATTGTCGCAGTTGGTATTATTGCTGTCGTGGTCCTAGTCGTTGTCCAGCACAGAACTCTTGCCCGGACAAAGATACTCGTTGTTGTTGGTACGAGTGCTCATCGACATACCCGCTGAACGAACGAGCAAACGCGCGCGACGGGAGACCGAAGCTAAAGACGGCAAAGCCGGCAAGTAAAAGCCGCAACTTGCTCACCGAATGGCCATGGCATTAGCTCGGTACAGGCCGACCGGACCGACCCGCGAGCTGGCTGACAGATACGCGGCCACCAATAGATACAGAGACAGGAGCGAGGAGAAGGGGGAAAAAAAGCGCGCGGGGAGAAGAAGATATCGGAAGGCCATTACCAGCAGAGACGGCTCTAATCAGAAAAAGCCACCTCTGCCATCAGCTCTCCAACCAAGCCCCAAGAGCGGCAGAAATAGCTCGAACTGCAGAAATGGTAGTAGTATTAGTAGTAGTAGTAGTAATAGTAACAACCCCGCTAATCAACCACCGCAGACAGTAGTAGTAGCAGAGCCAGTAGCCAATGGTAGTCCGCAGTATCCGTATTAGTAGTTGCGGCCGCAGCAGAAGCAGCAGCAAGAGCGGCCAAAGTATCGCGAGAATTGAGCGTGCCCCCCCCCCCCCCGTGCTCTTTCACCGGAGAGCCTCCAACCGCCGACCCAACCCCTGAGCCATTTCTCTCACCGCTCGCCCGCCCCATCCGCCGTCGAGGGATTCGTCGGGGGTCGTCCAAGGTCGGGTCGGAAGACGGCTGCCAGAGTAGTGTAGCAACTGTGGTAGCCAGAGAGTTGCTAGAAGAGTTGGGCCGCCGCCGCCGCCGACTCGGACGGTCGAGCAGCAAAAGCGGAAGGAAATGAATGAAGCCTTTTCTCGTTCGATCGTTCGCGCCAACGGTGAGGACCCGGCCGCCAAACTACCTAGGTCACCTACCTAGGCTACAGGTATCGTAGCGTGGTCAGCGCTGTGAGGCGCGCTTCGTCCGAGACGATGACCACGACGTCCGAGGAGCGGCGAAAAGATAACTATGACCGGCCACTATAATGGTGAGCTGCTGCTGATGCTCCATGTCGTTCGTCCTGCTAAGAAAAGCATCGTATCGTTTCGCCGGCTGCCGCTGGCGCAGGCCACATACGAACGCCTTTGGGCGGTTCTGGTGGTTTTGTGGTGCAATGAACGCTTTGCAAAAAACGCCTACAATACATGCTTACGAACGCGCGTATGTGTGCGGGGGAGAAGGGGGCGTATGGGATATGCACGCTAAGTGTGTGTCCATACAAATTTATTTTACCTCTGCAATGCTGGTAGTATGAACCGCGTGTTATAGAGGTCTTCTTGTTATTAGCGAATATACTGTACAAACATGGTATTCGTTTGACTTGGCTTGCTTGTCAAAACATGTAAGTAAAATCTGCCACACCTCACCATACCTATATATATATATATATATATATATATATATATATATAAAGCAAAATGTGATTAACAAACTACACTAAGGCTTGTGATCGGCTGTGCATATATATATATATATATATACCTATATATATATGTTTTTGCAGTGCCTTGAAGGTAAAGTAGTGTTGACAGCAGAGTAGCGACAGCAAGCGACCGATGGTGGTAATGACCATCTAATAGCCCGCATCGGCAATTCTACGTACCGTAGAAGACGGTGTAGTAGCAGGAATACCTCTAGGGCACTACCTTTGGTTGTGTCACCGACCGATAAAACGCCGTTCAAGGTTTCTGGAAGAATAACTGACTGTATTCTCGCTGCTTGCAACTAAGACACTGTCATATAAAAATTAGGGGTATGTGTGCGTGAATATTGTGCTGCTCATTCTCAAGATCGCAGGAAAGGCCAGAGGGCACAAGCAGGAATGCACGAATCAAAAGGCGCTTTTTATGACATCGGGGCGGGCGCGTGGGGCAGTCTGCTGGTGCGGGAAGATGGCAAAAGATTCTTCTGCCTGAAGAACGTCGTTACCCCATTAGAGTGTTTGTGTAGCAACACGGCATGTTTCGCTCATACAACAACGACTGTCGCTGCTTAACACCAAGAAGTACATGGATTTAGATCTTTATGTAAACACCGCCGATCGTGCACGTTGACGCCAGCCTCGACTTTTGTTCTTTGCTAATTGGATTAATTCATTAAAGGCTAATACCCGTGTATTGTTGTCCATGTTATGGCCGATTTTCTTAATCCACTCCGGCATTTGCCTTGTCTAAATTGGAAACCATGAAAACCAATTTAAAAGTGGCCGGTCCGCGCCTCGAACCGGACCTCCCGAATGCAAGACAAAGGTTTTGCCACTAAGCCATCTTGCTTGGTAACATTTGGGATTCTGTTTTGATATTGAGGACGGACGACCGGCTCGCCAGTAATTTTGTGCCAATTTATTTTATCGCAAGTTTATCTCTAACATGTTTCTACAACCGACCAGATAGTCGCTTGCAATATTTGGTTTGTGTGGCGGCGTGGCTTGGGTAGCAAAAGCGCAGTACCTCCCTAGCACTTAGTGTGCTCGAATGAAGATTCAGTATCGAGTGTGGGGACCTATGTCGGATATTGGAACATGTCAGCAGTGCATATGTAACTCATTAGAAACAAAAGAACATACCGTGGTGGCTCATTTGGGTGCGGACTGAAACGCATTAGACCCACAAACACAATTGCTTGGCAAGTCATATAAAGCAAAATTCAAACGAAAATCTTCACTGGCCCTTTAACTACGTATTTGTTTAAAATGCAGTTTTGGAGTCACACACACACACACGGGATGTGGTTCGCGATTGTGGTCGCTTGAAGAGGATTTAGTACATGGTTCAGATGTAGTGTCGACTCCTACCGTCTCGGCAACCAGTCCGCATATTAAGGCGCTTAGCCAATGGCATCCGCAAGGTTTTTCCGGCTGAATGCATACGTGTTCCGTTGCAGTAAGTACGCTGGCGCGGAACACAATCTAGTTATTATGTTTAATAATAGATATTTATGAAATAGTAAAACTGTATTAAATGTAATTAAAAAACGAATTTTAATCACACTACTACTCTATGTCACCATCGTTTGCATCAGCGTTTAATGTTTCACCAGAGTAGAATATTGCGTGCGACACTTAGCAACATAAATATTTCACAAACCTTTCTGAGATAAGGGTTAGACGAACGATAACCTTTCCAAAGGTCTTGTTAGGCGCAAGCACAAACGCATTCACGAGCAAATATTGTTTTTAATAATTTGCAAAACCTGTGTCGTTTTTTTTCATTTGGCATCTGCTATTAAACATAACCAAGCTAGGGAAACTGTCAGACATGAATGATAAATTAGCCATGGGATCATGTGTTGTGCATTTAATGGAACCGTCTACATGGCAAAGCTACAGCGGCCCGTATGAGGTCTACATTGTCAGTATCGAATGCTGAGTGTGTATACTTTAATGTGGTCCGGATGTTAGCACCGATAACAGGCCAGCAGAGTCCTTCTATCAGACCCTATTCGAATCAAACCGTGGGCCCTCAAACGCTTGCAGCAACGTATCTAGAAGCCGATCGTGAGTCGCCGTTGTTGTGTTAATGAAGTTAGCGATCTGCTGAACAGATAGAGTAACAAAAGAAGACGAGAACACGCCATTCCTTCATGTTGCTTCCAGCTGGGTGCGATAAGAGCTTTCCTCTGAGTCTAGAAGAGTCACGCAAGTGTGCCACTCAACCAGCTGTATGGCCGAAGTAAACAGAAGGCTTCTGCAGCAGCAACTCGTCGCCAACTGCATGCAGACTACTGGTATACGTGGTACCAGTAGTTGTTCGGGTAGCAAAAACTGTAGTACCAACACTAACTAGTACGTGGTCAAGGATCTGAGGGCCATCCGGCGCCCGGCATCCTTCGTGGTTGAACTTAAGTGAATGGACAAGGGAAGGAGTTGCTGAAGTGGGCAGACCAAACGCCTCTATGAGGTAGGCAGCAACAAGAGATGCCTATTTCAGAGGGTTGCCTTACGTTTCGGGCGGGCAAAGACGGGCGTGGGGCGCGAAGGGGTTTAAGGAAGAGCTACAGAGGCAGCAACCGTAGGCGTTGTAGGGGAGATGGCACGAGCCACCGCCTATACGGGGAGCTACCGGGCCATGCTACGATTTTCTTTCCTTCGTTCTTACTGGACGTGACGGGACCTCAGCCAGCGCGCACGGCTTAGTCTAAAGGAAACGATGTAGCCCAGGTCCGTTAAGCTCGTGCAGCCGCCGCCGCCACCGCTCTGACTCATCTTGGCCAATGAAGCCGCCCGAGCCGGTGCTTGCTCCTAGCCTGTAGTACCACTCTCGCGTTCCTCATGCGGTAGAGGCGTTGCCGGCTGGACTGGCATCACCTCAAGATGAGAAGGAGAAGGTTTCGCCCGGAAGCCAAACTCACAGGACAGATAGATGTCTGTCTGTTTGTCTATCCCGTGGGCACAGTTGTCAAGTAGTTTTCTAGAGAGCAGAGAGTTGCAACAACTCCTGTCACTCAGCTTAGATTCTAGGATAGAATATTGGATTTGTACGAGATTTTTATTTGCACAACCGCTATCTACGGCCGTTAGCCGGCGGTTACAAAATGGAAGGTCCGCTCTCTCGTGCGTAGCGACGCAAATTATCGGGCGGGCGGACCGGCTGGTCAGATGTCCAACAGACGTCGTTGTCGTGCTCAACCGCCGAGAAGAACTTATAGGCATTTTTGACGCTCTCCGCTGTACCGGCTAATTACAGGTGCCCGTGGTGGCAATCGTAATTGAGGAGAGCCGCCTCGACAATATCTCTAACAGGCAAACCCCAGCTAACCACAAACCAATTATACGGAGCACATTGGTGTCGCTTACTTGGCGGTTCTTATCCGGTTGGCGGGAAAATGGGCGAAACATTCAACTTTAAAAACGTTTCAGGGTAAAATCGATTGCCTTTTTTTTAATGCTGCAGACGTTTTATTGTGCCATAAGCTATGACTAGGCAGTTATTGGAGTGCTGTTCCAATATTAGAAGGACATTGTAGAGCGACCATTGTATACGTACATAGTTTCCGTGGGGCTTCTATACACTTATATATATACATATATATGTATATACCAACAACAGATCAACGCAGTGATATCCAGAAAACAAAATGCAATGCATCTTGATAGCAACAATGTGCATCTAGCATGTACCAGAGCTCGTTCCTACATTGAAAGTGACATTTAGTAGAGCGTCGTTGACTTTGCTCACTGTTAGTCGACGTGCTAGTAATAGCGTGTACATCGTAATCCTGAGTAGAGGCGAGAGAGAAGAAATAGAACAATATTTGCAACATCAAGACGTTTAGAAGGACGCTTGTGTCGACGGATAAGTTGTTGACAGTAGCGTTAAGCTCTAAGAGAGACAGCTTTCGATAATACGCCACCAGACACCGAGTCAGACACCAATGGCTGTCTCTCAATCTAAGTGAGCATCGACAAAGCGTCACTGCTGCCACAGACGTCAACCTGTATCCTTACCACATCCGTATCTCGCTGCACAAAGGAGATCTGCGTTTTAGAGTTTCTGCTAGCGCATGAGTTGCTGACAGCTGAAATATTCGTTGTACAGCTAGCCTATTTTCAACTGTATAACGGCACGTGTGGTTAAAAGTGCTAAACCTGTAGTCCTCGTCGTTATTTTAGCCGCTGTAAAATTTGTTGTTCTTGTCGTTGTTATTGTTGTTGGTTGTCGTTGTTGTTTGAGTACTAGTGTTACTATTATTACGTTTGTTTTCATTGTTGTTGTTTTTGTGGCAGAATGTCATTGTTCCAATTATTATTATTATTATTATTATTATTAGTGTTTTATATACGTTTTTGCTTTTGCTGTCATTGGCGTGAACTCTATTACTGAACATTTTAATATCCCTAATCTTTAAGTTTGTTTATAAGATCGCAAACTTGTTACAAAACGATAACTGCCTTTCCGTGACGCTTGGCCTTCACAAAGAGAGACCTCTTCTCAAACCTAAGTCACGCTTCTTTTTCTGTGTGTACTTGCCAGCCTTTCGCCAGATTAGACACGGAAAATAACAATGCGAGCAACTACTATGCTTTGTGTAACGCACTATTGGCCTTAAATTAACGGACAGCGAAGTAATCAGGAACCCTGGCCGATTACCTCGATACTATTACATATCACGGAAGAATAGAGTAGTGCCTATGCCAGAGAGGCTTCTCGATAACTTTGCGGCAATGTAACTAACCGCCAAACGATTGTTTCGGTTGGCCAAGCGAAATCTACCAGCCGGCGGCAACCCCCCAACGAGTGAAAAAGACGAGGTCGACGATAGGCGAAGCCACATTGCTCGGCCTAGCAGCGCGGATGGCCCCGCTTGCCAGATTTAGAACTGGGGACAACAAACAAAAGCAAAGACATCAACGAAGGCAGCTGTGGATCGGCTGAACCACAAGTCTAAAATCCATAGGCCCGCCATCAGCCAATCTTTTTAGACCTATAGTCTCCACTTGTCCACAGGTCCAGGCCTGGTGCATTCGCGTGCTCCTCGCGACCAGAGGAGACAAATAGGTGCGCGGGTTTGCTCACGTCAGCTTTCCCGGGACGACGTCACGCTCGCGGGGGTTTTCATCTACTGCACTCGCCGGCGAACTCGAACGAAGGGTCGACTGGATTGAAGTAGGGCGCTGAAGCTTCCATCTTAGGATCCATCATAGCATTTCTCCCCTCGTGCCGAGGCCCACCTCCTCGCTATGTGGTGGCCCGATGGCCCGGCCGAGATGCAAGCGTAGCTGCTAACGCAAACAAATTACTTCGAATGCCTTAACGGTTAATAACACGATGTAATTTTGGCACGCGCACAGAGCGACATAACAGCCAACTACCACCTCTACCTATCGGGGTATGTGTACGGTGTGTTCACGCTTGCCCAGGGCCAGTTGCACTGGTTGGGCCGCCATGAGCAAAGTGGCTGCCTTTAGCATAACACTGTAATAAGCATGTAGCATGTATCTATATGCACTAGCAGCGACGATACTATGACAACGACAATGATGATGCTGGTAATGTTGATGATCACTATCATTATGATAATGATTATTATTATTATTATTGGTTGTAGTAAGAATTCTGCGTCCCTACCAACAGTGGCACTGTTTGTCAAGTATGCGTATACATGTTCTCCTTTTTCTTTGGTCTGATTGGTTTA
>QVRM01001249.1:0-52636 GCA_003439945.1 Dermanyssus gallinae | reverse complement strand
GCAATAAGGAGCTGTTGGAGATTTTGGCAAATGCTATCCACACTCCATTCGGAAACTATAGGTATCTTTGCATATGCCGAAATAGATAGAAAATGCGGTCCGGTCATTGTTGTTATACAATAACACAAGGTCTTCCAGAATTCGTCCAACAAACTTTGGAATGTAATACAACTCTACGAAAGAATCTTTTTTCCAATGGAACAAGGGGGCTGCCCCAAGGCTTACCCTACGTATCTTTAAAGATGATTCTTCTATACCTGTATGTAAATTGCTATTTCATAAATTCCTATTGAATAAATTATAATATATGCCTACCACCCGAATGATCGGTCACGACTCAAGATCCCACGGAAGAATGAGTTCTCCGCTAAAGATCAGGGTAAAAACACTTCTTAACTCTGTTTATGGGACATTGGGCAACTTGCATGCGAACATGTCATGGCTTATCGAGGCTTGCCCAGAAAGAACACGCTGGGAGAGTGTACGAGAGTGTAGTCACGTACATGCTTACGTCGATCAAAAACTGGGACGCGTCTGCAAAGCCTATTTAACGGATCATGAAAGCAAAGGAAGAGGCAGGGAGAAGGAAAAGGGTGGAAAGCGTCCGAGAGTTGTTGCCAAGGCGCGACTCGACAAGCACGATCTAACGATCTAAAACTTCCAAGACTTCCCCGCCGCCTGTGTGTAGTTACTTTTCTGCGTAAAGGATCCCGCAGGTCGGAGGGCCATCTTAAGAAGGGTACATATATGTAGGCACTGCCGTCTATATATGTAGGGTTTTAGTGGGTATTGCCTTAATCCTTAGGCTCGACTCTTGTCAAGCGCCAAGACTGGCCGTTAGGTGGCTGAGTCCCACACTGTCTGAGCGTTGGTATGTTAAGGGTTGTTGCCAACTCCTGTTATGCTTTCTCTCAGTCGTACGTAAATGTATTTTAAACCCTAAACCTTCTCAAGAAAAAAAGGTTATGGCCTATTCTTTTTCTGTTAAGCGTAGATGTTTGTTTCTGCCAGCACAGTGAGACCTCATAGAGATTATCCCAGCCATTTCCCAAGCTGGGAATTCATTGAAAAGCAGACATTATATTGCATCTCCCGAACGTGTACCGTTAAACCATGACCTATTCTTGCCGCATAAAATATTCCAAGCTGGAAGAAAAGTGTTTACACAAGACGTACAATGCTGTACGACGTTTGTTCCATTTCAGCAAATAATAACTGCTACAGAAGCGGAACCACGACGTGGTCTGATCGCCTATATGTTCTTACACAATCTTGTTCTCGCTGCCATCGAGGACTAAAGAGCGTACAATTTGTAAAGTATCTGATCATCATTTGTAGAATTTTGTTGACGGGATTATTGGCGTAATTGACCGGCGGCTCAGGCATAGGAGTCGCCGATTCGATCCCGATGCAACAGAGCTTCGCATGTCGATGCGATCTTTCATGAGGATTTTGCAGATTTGGGTTACACTTATAGAAAATAACTGAACACAAAACGAACCAAATAACTAAACATGCAGTTGCTGCAATGCCCCTGGCAATTGCACAGTTACTAGCATAAAAGATGCTTAACTTTAACGGGAAGAAAGTCTCACAAATCAACTTTAAATTTAGGGCTCACTTGACCGATATATATATATATATATATATATATATATATATATACAGGTAGTTCAATAAGTTCTTAGAATGAGCTTTTTAGAGTTCGAATTTTGGCACGCTTTCACCGCTAATAGGAACTGCAACTTTTCGACTGCTAGCACTCAATATATTATGGTGATTGGCCGTTGCGATTTCGTTTGATAGCTTTTCCCGTGCAACGTATCGGCGTGATTTTTAAAAATGGAGAAAAAAGAGTTTCGAGTCAAGCATTTTTATTTCAAAGGTTGGAATGCGACCCAAGTAAGTAAAACAGTGACTCTGCGCCATGTTTTGCCACTGTTTCCAACTGGATTAATGTGTTAAAAAGAGGTGGCAGGAGCACCGAGGATGAACTACGTCCAGGAGGCCAAAAAACGGCAACTGATAAGGAAAACGTAGAGAAAGTGCGAAAAATTCTTGGCACAGATAAGCGAATGAACATTAAGGAAATAGCGGAGGCATTAGGGATTAGTTTAGGCAGTGTGCATTTTATCCTACACGAAAACTTGAAGACGAAAGAGCTTAGAGCAAAATGGCTGCCGCATTTGCTCAACCAAGGCCAGAACGCGTGTTTCCGCTTCACAGCGAAATTTGGCCAAGATGTCGAAAAATCCGTCGGATTTTTGGCGCAGATTCGTGACCGTCGATGAAAGCTGGGTCCATCACTACACTCCCAAGACTTAAGAAGCATCTTGCCAATGGTGTGCACCTGATGAAGGACCCCCGAAGAGGGTGCGGACAACGGCATTGACCGGAAAGGTGATGGCTACAGTTTTTTAAGACCAACGTAGACTAATGCTGGTCGACTACCTTGAGAGCGGTAAAACGATCACAGGAGAATATTAGGCAAGACTGTTAGACTGCCTTTAGCAAGAACTCATCGTGAAACGGCCCGCTTTGCAGAAGAAGGTTGTCCTGTTTCACCAGGACAATGCTCCTGCACACAAGTCCCGGCAAGCATCGGCAAAACTGGCCCAACTGAGGTTCGAACTTATTGAACAACCTTCCTATTCTCCAGACCTGCCCCCCTCTGATTATTTCCTCTTCGGACATTTGAAGAATAGTCTCGGTGGAAAGCGTTTTTCCAGCAATGAAGAGGTTAAGGCTGCTGTCAATGCCTATTTTCAGTCTAAAGACGCGGAATTCTACTTAAGAGGTATAAAAGCTCTGAAATCTTGGTGGGAAAAGTGTATTGAGCATCTCGGGGAGTATATCGAATAAGATAAATTTAAAAACATGATTTGGAAAATTCTTGGTTTTCATTCTAAGAACTTATTGAACTACCTGTATATACCCGAATTAGGATGGAGTGTGCCCATGCAAGCCGAATGAAACCACAGAAGATCAGATTTTAGCAATTGTTGACTATTCTCCTGTGGTGGACTATTTTAACCACAAATAGTTAACGTACTGCCTGTGTTAACGTAAACTGCTGTACTGCCATATCATACTTCTTTGTTCTGTGAACAAATCCCGTGGCTCGCCTGTGCTTTTCATCCTGTTGCCGAAGTCACACTCAAGCATGTATGAATTAATATGTATTTGTTGCGGCGCAGTTACGAAAGTATTCCACCTTCATGTGAGCCTTTCTGCATTGTTATGATAAAATGTGTTTAGATAGTCACTTATATATATATATATATATATATATATATATATATATATATATAGCCAACTACATGTGTGTCTCCGCCGATGCTATCCGCCGAGCGTCGATGCATGAATAGTATCGCGGTATGCAGAACGAGTCACGTGAGCCATGAGCCATTTGCCACTAATCGCCAGATAGCCGCAACAATAACAATCGTACCAGGGATAGCGGTAGTCGTAGTAGTAGAGTACGACTTGCAATAGAAGCAATCGGTCGAGCCCGGTGGCGTAGTGGCATGCGTCTGCGTCTCGCGACCGGAGGAGACACTAGATAGGTGCGCGGGTTCGAGCCCCACCGTTGCACATTTGTATTTATGGGGATCCGTCTATGAAGCAATGCGAATAGCAGTCCCATGGACGTTAAATCTTGGTTGAGAGTCAGCCCCGAAAGGTTTTTTTAATAGAAGCAATCAGTCATTTTAGATGTTTTGTTGATTGTTTCGCTTAGGAAGGGGAGAACATGCATGCATTTCGTACGTATGACAGCCAGCGGCGCGATCTGGTTGATGACATATGGCGTGTTGGGACATTGGCTGGCTAGGGCCATTAGCCATATGTCCGGCTAAAAGCGCTCTAGGCGGCTTTGTTTGTGGCTAGAGATGCTGAACGGAAATGCCTCTGATCTGATCTGATCTCAAATATATATATATATATATATATATATATATATATATATATATATATATATATATATATATATATATATATATATAAATATCACATTTACCCAGTTTGGGTGTTAATGAAACAAATTTTGATATATATCTATATATATATAAACGTACTCTTGTTGTTTTGTATGGCTACCTAGCTCGACACGGTATGGTAGTCGTCATGAGAATCGCCATGGCGATTGTATATAAATAGTGCAACAAAAGAATATCTCACGAAAACTTGTCTTTCTTGCCTAGTAGTAGCTAGCTATGTAAGCGCCGTGCAATCGGCACATACACCGATGTACAGAAGGTCCGTTGTCGACTCTGCTGTGACGCCAACCAGCCGAGCAAGTGGAGTGGTCTCAATTCGAGGACTGCTTGCGAATGCGGTGTATGTAGAGTCGGGCTGCTCTAGGTTGATGAAGATGAACAGTTGTTCCCTTAGCTCGGCAGAGTTGTTATAGCTATCATCATCATTTTGCACACACCTATGCACATTGCGCCTGCGTGGAGATGTGGAAATGTCGAGAGATATACGGCCAATGCGGCTAGCAACACGTGCACTGTAATGTGTTGACTGTATAGTTTAACCACCAGGGCAAAATGTGTAAGGCTGCCACACTTTGGCTATCGGTTTCGCGTTGGTGTCGATCTCGGTCGGACCCCAACCTCGGTCGGGTCAGAACCGCATGCGATCGCCATCACTCCATTGCAGAGCGATAGGTGGCTGTGTATTTTTCGCTTCTATTGTAGACATACATACACGCGCTCACACACGCACACACTCTTGTACATTGTATACACATACGCACTGTGTGTGTACATAACTAAGCGTTTCAAATATATAGACAGGGCCAGTCAGTAAATGACGGGCTAGAGAGCGACCTAGGGAATTGTAGAGCTCGTCGTTAAAGCAAATAATACATTTTCAGTGGGACACGCTCTCGGAGAAGTCTTGTTTTGGAATGAGAGTGAAATTGCTAACATTTGTGACACTAGCGCTATTGGTCCGGTATAGGACCACAACATGTGCCATTGCGAGAGAATTAGCCTCCTGTAGACGAACTAAGCACGGCGTCGTGTTCACGCAGAAAGTTCAGAGCGCTTAGATTTAACATATTCAGGCAAATGCGCATTTCATGGTGATCATTCATTTCAAGGTAGCTCTCTCAATCGGTTGCAATCCGATCATCCATCGTTGCGACGCAACCAAGGTTCTCTAAAGGGCATGATGAGAAATTGCGTGCATGCGCCTACTCCATCAGATAAATCGCTCGTCATAGCTTTGGAAGCACACATAACTACTTATTATCTTACAGTACCATTCGACAGAACGGTAGCGTTTGCAGAGATTTCACCGCTGTTATTATTACGAGCTCACTTCGCTCATTCATTTATGCTCCACCCTCTTGGAAGCGGCAGATCGAAGAAAAACGTTCGACCAGCAGCGGCCAAGACGGCTGTTCACGTTCATATAGAATATTGCGAAACGGGTCGGTATTTCTTAGCATTTCTTATCGAGACTCTTTTGGAGACGGGCGTGATGAGGCTTGAGATCTGACAGAGCACCGTTATCATAAAATCTTTTTAAAAAATGCTTTGTGGACTCGATGATATATATATATATATATATAGTTCAAATTTATTTTTCGTATAATACATTATGTATATGTTACACGCATCAGGATGGATTAGCTAAGCCAATGTCCCAATTGGACTCGTATTGAGACTGTCACGTGCCTTTTTCGATGAGGCCAGGCCGAGGCTACTTCAGAAGTGCGCCCCGAACGGAGGCAGCGTTTCCACGTGGTATGTCAAGATCCGGACGTTGTTTGAAAAAGCCGACGACCTGTTATTACCGGATGACAGATTTAACAAGGTGCCGACTTTGCGGATCAGTTGCTTGGTCCGAACGCCAGGAGCACCCAGGGCTTCAGAATTCGTCGGTATACCTGATTGATGAGTATTTTCTCAACTTGCTAGCCTCCGCAAGGTGGGCTGCATAACCGCCAACCATAGAAGGGGCTAGGAGTCGGTAGCGGTTGCATCCCAAGCATTTTGCCTCGCCCGAATGGTATAAGTGTCATCCCGTCTGGATGTCTGCCGTCCTCCGCGCAGAGGCCTGGGGGTTCAAGGATGCACGGACGACCGCACGACCTAAGAGCTCCGCTAAAGATCTCATTAATAACGGCATGTCTCGGGCGTCGTCCTGCGCTAATGATGCACGATAGTCCGTGATGTCATGGTTTATCGACGGGGTGAGCACATTGACACCGATGAGGGCTAACTAACCCCAGTCGTAGATCTACTGCTATGCGAAGCGTATCATCATCAAGTAGGGTACCTATGGAGGCACTGGGAAGCGCGTGCAACCAGGCGCCTGCATCCTTGGCAGATACGCCGTTTAGGCAAGGTCCGTTTGTGTCGTCGGCAGCTTCGTTAAAGAGACGTCGTCGTACCTCATCGTGCACAGGGGCACTGCAGTCACGATGGGATCAAACCTACTCCCGCACCGCGCCTCAGGGTTCTTTTGAAGATGGGCTAAGCGGATTCTAAACTGGCCGACTCCCGCTGTACCTAAAAGGTGAATTGCCCTGTTTTCCGCGCTTAGCATTGATGAGACTATAGCACCCCCGGCCAGGGTCAGTAAATTTAGTACCCCGAGGCCCCCTTTATAAACGGGTAGTAATGCATGTTCCCGTGCGCTAGGGATGTATTCAGTAGGGACTCGAGGGTAGACAGTGTCAAATCGTTGAGCTTTTACAACTTGTTGGCTAGATTAGATAGATCGGCCGCTCGAAGAAGATGGGTGAGTCTAGAGAACGAGAAAGAGGACCTGAGTAAGAAAAGTCCCCGATGAGCTTCCACAGGAGGAAGACGAGCGGCGGCATTTTCTAGTTTCTATCTTCAGCGCTCGATTGCTGCTGGGAGCCCTTCGGAGCAAAATGGCACACCTAGTAGCTCCAGATCGTCCTTGACGATCATGTTGCAGCCGGGCAGGAGGTCTCGAAGTGACTGTATTTTGGGGGCCTCAAGGATAGGGCCAAAGAGGCATATCTCGCATTTGGCCGGATTTAACCCCAGCCCGGATGTAACACTAAATGTAAGGGCCCGTCGCATATCCTCAACTACTGCGGAAACGTTTCCGCCTAATAGACCATCATCAAGTACAAGAGCTTCAGTGGGCTCCTGAAGGAATCCACCAGATCCTTGACACCCAAACAAAACAGAGGTGGTGCTAAGCAATCCCCTTGCTGCAGTCCGGTGGCGGACAAAATCACATGCTCTGGCAGGACAAGGTGGGAAGGATGTCGATCTGCCAGTCAGACGTGCTTTAATTAATGAGGAGCGTGGGATGCAACGGCATTCATCAGGTTATCGCGTCTTATACTGTTATAAGCGTTTTTAAGAACGAGTTTTAAAAAAACCCTAGAGGTTTGCGCGAGTCGAGAAAGACGCGGGCTTTGTGTGCAGCAGTTGCTTGAGAAATAACATATATATATATATATATATATATATATATATATATATATAAACGTGGCCATAATTAAGTAAT
This sequence comes from Dermanyssus gallinae, assembly GCA_003439945.1. Taxonomy (NCBI): domain Eukaryota; kingdom Metazoa; phylum Arthropoda; class Arachnida; order Mesostigmata; family Dermanyssidae; genus Dermanyssus; species Dermanyssus gallinae. The sequence goes on along the minus strand of QVRM01001249.1, from coordinate 45,133 downwards.
GCTGTCGGGTATAAGGCTAGTGTTCGGCCTGAGGTCAGAATTAAGTAAATATAGTACTTAGAAAGGCTAACTAGGTCGTTATAATGTCATAATGAAATTTTCAATAGGGTATGCGTCCGTGAGGGTATTCGAATCACACAAAACAGAAGAGAAAAACGCATTGCAAGATGCTCAGCCTTTTGTGGAAAAGTAACAGCCACCTCAGGACAAGGGTAACGGAAAGGTGAAAGAACTTAAGAAAAGACTTAGCACTCTTCAGTTGTTTAATGGCGTAGCGGAAGCGAGTGCGAGAATCCCCAATGTCTAGTCTGGACTGGACTCAGGCATAATACGAAGTGTACTGGTCGTTCTAATTAACTAAGTTTATGAGCAAGACGATTTTTATATGCATCGATTTTCTTAATGGGATCACACAGGCCAACCAATAGCATAAACGCCTTGTGGATCCAGCTTGTGTGGGGCAAAGCTAAGCTCGGCTCAACTAGGTGCACTCGATCAGGTAAAATCAGCATTCCTGTAACGGGTACTGAGTTTGCATAGGTTCGCGTACAACCGTTTCACGAACTTGCTGTATGGTACTCCACAACTCGTTAAACAGCTCAAAAGCAAAAGTTTGAGCTTCCAAACACCAATGTAGACATTTTATTACGGCAGATAGAATGGTTAGGCCAGAATGAAAGAGCATGGACATGACAAAGAGGCACATAACCGCCCGTTTTACTGTTGCACGATTTTCATCACCTTTTGTGCCAGGAAGATGCTTATTATAAACCCTGTGGCATATTAGTTGTAAATATTGTTTTGGTCTATGTATAATATATCACAGCAGTGAGTGCAATGCCATTGAAGTAGTATTAAAGAACGTTTCCAGCTCATCGCCTCTTCCTGAGGCCATTTAGGTGAGAGGTTTTCAGTGTGTATTATACCAACAACATCGGCATTGAGCCCCACACTACCCGCTTCTGGTGTGCGTAAAAGCATTTTCCCTCTCACGACAAAAAAATGAGTGCAATGCAGTTTCCTCGCTTAAAAGAACACAGCACGAAGCGTTTTTTAAAGATCAGTATCATTACGAGGCTGTTGTGATATTAAATAGAATATTTAATTAATAATATTCCCAATCTGTGGAAAACAATCATGTAAAAAACCCACATAAAAATCGAAGCATCTTTCAACAAGGCTGGAGAAATTCTACAAAAGAGCCGACCAGAGGCTGATATCGATTGGACCCTAAAACAAATAGCTATGCCCTATATAATTAAAAACCAAAAAGTGACTCTTCTCTGGCCCTCTGGGTATTTGCCAAATATGCAATTCCGGAGGGTACGCATCCTACTTGCAGCTCTGGGGAGTTCCAGCGTGGTTGGTTGAAGACGAGTTAGAGATAGCTTACAATAAAAGCGGCAACGAAAAATCTTATGATTAACCCGATTATTAGCGATTTGTCGCCGAAAACGAGTTGTATGAATACGCTTATTGCGCGTCACTAATGCCTCTTTATCGTTTCGCGCCCGCATTGGGAGTACGTCCGACGAAGACGGTATGCACAACTGGTCTAAGGAAAATATGATGCACGTGTCGAAGACATTCGAATAGAAAAGCGCGCCAAGGGCACTTGAAAGATGAATCTTTTAGAATAAACCTGCTTAATTTATTAGGCAACTTTGCATATATCTATATATATAGGGTAATTCGTATCAAAATGTACTTCTTTCGAGGTTTGATAGAACTCGGCAAGAAAATATTTTTTTCCTATGGAGGGAGGACGCGGAAACGTCTTGTTTAGGAAAGGGAGTGAAGTTTATAAAGGTAGTTATTCTGCTTTTTTCACCTACATAGTTGTGCGAAATCTACGTTTGCGGGAGAACCAACGCACGAAAAAACCTATTATACCGGCGTGTTTGGCGGAAAATTCTGCGCAACGGAAGACACTTTATTAGCTTGCGTAGCAAAAAGCGAATAGCCAGATTAATGCAAGTCATAAAAAGTCGATATGTTACGTTAACGCCTTTTCGTAAGGAATCGTAAAATGTTTTCATTACGGCCAAAAATTTACGTCTAAAAGAGCACTCTCACGCAATAGCAAATTTAATACCCACCATTTCCGTACCAAAGTGATGGTGCTGCGTTACGTAGTTGTCAAGTAACTAAGCTTTTCCGATGGCCATATCGAAAGCAAAGGCACGCATACTTGCATAGGGTGTATGAAAAAGTTAGGTACATTTTTTGAGGTTTGGTAGAGCTCGGCAAGAGAATAATTCTTCCTTGCGAAAGGAGGGGGCAGAAACGTCTTGGCAAAATGTTACGGTTCTGAACGTGAAAACTTGCACGTAAAACATAACAACTATGACTGTCGAAAAAGCTTAGTTACTTGGCAGCTACGTAACGCAGCACCATCACTTTGGTGCGAAAATGGTGGGTATTAAATTTGCTTTTGCGTGAGAGTGGTCTTTTGAACGTACATTTTTGGCCGCAATGGAAAAAAATGACGATTTTTCACGAAAATGTGTTAACGTAACATATCGACTTTTTATGACTTTCATTAATCTGGCTATTCGCTGTTTGGTACGCAAGCTAATGAAGTTTCTTCCGTTTGCGCAGAATTTTCCGCCAAACACGCCGGTGTAACTGGTTGCGTGCGTTGACTGGTTCTCCCGCAAACGTAGATTTCGCACAACTATGTAGGTTAAAAAAGGCAGAATAACTACCTTTATAAACTTCACTCTCTCTCCTAAACAAGACGTTTCCGCGTCCTCCCTCAATAGGGAAAAATTATTTTCTTGCCGAGTTCTATCAAACCTCGAAAGAAGTACATTTTGATACGAATGACCCTGTATATACGTACAGATGCTAGCAACGTAGCACTAAATGAATAGCTTATATAGCCGCACCGAAAAGAGCCACATAATAGGGGCTTCCGCTTAGAGGCTTCCGCGATTTTGTGTATAATGTCGCGGTAACCGCTCCAGTCGGTTATTGATAGAAAATTGTAATTAAATGCAGGGTTTATGTGATAGGTGTTATCGATTCTAGCTACACTCGTGACGGATACGTTGTTTCCAGGGTTTGCGCAAACCTTAACCTTGCTACGAAACTAGCTTGAGTTTAGTGTGTGCGATGTGTAACTTGGGGTATTCCTTGTTACAAAGTTTCACTTCTATGCCAAGCTTTATGTTGCTCTCATACACTCTCATAGTTTCAAACTTGTTATATTAGGGCTGGTTATTACGACCATATATATGTTTCATATACTAAACTGGGCTATATGGCAGCCCAGTTTAGAACATGAAACGGCTTCACTGGTTTTGCCCAACTTGCAGTATTTCAAAGATGCCTACACGAAGAATCAAAACCTAGTGTCACCTCGGAGATTAGAACTCAGTATTGGATATGTATCTATTTTCTGTAGTTCATGAGGCATTAATATGGGGGATACGGATCTGGCCTATGAAATGCAGAGTTCATACCTTTTTTTTCTTTTAATGAAACTAGAATATATGTTGCTAATGAACCGCATTTGTAATAAAGATACTATAGATCGAGATAGAGATAGAGAAGTATAAATATTAGATAAATAAAGACATATCTGAGTGCCAGATATGTCTTTATTTACATGTGCGGGCATTTATTTATCATGTGAGAAAAATCATCCCGTTAGTTTTATGCCGCTCTTCGCTCGCATACCCATGGGGGACCACTAAACAACTTCGCTGCGTTTGCTTAGGTGGCCTCCTGGACCGCTGACGCGTTTATTGGCGCCAGCGCAAAATGAAACATATCGGTGTCGGCCAAGCAAACTGCGGTAGGCAAGTCCTCCGATTTGTTCGGCAGTCGCGACAACGCGTCTGCATTGCCGTTGTCTTTCGACGGACGATATTCGATATCAAAATTGAACGCTTGTAGGAGTATCGACTAGTGTTGCAGTCTTGCTGCAGTTAGCGCGGGAAGCTTCGCAGACGGAGCTAAAATTCTCGTCAACGGTTTTAAATCCGTCGCAAGAAAAAAAAACGTCTGCCGAATAAGTAAAGTTGGAATTTCTGCACGCCTTCCTTGATTGCCCGTGCTTCACGGTCGACCTGAGTATATCGCTTTTCTGTCTCAGGGAGAGTTGCAGAGTGGTAGGCTATAGGTCTTTCGGTAGCATCTGAGACGGTGTGAGGGCACCGCAGCGATTTCTACCGGAGAAGCGTCAGTAGCCAGCACAATTGTATGCACTGGGTCGGACATCATCAGTACGGTATCCGACGCCAATAGTATTTTAATACTGTTAAATGCCTAGTGGCATTTCTCGTTCCACTCGAATACGGCATCCTGCTTGTGTAGTTGATACAGGGGAGACGCGATGTCCGCAAATCTCTCCACGAACAAGCCGTCAAATTGTACTAGCCCCAAGAACGATTTGAGTTATGAAACGTTCGTTGGTACTGGAGCTCCTTTTTTTTCTGCGGCAATCTTGCTGCGATGTCCTATTGTAGGAATTTGCTCTTTCCAACATTTATCCGTAAATCGTTGTTGCTCAGTCGTTCTAGTAGTAATTTTAGTTGTTTTCGGTGTTCCGCCACTGTCCAGATGAAGGGTGCATTCACGTATCCGAATGACATTCGAGTCAGTTGAAAAATACCCAATGGCGTAGTAATCGCGAAGTATTTCCGGTGTTCCGGGTCGATTTTCACGTGCATAAATGCCGATGCAATGTCGATTTTTTGGAAAATACCGACATCTTATACTTAAGTGGCTTAACTTGCTGGTTTGAGCCAACCTTGAGGTCCGCGCAGATGCGTACTGATCCGTCACTTTTAATTACCGGAACGATTGGGTGCGTCCAGTCGGAGTGATCGACCTTCTGTATTAGTCCTTTCTTCTCAATTGCCAGTAACTCCTTCTCGACGTTTTCGGCGAGGGCATAGGGTATTCTTCGAGGTCTGAAATACACTGGTTTCGGCTGGTCCTTGAACTGGACTGTAAGTGCGTGTACTGCTGGTAGTGTGCCAATGCCTGGTGCAGTGAGCTTGGGGTATGCAGAAAGTATGTCACTCACTTCGCTTTCTTTTCGATGAACTTCAAGCAGCCCCCATCTCAGGGCCTTCATCCTATCGCGACCGAATAACCTCGGGAATTGGGGGTCGTTGACTAGGTATAGCCGCAACAACTTTGTACTATTAGCGGTACTTAACAAGAACTTCCACAGACGAGTGTGGTTTCACCTCGTTGCCATTCGCCACTTTTAACGTAATGTCCGGCTCATAATGTACGAATTTCGGCATAACCGCCGAGAAACGAGAGAGTGGCATTACAGTGGCTCCACAGCTACTGTCCACTGAGTAATGGCTCGACGTCGGGTCTCACTGTTCGAATAGTATGTACTGGCTTTACGAATCTCATACCTCATACGTCTTCTTTAATGCTGGTTGAACTTGTACCGCAAACGCTCCGTTCCTCCTATTTTTGAAACTGTTGATTGGACTACCACCAAGCTGTCGTTGCTGACAGATAACCTTTAGATGTCCAGTCTTCCCGCATCAATTGCACGTCGGCTTAATATGCGGACACTTGTCAGTTTTGTGGTCAGGATTCCCACAGCGATAGCAGTGACCTGGCACCAGGCAATGGCTAGCGCGAGCCGGAGCTGTAATGTCCATCCTGCCTGAACTACTTGTCAGTTGCTTCTTCTAAGGTAGCTTAGCTCCCCGCTGCTGTGTACCAGTGACTACCTTGTTTACAGTCAACCGTTCTTTTCGCATGAACACTGACTTTGCTTTCTTGACTGCATCGTCCAGCGTCCTGAAAGTGTCTGCCTTGTGCAAGACCTGATCTTTTACGTGGTCGTCCTTGACACCGTTGGTGAACTGTACTAGCAGTACTGTCGTTAGGAATTCCATTGGCCATTCGCATTGTTCCGTTTTCTTTTCATGCTTTTTTTAGATTTTCCGTAAGGCTATTGCCCGTGTACGGTTTTTTCATGTAATGGCTAATTTTAATTCACTCCGGCATTTACCTTATCTAAATTGGAAACCATGCAAACCAATTTAAGAGTGGCCGGTATGGGTCTCGAACCCAGTCCTCCCGAATGCAAGGCAAAGGCTTTGCTACTAAGCCATCTTGCTCGGTTACCTGCGCGCGAAGCCTTTAATTTGTTTACCTTCCTCTTGCTTTAGAGCTTGGCACTCAACTCTTTTTACCCACTTTGGTGTACCTCTGATATAGAGGAGGTCCTGGGCAGCCAGAAGTTCTTCGTACGTCTTCTTTGATGGATCATCTGGAAATACCTGGTCCCGCAGCTAGACCACGCCATCTCTTCTTCCATAAATCTCTCGAAGTGTAGCAATGCTCGGTCGTTTTATATGATGCTTTCGTCTTTTTCCATCGTGGAATTCTTCTTACGAGCGATGTAGTTGCCGAAAGAAGTAGTCGTAGTAGAAGTTGTAGCAGTAGCAGGCACGTCCTTCAGACGTAGCAGGTAAACTTGTTGCCGTTTGAACTATGACATCCTGCCGATTTCGAAAGTAGAAGTAAGGCTTGCAGAAGGGTCGGTCAGTTCGTAACCATTTCGTCGCTACTAATATGTACGTGAACTGTACACACCGTGTTTCCACCTGAACTTGGCCAGACACAACAGCTTGCTCGGACAACCAGTTCGGCTCAACGTACATAGGTGGAAGGGAAACGCTAGCATTCATGTATAGTGACATGTTTGTCCTTAATACAATAATCCTTAAAATAGCTCAAATTGTTTCGCTCTTGGATCATCAGCCACTACCAAACGACGTTCACCGCGTATTTTATCTAATCAAAACACCGCATTCCTTCTGTGGATTGAATGTATTGAGCTTGTAAGCTTATTTGCAGCAGTGCTGTAGTGCGAATATTCTTTATTAACAACGAAAGGTAATTATGCCTCTCCACTAGAACGTCTAGAACGGGTGTCCTACCTACCGGCTGGTATGTAGTATGCCAGAACATAGCAGGCTCAATATAAGAATTACTCTACGGAACGCAGGTTATAAACGTGCTCTAGCTACAAGAGCGTCATAATATAGTAACCGATTTAGCCGTGTCATGTTTTACAACGTTCACATTTTAGAACTAACAATAGCAATGCATGTTTAATATTCGCCATGTTGATTCATTTTAGATATTGGCCTTTCGACCGAGTTTTGTAAGTTTAACTAATTCAGCTCGAATGGAATATATTCGCGCTGTTACAGCAGATTGAAAAGGTAAATACAACGCACCCGTGACAGAAAACGGAGGTAAATGAATACGTACTTACCGAAGACCCTGTACGTTGTCAATTTAATACTTTGTTTATGCCTGATAGAGTTGGCTGACAAGCATTACTCCATTACTGCACTAACGTAGCTTAGCATTCCACCAATTAAATAGCCCGACTAGCTCAGTCGGTAGAGCATGACACTGGAAGAGAGCATGAGACAGCAAACATATTTGGCTTCTCTTCTGCTCAATTATTTAATTCTTCTGCTCCTGGTGTTTAAACATTCCAGGAATGCATATTTAATGCATTAGGAAAAAGATGAAACACTTCGATGGTATACTTCGGGTGTGTAAATTTTACGTACATACCCGAAGTGTACCACCGAAGTACGTTTTACGTTGTAAACGCTGTCTTAAGGATGTTGGCAAATTGGCCCACATAAAATATCAACGTTTCCGAATGCTGCCGGATGAGAATAGAAATAAGATAGCGTGCAAAGTCACAAGTAGACAAAATAAGAAAAACATCTGTTATCTGGCCTCCTTGAAGTACGAACTCATGATGCAGTTACAAGAGGTCATATGCATACACCCACGCACACCACAACAAAGGTCCGACTGTGGCTTGTTGGAAATGATTTAGCCCAGTCTATAACTTTTTAGCGTTTTGAATGCAGAATTAAAATTTTAAGCTAATTAGTCAGTGTTTTTTTTAGCTTGGTGAGTCTATCCTGATCGTATGGAACAGGTTGGACCTGTTGCGGCATTCTACGCTACTGCTGTCAGTCTCGTGTCACCAAGTATTGTCGGCCACCTTTTATTCTGGACTGTAAAGTTACGCTTGGAATATGCGCCTGTAAACATTGCTTCTATATGCAGCTAAAACCGCTGTGCGTCTGACATCTGAAAAATCAGATGTCAGACGCACAGCGGATGCGCGTGCGTTTCTTACAGACGATTGTCCAAAATAGTTGTTGTCAATATATATATATATATATACATCGCTCAATGACAAAAAAAAAGTTGACAAACTATTATTGGCTTTTAGAGTAGTAAAGTTTAAAAACGTTTTGCAAATATTGACATATATGTGTCCATGTGTAAAATGCATTACAAACTAACAATGCAGTGTTAATAAAAACAACAAATGATAGCGGGCGATTTTACGCAGACGTCACAGGTTTGCTCCCGGTACGACTCGCCCAGTTTTATGCCATACTTAATAAAGCTACAATTTGTGGTACAAGAAAACGAACTGACTATGTTTAGCTGCACTGGTTATCTTGTGTGAGTCTATATACTTTTTTTTTCCCAAAAAGACGTAGAGCTTTTACACCCACTAAAGTAACATATAAGGTGCTATGGAATGCAGAGTTGAGAATAAATAACGTAACGAATGGACCTAAAAGGCATTCTTTGATATATAACATTACACAAAATGTTCCCAGTGGCTTAGCCTGTCGAAGCACACGCGCAGGCACGGCCTTCACTGTAGGTACTACAAACCATTGCCGATGTTTATAGAAATAAAATATTGCATGTATGCCAGAATAAATGAACAAGAAGCAATATAGTGCTAACTGGTGTGCGACATTTCATATCGATTTTGAACACGCAGATCCGTAGGGCAGACAAGTCATTTGCGCTTAACCTACGTGTCTGTCTTTAAAGTAATGGACTGTGTGAGGTCGCTTTGTGGTCGCCGAAGTAGCATGTAAAATTACGGAAAGGACCAGAACACTTTTTAAATCTGATAATAAAAAATCTACAAATTAAGTTGATATCCATTCTTTCTGAGTTATTTTAGGATTAGCACAATAGTGGTTTGCTTGTAATTCGTCAACCATATGCACAGTTTTAATCAAGTGAAACACAGTAATGTACCGCAATCAGGAAATAGCTTTTTTTTTTTTGTTCTGGGAGGTTTCGGTAATGCATGATGCACATGCGCCACTAGCAGCCTGCGTGACTAGTGTGAGACTCGCAAACCCACTAAACCCGGATTCCTCCGATTTCGAAAGTAGAAGTAAGGCTTGCAGAAGGGTCGGTCAGTTCGTAACCATTTCGTCGCTACTAATATGTACGTGAACTGTACACACCGTGTTTCCACCTGAACTTGGCCAGACACAACAGCTTGCTCGGACAACCAGTTCGGCTCAACGTACATAGGTGGAAGGGAAACGCTAGCATTCATGTATAGTGACATGTTTGTCCTTAATACAATAATCCTTAAAATAGCTCAAATTGTTTCGCTCTTGGATCATCAGCCACTACCAAACGACGTTCACCGCGTATTTTATCTAATCAAAACACCGCATTCCTTCTGTGGATTGAATGTATTGAGCTTGTAAGCTTATTTGCAGCAGTGCTGTAGTGCGAATATTATTTATTGACAACGAAAGGTAAATATGCCTCTCCACTAGAACGTCTAGAACGGGTGTCCTACCTACCGGCTGGTATGTAGTATGCCAGAACTATAGCAGGCTCAATATAATAATTACTCTACGGAACGCAGGTTATAAACGTGCTCTAGCTACAAGAGCGTCATAATATAGTAACCGATTTAGCCGTGTCATGTTTTACAACGTTCACGTTTTAGAACTAACAATAGCAATGCACGTTTAATATTCGCCATGTTGATTCATTTTAGATATTGGCCTTTCGACCGAGTTTTGTAAGTTTGACTAATTCAGCTCGAATGGAATATATTCGCGCTGCTACAGCACATTGACAGAGTAAATACAACGCACCTGTGACAGAAAACGGAGGTAAATGAATACGTACTTACCGAAGACCCTGTACGAGGTGTGTTCAAAAAGCGACTTTTGTGTTTTTTCAAAAATTATTCATTTATTCATGAATATCTATTTTGTCCCCTTCAAAGTAATCCCCATGAGATATTATACACTTGTGCCAATGGTTTTTCCAATCTTCGAAGCACTTCAAAAAACCATTTTTTTTTATCTTGTTCAGCTCCTCCTTCGATGCCGTCTTTATCTCGTCAAGCGTAGCGTAACGTCGTCCTTTCATGGGCCTCTTCAGTTTAGGGAACAAGAAAAAGTCACAGGGGGTCAGATCTGGGGAATACGGTGGCTGCGGCATCATTAGTGTGTTGTTTTTGGCCAAAAACTCGCGCACAAGCAACGATGTGTAAGCAGGGGCGTTATCGTGGTGCAAAAGCCAATTTTTGTTCTTCCACAAATCCGGGCGTTTCTGGCGGATTGCTTCGCGCAAATTGCGCATAGCTTGCAGGTAATATTCCTTATTGACCGTTCTACCCTGTGGCAAGAACTCATGATGCACCACGCCCCTGCAATCGAAGAAAACTGTCAGCAAAACTTTCACATTCGACCGAACTTGGCGCGCTTTTTTCGGTCTTGGTTCGTGCGGCAGCTTCCATTGAGATGATTGAGCTTTGGTTTCCACGTCATAACCATAAACCCACGATTCGTCACCAGTTATGACCCTCTGGAGCAAATTTGGGTCGTCGCGGACAGAGTCCAACATCTCATTAGCAATGTTCATGCGATGCTGTTTTTGGTCGCAATTGAGCAATTTTGGTACGAATTTCGCGGCGACCCGTCTCATGCCCAAATCATTGATAAAAATCGAATGGCACGAGCCAATCGATATGTTTAGGTCCTCAGCAACTTCTCTAACGGTGATTCGACGATTGGCCAATACCATTTTCTCCACTTCATTAATTTTTTCGTCTGTTGTTGAAGTGCTCGGGCGTCCGGCACGCTCTTCGTCGTTCACATCTTCTCGGCCTTCTGAGAACATTTTGTACCACCGATAAACGTTGCTTCGGTCCAAGGTAGCTTCTCCGTATGCCACAGTCAACATTCGGAATGCATCCGCGCACTTAATTTCGTTTTTCACACAAAATTTGATACAGGTTCCTTTATCCATTTTTTTGAATAGGTAAAAATCGAAGACGATCCAAAACACGTGCAAGCAAAGCAGCTGTCAACAATTAAGTGAACATTCAAAATGGCCGAGCTTGTCGGCATAAGTGAGAGACATGAGTACCAACATAACGCCACAAAAAATCGAAATTCGAATATACGTAACCCGCGAAAATGTCGCGATACTTTTTGAACACACCTCGTACGTTGTCCATTTAATACTTTGTTTATGCCTAATAGAGTTGGCGGACAAGCATTACTCCATTACTGCACTAACGTAACCTAGCATTCCACCAATTAAATAGCCCGACTAGCTCAGTCGGTAGAGCATGACACTGAAAGAGAGCATGAAACAGCAAACATATTTGGCTTCTCTTCTGCTCAATTCTTTAATCCCGGGTACGGGAATCTGCTTCTGGTGCTTAAACATTTCAGGAATGCATATTTAATGCATTAGAGAAAAGATGAAACACTTCGATGGTATACTTCGGGTGTGTAAATTTTACGTACATACCAGAAGTGTGCCACCGAAGTACGTTTTACGTTGTAAACGCTGTCTTAAGGATGTTGGCAAATTGGCCCAATATACATTTTCAACGTTTCCGAACGCTGCCGGATGAGAATAGAAATAAGATAAAAATAAGATAGCGGGTAACATAAGATAGCGTGCAAAGTCACAAGTAGACAAAATAAGAAATTTTTTTTTTTCTGGCCCCTTGAAGTACGAACTCATGATGCAGTTACTAGAGGTCATACGCATACACCCACGCACACCACAACAAAGGTCCGACTGTGGCTTGTTGGAAATGATTTAGCCCAGTCTATAACTTTTTAGCGTTTTGAATGCAGAATTAAAATTTTAAGCTAACTAGTCAGCGTTTTTTTAGCTTGGTGAGTCTGTCCTGATCGTATGGAACAGGTTGGACCTGTTGCGGCATTTTACGCTACTGCTGTCAGTCTCGTGTCACCAAGTATTGTCGGCCACCTTTTATTCTGGACTGTAAAGTTACGCTTGGAATATGCGCCTGTAAACATTGCTTCTATATGCAGCTAAAACACCATGTTTCTGGACTACCGAATTCTATTGTTTGTTAGCTTTTATTAATGTTGACCCGCCATTGCTCGTAAACATGCAAAAGACGTCACTGAAAAATCAGATGTCAGATGTACAGCGGATGCGCGTGCGTTTCTAACCGACGATTGTCCAAAATCGTTGTTGTCAATATATATATATATATACATCGCTCAATGACAAAAAAAAAAGTTGACAAACTATTATTGGCTTTTAGGGTAGTAAAGTTTCAAAACGTTTTGCAAATATTGACACATATGTGTTCATGTGTAAAATGCATTACAAACTAACAATGCCGTGTTAATAAAAACAACAAATGGTAGCGGGCGATTTTACGCAGACGTCACAGGTTTGCTCCCGGTACGACTCGCCCAGTTTGATGCCATACTTAGTAAAGCTACAATTTGTGTTTTTTTTTTACACACACTAAAGTAACATATAAGGTGCTATGGAATGCGGAGTTGAGAATAAATAACGTAACGAATGGACCTAAAAGGCATTCTTTTATATATAACATTACACAAAATGTTCCCAGTGGCTTAGCCTGTCGAAGCACACGCGCAGGCACGGCCTTCACTGTAGGTACTACAAACCATTGCCGATGTTTATAGCAATAAAATATTGCATGTATGCCAGAATAAATGAACAAGAAGCAATATAGTGCTAACTAGTGTGCGACATTTCATATCGATTTTGAACACGCAGATCCGTAGGGCAGACAAGTCATTTGCGCTTAACCTACGTGTCTGTCTTTAAAGTGATGGACTGTGTGAGGTCGCTTTGTGGTCGCCGAAGTAGCATGTAAAATTACGGAAAGGACCAGAACACTTTTTAAATCTGATAATAAAAAATCTACAAATTAAGTTGATATCCATTCTTTCTGAGTTCGGCTCGTTGGTTCGTTCTATCTCGCCGCTCCCAGACTTCCGCCGATCTGTTGCCATGTTGCTGTCAAGTCATGTGCCTTGACCTTTTAACGTCTACTCGGCCTGGACCTCCTCCTCCTCATCGTCGAACTCGCCGTCATCGTCAGCTGTCGCCTCCTGATATTGCTGGTATTCGGAGACCAGATCATTCATGTTGGACTCAGCCTCCGTGAACTCCATCTCGTCCATGCCCTCACCGGTGTACCAGTGGAGGAAAGCCTTTCGGCGGAACATAGCAGTAAACTGCTCCGAGATGCGTTTGAAGAGCTCTTGAATGGCGGTTGAGTTGCCGATAAAAGTGGCAGCCATTTTGAGTCCTCGCGGAGGAATATCACAAACAGCGGTCTTGACGTTATTCGGGATCCATTCGACGAAGTAAGAGGAGTTCTTGTTCTGGACGTTGAGCATCTGCTCGTCAACCTCCCTCATGGACATTCGGCCACGGAATATTGCAGCTACTGTTAGGTAGCGCCCGTGGCGCGGATCGCAAGCAGCCATCATGTTCTTCGCATCGAACATCTGTTGAGTAAGTTCGGGAACGGTGAGTGCACGATACTGCTGCGAGCCGCGAGATGTCAACGGCGCAAAGCCGGGCATGAAAAAGTGAAGACGAGGGAAAGGCACCATATTGACAGCAAGTTTTCTTAGATCGGCGTTCAGTTGACCTGGGAAGCGAAGGCAGGTTGTGACTCCGGACATCGTAGCCGACACGAGGTGGTTGAGGTCACCGTATGTAGGTGTCGTCAGTTTCAGTGTTCGGAAGCAGATGTCGTAGAGAGCTTCATTGTCGATACAAAACGTCTCATCGGTGTTCTCGACTAGCTGATGTACAGAGAGGGTGGCGTTATAGGGCTCGACGACGGTGTCGGAGACTTTGGGCGACGGTACGACCGAAAACGTGTTCATAATGCGGTCCGGGTATTCTTCACGAATCTTCGAGATAAGAAGCGTCCCCATTCCCGACCCCGTTCCGCCGCCGAGCGAGTGCGTCAGCTGGAAGCCTTGCAGGCAGTCGCAGCCTTCGGCCTCCTTGCGCACGACATCGAGGACCGAGTCTACGAGCTCGGCGCCCTCCGTATAATGGCCTTTTGCCCAGTTATTACCCGCCCCGCTCTGACCAAATACAAAATTGTCGGGCCGGAACAGCTGTCCGAACGGACCCGATCGTACCGAGTTCATCGTCCCCGGCTCGAGGTCAACGAGCACGGCGCGCGGCACATACTTGCCACCAGACGCCTCATTGTAGTAGACGTTGATTCGCTCCAGCTGAAGGTCCGAGTCGCCATGGTAGGCGCCGGTCGGGTCGATCCCGTGTTCGTCCGAGATCACCTCCCAGAACTTTGCTCCGATCTGGTTGCCGCACTGGCCGGTCTGGAGGTGGACGATTTCACGCATGTTGAGATGGCTTGCGAACAACGGACGGGGCACACGCTTCCAAATTCACCACAATCGCTGTAACGATCGCTCAACCTCGATGACGATGTGACAGCGAGCTTCGTCCCGACAAAAAAATAAAAAAAAATTAGGATTAGCACAATAGTGGTTTGCTTGTAATTCGTCAACCATATGTACAGTTTTAATCAAGTGAAACACAGTGACCTCCAGTCCTCGAACACTCCCTAGTGCTTTAAAATAGTTCTTGAAGTTTTCTCTTATAAGGCAAGATATGTGAACGCTGCCACGCGGCTTAGTCAAGGTGAGCAAAAGTACAAACTGATACTGATCACTTAAAACGCCCAGGCTAGGACATAATAGAACCTCCCTGAGTCAATTCCTAATAAAGTAGGAGTTGGATAATCAAAGTACATTGGATAGACTAACATTATACCATCGAATTATCGTGTTGTATCAAGAAACACATATATATATATCTATATATATACAGGATGTCAACATTTTTGTGTCCAAAACGCTAGGATATGATCAAGCTTGGTGAGAAAATCATTTTTGCCAATGGAAAGGGGAAGCGAAAATGCCTCGTATAGGAGTAGGATAATGTTTTAACAATTTTTTTAATTGTCATTTTAGGGGTGGCTGTTCCGACATACGTTTACAAAATGCACGATTGTGAGAGAACGCATTCTTCAATTGAAAAACCGAGCATATCGGATATATACCCGATATTAGCTAGCGCAATGATTATTGTGATATTAAGAAGAGCTTGCAAAATTATAATTTTACTTTCGCATCTTTGAACTTTCACGCCCAGGTTCCAAAATGTTTTCCATTACGCGCGCACAACCAATATGTCCAGAGGAAGGTGCATCTCAAGTGAATTATTTTGGTACTAAATTGGTGGAGCTGACATCTGTGGTAGCAAAGTAACTCAAATCTACCTATGGCCATATTGGGTGTGAGTGCATACATGCAGCTATATTTATATATATATATATACAGTGTCACCATTTTTGTGTCCAAAACGCAAGGGTATGGTCAAGCTCGCCTGAGCTAAAAACTAAGTAGTATGCAGCACGTCACGTATTACTACTAAATGACACAGCTACACTATGGAATCACTTTTGCGAACTTGCAATTTCATAGAAAAATTGTCTTTGTATCGAATCTTTAGCACTTAGAGGAATGGCGCTGTTGTTCGGCATAATACTACGCATATATTAAGGAGGCAGCCGCAGAAAATTCCAAATTCTTAACGCTTCAGTCACGCACGCTAGAGATGAGAGAGTTGCCTATGCACTCTCTGCCGTGTATGTCATTGGATCTCTATTTTAGCAATTACTTACAAAATGTAATTACTGCATGTCTGGGTTGCTTGACAGGTCCGTGCCTTTAGGTTAGTTTATTGGCATGAATCAAAGTTAATACGACAACTGATAGCGGTGGCTATAAAAGCAGCAACGAGAGCGAGAGAAACAAATAAAATGAATTGTCACGCTATCTTTCAAAATGCACATATGTTTATTTACATTTAACACACAAAGTAGGGACGTGAAACAAATAAACTCGCGCGAGGAGAGCAGAAGAAAGTTGCGTCTATAGCATACACCGACTACTCCTTACATCAGAGTAAACCGCCAGCGACAGGGGAACTGTGGAGGCGAAATAGGTTCCACTAGTTATTAAGACAGATAAAGCTTGTGTTTTTTCTGGGGTTACATATTTAGTTGAAATGCACCGTAAAGCTCAGATAGATAGATATATAGATAGAGAGTAAGAAAAAAGAGCTACACAAGTATAGAACATCAGTATACCATCATCGATGGCGTATTCAAGAACTACTGCTGAGAAAGAGTCTCGAAACGAATAGCGGTGTTCGTAATAGAATCCATAAAAGAAGGAGCGCATGCCTATCCATGCGATCCAGCAAACAAGCAAAACTCTTTAAGGCACCAACTGGTCTACCAAAGACTGGCGGCGTAGTCTGAAGCGTGGTGGCTTTTACGATGTATAGGGGCACATTTCATGGGGTCGATTATATCATAGATTGCCCGCGCATTTAGTGCGCACTTCCCGCGTTTTCGCTACTGGCGTGGTGGCATCCTCTATTTGGCGCCCATGTCTTTAGGTATTGCCGCAGGCAACCGATGCTGTCTATGCCCGCGCTGCTAAACGGACGCTGCTTTCCTACAAAAATCAAGCGACACGCGCGTGACTTGAACCCGGGAATTCTACGTGCCATCGTCGGCGTCTTGCCGCCTCGTCTACGAAGTCAGCTGGTTGTGCACGTGCATCTCCACCGAGGCTATAGCGAGAGCCGATGCATCATTCACCGTACGTATCGCGGTGTGCAGAATGAGTCACGTGAGCCACGAGTCAATTGCCAGCAATCGTTGTGGTGGCTGGTGGTGACGGTGGTGGCGCTGCTGTTGTTGTGGGGTTTCTGGCGACTGCTACCGACTGCTAGGGTGCTTTGGCATCGATAACAACTATACAGTCTAGGCATATTCAGGTAGACACAGCTGTCGGCTCGACGCTCTACTGTTGTGTCTAGGCATGTTTAGGTAGACACACGGCTGTCGGCTCGGCGCCACGTGCTGGCGGACGTGCAGTGGAAAGAATATGCACGAGAAGGTACGAGAAGCGTACAGACGATTCGATAGAAACGTCTACTCGGACCGAATCGATTCTACCACATTCGAGAACAATCTAAGAGGCAATAAATACAGCTGACATAGAGAGTCAGCAAGCCACTCTACTGGTGACAGCAGGCAATCGTGTTTTCATTCCTTACGTACTCGGCTAGTCTAAGTTCAATAGACTAAGTCCTCAGGTTAGAGTGTGTACAGTTCACGTACATATTACAATACAACAGCAAGCAACAACAACAACGACGACGACGACAACAACAACAGTGCCTAGGAAATGACCGCCAGTTCGTAGTGGTTAACGAGTAGTCGTCGAGCGTCAACGACAGACAAACCGGCAGCAGAGAGACAGATAAAGAGAGACGATCTAAAGTGTTCGTGTTTTTTGTTGTTATTGTTGTTGTTATGGAAATTCAGCTCGAAGGCTGCGATCGGCTGCAGAACGTCAGCAGCAGCAGCAACAGCAGCAGCATCTGCAAGTTCCTAAGTTCGTGCACGTGGTTCTTCTACCAGTGGTGCTTGGCTCTGCACACCGTCGCCACACCGGTAGTCAACAACAGCTACCGATCAACCAATCAGTCAAGCTACTAACCAACCAGTCTGTATCACACCACACGATTAGCAGTGAATTAGTTTGTTAGTTAGCTAGTTAAGGAATCAGCCAACGGTGGAGGAGGATGAGGAGGTCATATAAATATATATATATATATATAATATATATATATATATATATATATATATATATATATATATATATATATATATATATATATATATTTATATATATATACAGGGTGTGACTGAAAGAATTTTATAGCGATGCATAGAATTGTAGAGCTCGTTAAAGCAAATATTTTTTCCAATGGAACATGGGGTCTGAGAAGTCTTGTTTCGGAGTGAGAGTGAAATTACTACAATTTATAACACTGCCGTTTTTGCCCGACATAGGAGCACAAAATGTGCTTTTGCGAGACAACCAGTCTTCCTAGACACAAACTAAGCACACCTTCGTATTCGCGATAAAATTCTGCTCCATCTGAAGAGTATACAAGGCCGGTCAGAAGACGTGACATGGTCGTTTAGAAGAGAATTCGCCAAAAATGAAGTTCTTTATTAGCGTTCACGCCAAATACTTTAGAATCATAACCCTTCAACCACCCACAGCGCTCAAAACGGACGTATTCAGCCAATGCGCAATTCATGGCGATCATTTTGGTACCAAACATGTGTCAATGCGAGCTGTGGTTGCGAAGTAATTACGATTTTTCGGCGAGATGTCCAGATTAAGTGCATGTAAAATGACTGTGTGGCGACGTTTACTACCGCCGACGTGTCGCGCGAGAGCCGCAGCGCGTCATTTTTCATGCACTTAAACTGGACATCCCGCCGAAAAATTGTAATTACTCCGCAACCACCGCTCGCATTGCCATAAGTTTGCCAAAATGATCATCATGAAATGCGCATTTGCTGCGTATGTTAGCTTTAAACACGTGGGTGGTCGTAGGGTTATGATTCTAAAGTATTTGGCGTGAACGCTAATAAAGAACTTCATTTTTGGCGAATTCTCTTCTAAGCGACCATGTCACGTCTTCTGACCGGCCTTGTATACTCTTCAGATGGAGCAGAATTTTATTATCGCGAACACGAAGGTGTGCTTAGTTTGTGTCTAGGAAGACTGGTTGTCTCGCAAAAGCACATTTTGTGCTCCTATGTCGGGCAAAAACGGCAGTGTCATAAATTGTAGTAATTTCACTCTCACTCCGAAACAAGACTTCTCAGACCCCATGTTCCATTGGAAAAAATATTTGCTTTAACGAGCTCTACAATTCCATGCATCGCTATAAAATTCTTTCAGTCACACCCTGTATATATATATATATATATATATATATACACATATATATATATATATATATATATATATATATATATATATATATATATATATATATATATATATATATATATATATATATATATACATATATTTATATATATATAGAAAATATTGTGATGATTTATTAATCATTTACAATACGTTTGCACACTCGGCAGTGCTCGCCTTAATAAAAATTGTGGTAAAAAGGTGTCACGTGAAGTTAAGAATCAGTTGTCCGTGTCCTTGCTTGATGGTAGCCCTTGCTCTTACGTTAGATGGTCTGGGACCGGAGACCAGTTTATATAGGAGACGGGGAATGAGAAAGTCTTTCAAAAATATGAGTCTTTGGTGGGGTTTACGGGGATCTATCGTGAGTCTGTTAAGTAAGTTAAGGAGTATATCCTTGGTGGAGTCAACTCTGCCACTGCTGTCAAAGTCGACTCCAAGATATCTCCATCGATCGCTCATACCTTTAGCTGGCAATTGCCGATCTCCAACGTTAAATTCTGATACGGTATTGATAAAACCTTTACCTTCCTTCCTATTAAATAGGTGGGAGATAGTAAAGCTTTTATTAGTATTAATTTCAAGGCCTCGGGATTTTAAAAGTGGGTCCGCAATATTAAGGAGCCGTTGGAGAGTGGATTCTGTGGAGGCTAGGAGGATGAGATCATCCGCAAAGGCTAAGCCCATAAGGCGAAAGTCAGTAAGTTGGTACCCGATATTAGTTTCGTCTAATTTTGAAGGAATGTCGTCGAGAACTAGATTAAATAAGAGGGGGGACAGAGGATCTCCCTGCCTAACACTCCTAGTTGGCCGAAATGAGCGACATTCTTGTCCAAATTCTATGAGAGTTTTAGATGAGAGGTACAAGCGTTCGATATAGTTAATGAATACCTCCGGGTATCCGCGAGTCCGGAGTGACCACAGGACGGAGTCATGACTCACCATGTCGAACGCCTTACGGAGGTCGATTGAGGCAAGTCTGAGCTCACGTCCTGCAGACTTGGCATCGTTAAGGATACCATCCAGAACCGCAAGATTCTCGAAGGTACCATTATAGGGAAGAAACGCTCGCTGGATTGGGAGAAGCTTAATAGAGTTCTGGAGGCGTCTAGAGAGAATTTTGTTAAGCGTTCGTTGTAAGTATGAACTAATAGATAGGGGTCGCAGATCGCTTGGGGATGTGGCATTGTTAATTTTAGGGATGAACGCTAAGCGAGCAGTTTCATGGGCTGAGGCAATATCGCTAATTATTAGTATGTTAAGAATACAACAGACTACTTCTAACGGGAGTTTACGGAGGGACGAAAGACAAATCCCGTCCAAGCCTAGTGCTTTAGAAGGTCCGCGGAGAGCTACGTGGGTTTCCTTTAGGGAGATAGGGAGGGAAACCTCAAAGAGATCAGAGTTGGGAGTGTATACGGGGCAAGGGAGTGGTTCAGGGGGTGGTTGTGTCATCGTGTTGGCCCAGTGTTCTACAACTTCGGTGGCCTGCATATATATATATATATATATATCGGCCGACTGACCTCGCGTTGGCCCACTTATGGCAGCGAGTGTCCGACTCGGTTGAGCTACATAAGTTTTGTCTCGCAGTCTTTCTCGACGTGTCAGCGGCTTTCAATTGCCTTGATCATTCCCTTCTATTCCAAATGCTCGCTCAGCTGGGTTGCTCTGCGCCGGCGGTTGCCTGGTTTAGGTCCTATCTCTCAGGACGGAGACAGGTGGTACGAGCTGGTCAAATAGAGTCCTCATGGCAGCAGGTCGATATCGGTACCCCTCAAGGCTCGGTTCTCGGACCTTTTATGTTTCTTATTCTACTGAATTTTATTCTATTACGGATTCAGAGGCTAAACCTTGGCTCAGCTATAGCTTTTGCTGATGACACTACGCTACTGTTCGGAGTGAATCATCGGAACTTTGATATGGACTTGCAGCATTTGAATGTTTTTGAATGTTGATAATATAATTAGCATTTTTAACATTTTTGGACTAGTCGTCAATGCTAACAAAACCAATTTCATAGTCTTTCGTGCATCGCCGAGGCTTCTAGAATTATCTGACAACCAGATATTTAAGACACGGAACATTAAGCTCTCGCAGACCGCTAGGTGCCTGGGGCTCGTTCTCCAGGAAAACATGAGGTGGCATCCCCATCTGGATTACATTGCACCAAAATGCTATGCTGTAATATCTACGCTGTGTAAAATGAAATTGATCGGGGTACCCACAGAGGGCTTACTTCTGGTGTACAAGGCCGTGTTTTTACCAGTTCTATGCTATGGAATCCTTCTCTGGGGAGGTAGCTACGACGGAATTCTCCGAAGAGCACAAGTGATACAGAATGATGCAATTAGAGCCATTTTTGCTAGAAGGCGAAGGGATTCGGTCCGTGACTTGCTCATTCGTTTTAACCTACTCACGGTAGAAAGCATTTACTCCCTGCGGGTTTCAATGTTAGCGTACAAAATTTCGCGTAGTATTGTGCCTATGGAGATTGCATTTGCACTAGTCCCTACCCTGAGTCGAACATCAGGTAGGCGCGCAACAACTTTTGCAGTGCCCTCTGTATCCTTGAAGTCTAGTCAACACGCACTTGCGTATCGCCTTCCTAAAACCTGGACCCGCATTCCTAAACGCATAAGATGCCTCACAACGAAACACCTCTTCTCTCGCGAGTTAAAGCAGTGGCTGTTAATTTCACAGTCGGAACCAGGCGTGTGATCTAGGTATAGTTGTTATTACAAATGTTGTGCTTCGTATACGAGGACACACCTAGTTTGATTGTATTTATCCACATGTTTTAGACATAGTGTTGTAAGCCTCATGTGGTGTTCGGCGTTCTAACAAACGCACCAATTGCTGCTTTGAAGTTCTTGCGTAAATCATTAACCACTGTAATACCATTGTGTGTAAAGTGCTTATACAAAGCACTCCTTGGATTTTGTCGAGAGTAATTATCTGCTTTGTTGTTTGATTCATATTTTTTCAACCATTTTTTTTACCGAGAACTTAAGCGTTGTGAAATGCAGTTCCGTGAATAAACCATGTTTGAAATTGAAATTGAAATATATATATATATATATATATATATATATATATATGCATATATATATATATATATATATATATATATGTATATATCATCTATCGATTAGTATCTATAGAAATTGGGTATTGGAACTGCAACGAGAGGGTTATCATTACTATTATTGGTGCTGACTGTGGCTTTGCTGCTGCTGTTGCTGCTGATTCTATGGTGTTAGCTGTTGTGTCTCTACAGGCAGACTACTTTGTAGACGAGTACGGGGAACGGACAGGCGACGGTGACGATCACCTTATAGGCGTGGCGTGACAACGATCTCGTTGACCAACGATAGATAGGTTTCGTCTTGAGATGGCTGCCTATGAGGTAGACGACGAGTAGGCGGTGATCGGGCCACCACTGGCTCTGAGGTGTTCTCGGTGGGTCATACCAACGATTCGACTACGAACTTGTTTTGCCACTGCTTGATCCGCCGACCCATCCGCTCGTCAAGTTGTGGTGGAGCTGGTGGTGGTGGGAGTCGTCGCCGGTGCTCTTGTTCTAGTTGCTGCCACCACCATTCCATCTTCCACTATCCTAGTTACATCCAATTACTCACTCGCCACCACCATCATCGACCATCATCATAATCATCGACCACCAACCATGATTGAGCAAGCCAGTACGAGCACATGGCTCAACGCAGTGCTGTGCTTCGAGATCGAGCTCCTGTCGCCGCAGGAACGCAGCCAGCTCGTGAACCGGACGTACGATGGCATTACGCCGCTGTTCAAGGCCGCCCAGTGGGGCGCCGTCGAGATCGTGCGCTACCTGCTCGAGACGTGTGGCGCCAACTCGGACCAGATGAGCGGCTTCGATTGGGTGGGTGTCGATAGCTGCGGGGACAACTACGGCACGCCGCTGTGGGTTGCGGCCTTCTACGGTAGTATCGAGGTGTGCCGCGTGCTCGTCACACACGGCGCCGACGTCAACAAGATGTCGGTCACCGGCTCGACGCCCGTCCATGCGGCGTGCTTTAAGAACAACATCGACGTGGTGAAGTTTCTCGTCGGCCAGGGCGCCGACGTCAACCGGCCCGACCACGAAGGCAGCACCTGCCTCATCAACTCGGTGCGGTCGACGAAGCTGTGCGCGTTCCTACTCGAGCAGGGCGTCGACATCAACGCGCGTGACTTGAAGCTCAAGACGGCGCTTCACTATGCCGTGCAGGCAAATCAGAGCA
Source organism: Dermanyssus gallinae (assembly GCA_003439945.1). Classification (NCBI taxonomy): domain Eukaryota; kingdom Metazoa; phylum Arthropoda; class Arachnida; order Mesostigmata; family Dermanyssidae; genus Dermanyssus; species Dermanyssus gallinae. Next base: position 21,822 of record QVRM01001249.1, on the reverse strand, counting down.
AGACGATCGAATTGCTGCTGAAGAACGGCGCCGACCACCTGGCGCGCAGCGTGCACGGCGACGACGTCCTGCAGACGGCGTGTATAAGGCGCTGCGATAGCGTCATGTACCTCATCCGGACGATGAACTACCCGCCCGAGCGGGTGGCCGACGCGCTTGAACTGCTCGGCGCCAGTTACCTCTTCGAGAACGGCAACCGGGAGATGGCGCTGAAGTACTGGCGGCTCGCCGTCACCCACCGCGAGCTGCACAAGATTGAGAAGAAAATCACCGAGCCACCGAAGGACGTGTTCCTCAACCGCGTGCCGTTCTGCACGCTCGACGACGTCAACGTACTCGCGCACGACAATGACGAGATGTGGCTGCAGGGTCTGATCGTCAGCGAACGCGTGCTCGGCTCGAGCCACAAGAACTCGATCTTTTGGGTGCTGGAAGGCCACTGGCAGTACTTCGGCCGCAAGCAGCACCAGCGCTGCATCGACCTGTGGAAGTACGGCCTCGAGATTCGGCTGAGCATGGACACCGTACTGCACGAAAATACGTATATTGTACTACAGTCGCTCACCAAAATCATGTTCGACGCGCACGAAGAACACTCGCAGGGTCTGTTCAATGCGCCCGTCAGGCTGAGCGACGTCATGTTCCTGCTCGAGAAGCTCACCGTCTGCTCGCCGGCCGTCATGCAGCAGCTCGAGCAGCGGCCCTTCTTCCCCAGACAGCAGGACATTTGGGACGGGGTGCTGAACGTCGTCATCCACCTGCTGCACCTGGCCGAACTCCTGCCCAAGTCGGCCGAGAGCACCCTGCAGCTCGAGCGGATGGCGCGCAAGCTCGTCGCCGTGAATCCGATCATGACGGACGGCAACACGCTGCTGCATATGGCCGTCGGAGAGATGAGTGACCTGCGCGACGGCGACTTTGATTACCCCCGCCGGTTCCCGGATCCGATATTTCCCGATCCGGCGACGACGTGGCTGCTGTTGCGGGTCGGCGCCCAAGTTGAGGCCGTCAACGAGAACGGCTCGACGCCGCTGCACATCGCCCTGCTCCCCGACAACTATCACGAACAGATTGTTCGGATGCTGCTTGACGCGGGCGCGCACATCGATCGGACAAACAAGCAGGGCGAACGGCCGTACCACATGCTCGGCGCAAGCCGCGGTGCCGAATTAAGGTCGCTGAAGTGCCGCCTCACGCTCAAGTGCCTCGCTGCCCGCAAGGTGAAGTCGCACCACCGAAACTACGAGCGTCTCATTCCCCGCTCGGTCGAAGACTTTATTCGAATGCATTGAGCGGTGTACGCGCTTACGTATGCAAGCAAGCACGCATGCATGGATGCGAGCGTGCTTACGTGCCAACGGGTCAGTCGGTCGTTATGGCGCAATTAAAATGCCAAACGCGGTGGATCCTCTATGCGCTGCCCTGCTGCTGCCGCCGCCGCCACTTAACAACTGCCACCCAACAATCTCCGCTGTTTATTGTCTGCTGCTGCTGCTGCCGCTGAAGACCCGTCTAGCCCCTAACGAGTCTTTGATGGATGATGATTGGTCGTGGGGTCGTGGCGTGCCAACAAACATTTTGGGAGGTTAGTAACGACATGCAGCGAACAAGCGCAAAGCCGCGCCGGCGTGCTGGTTGGTCGAAGAAGACGCCGGACGGACGGACGAACGAACGCAGAAGTGAACCGGACGCAGTTAGACGCAGAAGAGTACGAGCAGCGATATCGATGTGTTGCCGGCCGCTGAATTTTCGCTACGTCGACACACAACACTTTGTTCGTTGCGCATTGGTGCGCAATGGTGTCGAACGAGGTCCTCCTCTGTGACCCTGTGTGGCAGGCCTGTCGTAGTGCCACAGCATGCACTCTGCACGACTGCACGAACGCAACGTACAACATAGCCGCCGTACACAGGTATGGCTGGGATAATAGAAGATCTCTTGACAGCAAACGACGACGACGATACAGGTATCTATCTATCTCCTCCTAGTGACGTGCTGCACCGCTTTGCAGACTGACTAGCTTCGCACGCAGGAGCAGCGTCACCGACAAACACTACTACTAGTGAATGGACGCGAGACCGGTAATAACCACTTCTATAATATTCTACTCAAAAATGCTTGGCAACCACAATACTACAACACAGATGACGACAACAACAACACCAAATTTAAAACAAAGATTCATTAAACAGCAACAACGACAACAACAAAAACAGCAAGGCTATTAGCAATGAAGGTTGAGTTCTAGGCAAGACGCTAGCTGGCTGGCTAACGATAAACGATACTAAGGAGAAAGAACAACTTGCGAATGAACTTCGGTGCAGACACTGATTCTGCTGGGGCAACACTGATTTCGTGCTATAAACATGGCTGACCACGACCATCGACAAACGCACGATTCTTCACCGCCATCGTAAGCTGTAAATACAAAAAAAAAATAATATATATATATATAAATATATAGTGCGCGCCTACTAGGCGCATTGGCTTAGCTGGTCCATTGTGATGTATGTAACATATACCTTATGTATTATACGGAAAATAAACTTTTATTATTTATTATTACATCACCTTTCGGTATTGTTGGTTACATGACATTACACGTATTCATTAAATCTCGAAAACGGCATTCGTTTCCGTTAATCTTGACAATATATAGAATATGTTGTATATGCATCTCAGAAGGATGCCAGCGATCTAACGCCCAGATAGCTGGCGCTGACCGACATGTTTCATTATGATATTTGGTGCAGACAAGGCCGCAAAATTTGCAACAACACTCATCGGAAGGGTTATGGAACCCAGTGCGGTGGCACAGTTTGTAGTGGAACCCATGGTCAGAGTAGCGGGCGAGAACGTGTCGTTGCTCGAAGAGTTTTCCGGTGTTTTGTAGAATGCTTCTGGCACTTCCCTCATTTTCTGCTCGAAGTGCCTACGGAACTCTCGCAGTGACGCGGTGGTCGGAAGTTGAAAGCGGTTTACCATGTCCTCGATGAACGGCGTAATAAGCTTTTAGTAAATATATATATATATATATATATATATATATATATAATTGTACGTATGTAGACTGCTAGTCATAAACTACTATTAAATAAATTAAAATAAGTGCCTGCCACCCGAATGCTCGGTCACGATCATCAAGATCTCAGGGAAGAAGAAGTTTTCCGCTCAAGATCTTGTGTTACATGTCCAGGGTTAAAATCCCTTCTAAAATCTGTTTATGGGTTTCCCTCGACGTCAAGATTTTGGGCAACTTGCATACGTACATTTCACGTCTTATCTCTTTTTTGTTAAGCGTAGATGCTTGGTTTTGCCAGCACAGTGAAACCTTATAGATAATATCTTAGCTATCCTATGCTGGGAACTCATTAAAAGCAGACATCATATTGCATATCCCCAACGTGTACAGTTAAATCATGTACTATTCTTGTCGCGTAACATATTCCAACATGTAAAGCATAACATGTCCAACATACAATGTATATTTGTATGTGCGTCCGAGCAAAGTTCATAATGTTTTCTTATGAAGAACCACGCAACCATGAAGTCTGAGAGGACACGCTGAGTATATAGAAAGAAGTGTTGAGATGTCATTTTAGTATCAATATTATTATTATTATTCCATGTATGTTATCATTGTCATATTTATTATGAACTATGTTTGTGTTAATACTACTGTCTTAGTATTGTTGTCTCAATGATGCGAGTACAAGGACAGAAGATAAATAATGGTCAGCTGTGCATTTGTGACAAAAGACGATCCTAACCTGTGTGCCATTATATCATAAGGACCGTACTTAAAGAAATATTTTAGCGAAGCCACTGTTAGAGAACCGAGCAAATTACGCCTTAGAGGTGGTCAACCGGTGGATGAAGTCTCACCACCTAATGTTAGCACCATAAAAGAGCGAGTTGGTCCTGGTTATTGGAGGGAGCTGGATATCCGTGTGGACGGCCACATGATCCAGATACTTAAGCAGGTCAAATACCTGGGCGTAGTACTCGATAGAAACTGGAGCTGTAGAACCCACATTAGTTATGTAACGGCCAAGGTCAATATTCCCGGTCATGTAGGTTAGGGAATCACCAGATTTTTAGTGAGTTTGAGAGTCCCACACTATCCAGACCAAAGGGTACGCAATATTAATTTTTGTTCCTGGCTCTCTGTAAAAAAAAGTTGTTTGTGAATGTCTTAGGTCGCAAAGTGATTAACGACAGTCATACTGTCATGTACGAATAGTCTAGTATTCATCTTATTTATTTCACAGCTTAGTTGCATTTGGCAGGATATTCATACAATATTGTCGTTTTTTGCAACACTAGCGTTCATTCGTCTTTTTAGAGGTAGTGCAGGGATTACTAAGGCAATTCACAATTTTGTTGTATTGAACATTTGCAAATATTTGCGCTATCAAGTAACTATAAAACAGGGTTTGTACATTGAAAAATTTGCGGTAAGCAGATTCGCTAAAGCCGAGCTACTGGCACCCACAGATGAAGTTGAGAGATAAATAATTCCTATATTAGACGCTATAAAACCTTGATTGAAATAAACACAAGGTCTTCCAGAATTCGTCAAACTTTGGGATGTAATACAACTCGACGAAAGAATCCTTTTTTTCAATGGAACAAGAAAGCTGCCCCAAGGCTTACCGTACGTATCTTTATAGATGATTCTCTTACTGAATGAATACCAAAATGTCTAGGAAGGCTGTCTAGCAGAGATTTTCGCTTGGAATAAGGCCTAGAATGCCGAAGAGATGCCTCCACGCTTTAAACTGGCAGAAATCTAATTCGTTTACGAATATATTGTTTGTCTTAAATATACCTTCTATACCTGTATGTAAATTGCTATTTCGTAAATTCCTATTGAATAAATTTTAATATATGCCTACCACCCGAATGCTCGGTCACGACTCAAGTGTTCGAGTTCTCCGCTCAAGATCAGGATAAAAACACTTCTAAACTCTGTTTATGGGTTCCCCTCGACGTCAAGACATTGGGCAACTTGCATGCGTACATGTCATGGCTTATCGAGGCTTGCCCAGAAAGAACACGCTGGGAGAGCTAGTCACGTACATGCTTACGTCGATCAAAAACTGGGACGCGGCTGCAAAGCCTATTCAACGAACTCATGAAAGCAAAGGAAGAGGCAGGAAGAAGGAAAAGGGTGGAAAGCGTCCGAGATTTGTTGCCAAGGCGCGACTCGACAAGCAGGACCTAACGATTTAAAATTTCCGAAACTTCCCGCCGCCTGTGTGTAGTTACTTTTCTGCGTAAAAGATTCCGCAGGTCGGAAGGTCATCTTAAGTAGGATACATATATGTAGGCACTGCCGTCGATATATGTAGGGTTTTAGTGGGTATTGCCTTAATCCTTAGGCTCGACTCTTGTCAAGCGCCAAGACTGGACGTTAGGTGGCTGAATCCCACACTGTCTGAGGTATGTTAGGGGAGGTTACCAACTCCTTTTATGCTTTCTCTCAGTCGTACGTAAATGTATTTTAAACTCTAAACCTTCTCAGAAAAAAAGGTTATGGCTTATGCTTTTTCTGTTAAGCGTAGATGTTTGCTTCTGCCAGCACAGTGAGACCTCATAGAGATTATCCTAGCCATTTCCCAAGCTGAGAATTCATTGAAAAGCAGACATTATATTGCATCTCTTGAACGTGTACCGTTAAACCATGACCTATTCTTGCCGCATAAAATATTCCAAGCTGGAAGAAAAGTGTTTACACAAGACGTACAATGCTGTACAACGTTTGTTCCATTTCAGCAAATAATGACTGCTACAGAAGCGGAACCACGACGTGGTCTGATCGCCTATATGTTCTTACCCAATCTTGTTCTCACTGCCATCGAGGACTAAAAAGCGTACAATTTGTAAAGTATCTGATCATCATTTGTAGAATTTTGTTGACGGGATTATTGGCGTAAATGACCGGCGGCTCTGGCATAGGAGTCGCCGATTCGATCCCGATGCAACAGAGCTTGCAACGAACAGACAACAAGCAAACAGGCAGGCAGGCTGCCTTTATTCCTGGCTTTTGCGCGTCGCCTGTGATGGCCTGCATCTTTCGGGGGGCAGAGCAGCTCTACGCAGAGAGCATACGGGTAGTAAGTAGTAAGTACCTGGCTGGCTGGCGAAGAATGGTCGAAAACTGACGGTAGTTTGGTTCGTGTAACACAACGTGATCGTGTCATATACATGTATGCATTATGTATGTATGTATTATGTACATACATGCGTCTCGACGGATTTAGTGTATCCTCCGCAGCATTAGCCGTGTACGCATATTAAGTACGCTTGGAACTTATGTATATATATATATATATATATATATATACATGTACATGTATGCATTATGTATGTATGTATTATGTACATACATGCGTATCGACGGATTTAGTGTATCCTCCGCAGCATTAGCCGTGTAGGCTTATTGTACACGCTTGGAGCTTAAATATGTATATATATATATATATATATATATATATATATATATATATTTATATATTCAATTCAGCATTTATTTCACCACAAAATTGGTAGACAGTTAATTCAATTTTCACAAGGTGTCACAATGTGACTTTTTGATCTTACAATATAAATTCAACTTTGGATGATAAGGACGTTCCGCAAATTTCTGGGCACACAAGTATGTATATGATAGCGTCCAATATCTCTCCGCAAAAGCTACAAACACATTCTTCAATATTAAAACAGCTTGGCTTCATACATATGTAATGGTGGTACCCGTGCCAGGTTATTCGGCAGATTAGCAGAGCGCCTGCCATATATATATATATATATATATATATATATATATATATATATATATATATATATATATAGATATATATATATATATATATATATATATATATATATATATATATATATATATATATAATAAATATATATATATATATATATATATATATATATATATATAATATATAAATATATATATATATATCCCCAGTTTGGGTGTTAATAAAACAAATTTTGATCTCTGAGTTGTACTCTTGTTGTTTTGTATGGCTACCTAGCTCGACACGGTATGTAGTCGTCATGAGAATCGCTATGGCGATTGTATATAAATAGTGCAACAAAAGAATATCTCACGAAAACTTGTCTTTCTTGCCTAGTAGTAGTTAGCTATGTAAGCGCCGTGCAATCGGCACATACACCGATGTACAGAAGGTCCGTTGTCGACTCTGCTGTGACGCCGACCAGCGGAGCAAGCGGAGTGGTCTCATTTCGAGGACTGCTTGCGAATGCGGTGTATGTAGAGTCGGGCTGGTCTAGGTTGATGAAGATGAACAGTTGTTCCCTTAGCTCGGCAGAGTTGTTATGGCTATCATCATCATCATCATTTTGCACACACCTATGCACACACGCCTGCGTGGAGATGTGGAAATGTCGAGAGATATACGGCCAATGCGGCTAGCAACACGTGCATTGTAATGTGTTGACTGTAGAGTTTAACCACCAGGGCAAAATGTGTAAGGCTGCCACACTTTGGCTATCGGTTTCGCGTTGGTGTCGATCTGACCCCAACCTCGGTCGGGTCAGAATTGTAGAGCTCGTCGTTAAAGCAAATAATAATTTTCCAGTGGGACACGCTCTCGGAGAAGTCTTGTTTTGGAATGAGAGTGAAATTGCTAACATTTGTGACACTAGCGCTATTGGTCCGGTATAGGACCACAACATGTGCCATTGCGAGAGAATTAGCCTCCTGTAGACGAACTAAGCACAGCGTCGTGTTCGTGAGAAAGTTCAGAGCGCTTAACATATTCAGGCAAATGCGCATTTCATTTAACTAATTCAGGCAAATGCGCATTTCATTTAACATATTCAGGCAAATGCGCATTTAATTTAACATATTCAGGCAAGTGCGCATTTCATGGTGATCATTCATTTCAAGGTAGCTCTCTGATTCGATTGCAATCCGATCATCCATCGTTGCGAAGCAACCAAGGTTCTCTAAAGGGCATGATGAGAAATTGCGTGCATGCGCCTACTCCATCAGATAAATCGCTCGTCATAGCTTTGGAAGCACACATAACTACTTATTATCTTACAGTAACTGCTCGAAGGTGAACCCTCCGCGAACCATTCGACAGAACGGTAGCGTTTGCAGAGATTTCACCGCTGTTATTATTACGAGCTCACTTCGCTCATTCATTTATGCTCCACCCTCTTGGAAGTGGCAGATCGAAGAAAAACGTTCGACCAGCAGCGGCCAAGACGGCTGTTCACGTTCATATAGAATATTGCGAAACGGGTCGGTATTTCTGAGCATTTCTTATCGAGACTCTTTTGGAGACAGGCGTGATGAGGCTTGAGATCTGACAGAGCACCGTTATCATAAAATCTTTTTAAAAAATGCTTTGTGGACTCGATGACATATATATATAGTTCAAATTTATTTTTCGTGTAATACATTATGTATATGTTACACGCATCAGGATGGATTAGCTAAGCCAATGTCCCAATTGGACTCGTATTGAGACTGTCACGTGCCTGTTTCGCTGAGGCCAGGCCGAGACTACTTCAGAAGTGTGCCCCGAACGGAGGCAGCGTTTCCACGTGGTATGTCAAGATCCGGACGTTGTTTGAAAAAAGACGACGACCTGTTATTATCGGATGACAGATTTAACAAGGTGCCGACTTTGCGGATCAGTTGTTTGGTCCGAACGCCAGGAGCACCCAGGGTTTCAGAATTCGTCGGTATACCTGATTGATGAGTATTTTCTCAACTTGCTAGCCTCCGCAAGGTGGGCTGCAAAACCGCCGACCATAGAAGGGGCTAGGAGTCGGTAGCGGTTGCATCTCAAGCATTTTGCCTCGCTCGAACGGTATAAGTGTCATCCCATCTGGATGTCTGCCGTCCTCCGCGCAGAGGCCTGGGGGTTCAAGGATGCACGGACGACCGCACGACCTAAGAGCTCCGCTAAAGATCTCATTAATAGCGGCATGTCTTGGGCATCGTTCTGCGCTAATGATGCACGATAGTCCGTGATGTCATGGTTTATCGACGGTGGGGGACGAAGATGGGCTAAGCGGATTCTAAACTGGCCGACTCCCGCTGTACCTAAAAGGGGGTTTGCCCTGTTTTCCGCGCTTAACATTGATGAGAATATAGCAGGCCTGGCCAGGGTCAGTAAATTTAGTACCCCGAGGCCCCCTTTAGAAACGGGTAGTAATGCACGTTCCCGTGCGGTAGGTGGTAGAGGTGTGTTCAGCAGGGACTCGAGGGTAGACAGTGTCAAATCGTTGAGCTTTTGCAACTCGTTGGCTAGATTAGATAGATCGGCCCCTCGAAGAAGGTGGGTGAGTCTAGAGGACGAGAAAGAGGACCTGAGTAAGAAAAGTCCCCGATGAGCTTCCACAGGAGGAAGACGAGCGGTGGCATTTTCTAGTTTCCATCTCCAGCGCTCGATTGCTGCTGGGAGCCCCTCGGGGCAAATTGGCACACCTAGTAGCTCCAGATCGTCCTTGACGATCATGCTCGGAGTGTATTTCGGGCGCCTCAAGGATAGGGCCAAAGAAACATATCTCGCATTTGGCCGGATTTAACTACATCCCGGATGATGTAACACTAAATGCAAGGGCCCGTCGAATATCCTCGGCTACTGCGGAAACGTTTCCTCCTAATAGACCATCGTCAAGGTACAAGAGCTTCAGTGGGCTCCTAAAGGAATCCGCCAGATCAGTGACACCCAAACAAAACAGAGGTGGTGCTAAGCGATCCCCTTGCTGCAGTCCGGTGGCGGACAAAATTACATGCCCGATCTGCCAGTCAGACGTGCTTTAATTAATGAGGAGCGTGGGATGCAACGGCATTCATCAGGTTATCGCGTCTTATACTGTTATAAGCGTTTTTAAGAACGAGTTTTAAAAAACCCCTAGAGGTTTGCGCGAGTCGAGAAAGCCGCGAGCTTCGTGTGCAGCAGTTGCTTGAGAAATAACGTCTATATATATATATATATATACGTGGCCATAATTTTATTTAGCTTATAACGGTGTGTAAACAACTCAAACAACTATATATATATATATATATATATATATATATATATATATATATATATATATATATATATATATATATATATATATATATTAGAAACGTTCTCGGGTATAAAGCTAGCGTTCGGCTTGAGGGCGGAAATCATTTAATAGATTTGTAGTGTTCGGACTACAAGGACAAGAAACAAATGACATTATATAAAAGACAGAACATATTATATATAAATATTGTAGGAATGCTGTCGGGTATAAGGCTAGTGTTTAGCCTGAGGTCAGAATTAAGTAAATATAGTACTTAGAAGGTACTTAGAAAAGCTAACTAGGTCGTCATAATGAGAACTTTTCAATAGAGTGGGCGTCAGTGAGGGTGTTCGAACCACACAAAACAGAAGAGAAAAACGCATTGCGAGATGCTCAGCCTATTGTGGAAAAGTAACAGCCACCTCAGGACAAGGGTAACGCAAAGGTGAAAGAACTTAAGAAAGGACTTAGCACTCTTCAGTTGTTTATTGGCGTAGCGGAAGCGAGTGCGAGAATCCCCAATGTCTAGTCTGGACTGGACTCAGGCATAATACGAAGTGTACTGGTCGTTCTAATTAACTAAGTTTATGAGCAAGACGATTTTTATATGCATCGATTTCCTTAATGAGATTACACAGGCCAACCATTAGCATAAACGCCTTCAGTAAAAAATGAACAAGGGTCAACAATTTGGTGTAGTCATAGGATCAGAACATTAGCACTCGGGCAGAAGTTCACGAGGAAGCTAGTTCGGGTTACCTCTATCGAGATGGCTTGCAATCTAACCTACTGCGTGACACAAATCCTACGTCTGGAAAGCCGGATGACGTACAGTGGCCAACTGTTCAATCCTGAGCCACTACCGCACTGGCACCGAACTAGGCGAGCGCTGGTGAGAAGGCATCCTCCATTGTTACGAGGATGATGTCGAGCCAGTCGTTAACTCGGACGAGGGACTCAAGTACTTAGATGCCGTGACGTATTTAGTGGGTAGTACACGCGTGGAGGACAGAGTCGCGTACTCTCTACCGGTGCCGAGTTCCACAACACCCGCCATCAACTTTGGCGGGAGCGCGTCAATGCATTTTCCCGCCCATCAAAAAGATGGCTTGCATTGAGTGGTGGTGTGACTTGGGTAGCCAGTGCGCAATACTTCCTGGCTTCCGGTGTGTTCGACCGTAGGTTCGATCTCGGGTGTGGGATCTATTTTTTGTGTTTAAACATATCAGGAGTATGATTGCGCGGTGCGCGGGTTCGAGCCCCACCGCTGCACATGTGTATTTGTAGGCGTCCGTCTATGGAGCAATGCAAAAAGCAGTCTCGTGGACGTTAAATCTTGGCTGAAGGTCAGCCCAAACATTTTTTTGATACCATCTGCAACAGGCGTTGGCTATTTTGTCGGCTTATGTGAACGTAGTAGGCCTTAAAATAAATATGCAGAATACAGAAGTCATTAAGTTCAGGTACGCGGGCAGGCTGGCCTTAACCAACATACTAAGGTTAAATGGACAGAACCCGAACTATGTGAATAAGTGCACCAATTTCGGTATCACAGTGGCGCTCTCAGCCAAGACATTTGCTGCACACATAGAGGGAAGGTCCCAAAAAGCCTTGATCGCGGCGACACCTCATAAGAAGCCACAGATGATCTAGATTAAAACAGCGTTAGCTCTATTCGATATAAAAATAGAGTCTATTGCATCATACGGGATCCAGCTTGTGTGGGGCAAAGCTAAGCTCGGCTCAACTAGGTGCACTCGATCAGGTAAAATCAGGATTGCTGTAACGGGTACTGAGTTTGCATAACTTCGCGTACAACCGTTTCACGTATTTGCTGTATGATACTTACTCCACAACTCGTTGAACAGCTCAAAAGCAAAAGTTTGAGCTTCCAAACATTAATGTAGACATTTTAATACGGCAGATAGAATGGTTAGGCCAGAATGAAAGAGCATGGACATGATAAATAGGCACATAACCGCCTGTTGTGCTGTTGCACGATTTTTATCACCTTTTGTGCCAGGAAGATGCTTATTAAAAACCCTGTGACATATGAGTTGTAAATATTGTTATGGTCTATGTATAATATATCACAACAGTGAGTGCAATGCCATTGAAGTAGTATTAAAGAACGTTTCCAGCTCCTCGCCTCTTCCTGAGGCCATTTAGGTGAGAGGTTTTCAGTGTGTATTATACCAACAACATTGGCATTGATCCCCACACTACCCGCTTTGGGTGTGCGTAAAAGCATTTTTCCCTCTCACGACAAAAAATGAGTGCAATGCAGTTTCCTCGCTTGAAAGAGCACAGCACGAAGCGTTTTTTTAAGATTAGTATCATTACGAGGCTGTTGTGATATTAAATAGAATATTGTACATTTTTCCCAATCTGTGGAAAAAAATCATGTAAAACACTCACATAAAAATCGCAGCATCTTTCAACAAAGCTGGAGAAATTCTACAAAAGAGCCGACCAGAGGCTGATATCGATTGGACCCTAAAACAATTAGCTATGCCCTATATAATTAAAAACCAAAAAGTGACTCTTCTCTGGCTTTCCGGGTATTTGCCAAATATGCAATTCCAGAGGGTACGCACCCTACTTGCAGCTCTGGGGAGTTCCAGCGTGGTTGGTTGAAGACGATTAAGAGATAACTTACAATAAAAGCGGCAACGAAAATCTTATGATTAACTCGATTATTAGCAATTTGTCGCCGAAAACGAGTTGTATGAATACGCTTATTACGCGCCACTAATGCCTCTTTATCGTTTCGCGCCCGCATTGGGAGTACGTCCGACGAAGACGGTATGCACAACTGGTCTAAGGAAAATATGATGCACGTGTCGAGGACATTCGAATAGAAAAGCGCGCTAAGGGCACTTGGAAGATGAATCTTTTAGAATAAACCTGCAACTTTGCATATATATATATATATATATATATATATAGTGTCATTCGTATCAAAATGTACTTCTTTCGAGGTTTGATAGAACTCGGCAAGAAAATAATTTTTCCCTATGGAGGGAGGACGCGGAAACGTCTTGTTTAGGAGAGGGAGTGAAGTTTATAAAGGTAGTTATTCTGCCTTTTTTAACCTACATAGTTGTGCGAAATATACGTTTGCGGGAGAACCAACGCATGAAGGAACCAATTATACCGGCGTGTTTGGCGGAAAATTCTGCGCAACGGAAGACACTTTATTAGCTGCGTAGCAAAAAGCGAATAGCCAGATTAATGCAAGTCATAAAAAGTCGATATGTTACGTTAACGCCTTTTCGTAAAAAATCGTAAAATGTTTCCAATTCGGCCAAAAATGTACGTCTAAAAGGCCACTCTCACACAATAGCAAAGTTAATACCCACCATTTCCGTATCAAAGTAATGGTGCTGCGTTACGTAGTTGTCAAGTAACTAAGCTTTTTCGATGGCCATATCGAAAGCAAAGGCACGCATACTTGCATAGGGCGTATGAGAAAGTTAGGTACATATTTTAAGGTTTGGTAGAGCTCGGCAAGAGAATAATTTTTCCTAGCGAAAGGAGGGGGCGGAAACATCTTGGCAAAATGTTGCGGTTCTGAACGTGAAAACTTGCACGTAAAACATAACAACTATGACTGTCGAAAAAGCTTAGTTACTTGGCAGCTACGTAACGCAGCACCATCACTTTGGTGCGAAAATGGTGGGTATTAAATTTGCTATTGCGTGAGAGTGGTCTTTTGAACGTACATTTTGCCACGCCAAACACGCCGGTATAATTGTTTCCTTCGTGCGTTGACTGGTTCTCCCGCAAACGTAGATTTTGCACAACTATGTAGGAAAAAAACAGCAGAATAACTACCTTTATAAACTTCACTCTCTCTCCTAAACAAGACGTTTTCGCGTCCTCCCTCCATAGGGAAAAATTATTTTCTTGCCGAGCTCTATCAAACCTCGAAAGAAGTACATTTTGATACGAATGACCCTGTATATACGCACAGATGCTGGCAACCGTAGCACTAAATAAATAGCTTATATATTGCCGCACCGAAAAGAGCCACATAATAGGGGCTTCCGCTTAGAGGCTTCCGCGATTTTGTGTATAATGTCGCAGTAAGAGAAAAATGGCATGACACTTATTGTACCTAAATGCAGGGTTTATGTGATAAGTGTTATCGATTCTAGCTACATTCGTGACGGATACGTTGTTTCCAGGGTTTGCGCGAACCTTAAGCTTGCTACGAAACTAGCTTGAGTTTAGTGTGTGCGATGTGTAACTTGGGTTATTTCTTGTTACAAAGTTTCACTTCTATGCCAAGCTTTATGTTGCTCTCATACACTCTTATAGTTTCAAATTGTTTGTTGTCAAATGTTTTATTAGGTTTGGTTATTACGACCATATATATGTTTCATATACTAAACTGGGCTATATGGCAGCCCAGTTTAGAACATGAAACGGCTTCACCGGTTTTGCCCAACTTGCAGTATTTCAAAGATGCCTACACGAAGAATCAAAACCTAGTGTCACCTCGGAGATTAGAACTCAGTTTTGGATATATCTTGTGTAGTTCATGAGGCCTTAATATGGGGGATACGGATCTGGCCTATAAAATGCAGAGTTCATACTTTTTTATTTTAATGAAACTAGAATATATGTTGCTAATGAACCGCATTTGTAATAAAGATACTATAGATCGAGATAGAGATAGAGAAGTATAAATATTAGATAAATAAGGATATATCTGAGTGCCAGATATGTCTTTATTTACATGTGCGGGCATTTATTTATCACGTGAGAAAAATCATCCCGACAGTTTTATGCCACCATTCGCTCGCATACCCATGGGGGACCACTAAACAACTTCGCTGCGTTTGCTTGGGTGGCCTCCTGGACCGCTGACGCGTTTATTGGCGCCAGCGCACAATGAAACATATCGGTGTCGGCCAAGCAAACTGCGGTAGGCAAGTCCTCCGATTTGTTCGGCAGTCGCGACAACGCGTCTGCATTGCCGTTGTCTTTCGACGGACGATATTCGATGTCAAAATTGAACGCTTGTAGGAGTATCGACTAGTGTTGCAGTCTTGCTGCAGTTAGCGCGGGAAGCTTCGCAGACGGAGCTAAAATTCTCGTCAACGGTTTTGAATCCGTCACAAGAAAAAAAACGTCTGCCGAATAAGTAAAGTTGGAATTTCCGCACGCCTTCCTTGATTGCCAGTGCTTCACGGTCGAGCTGAGTATATCGCTTTTCTGTCTCAGAGAGAGTTGCAGAGTGGTAGGCTATAGGTCTTTCGGTAGCATCTGGAAGACGGTGTGAGGGCACCGCAGCGATTCCTACTGGAGAAGCGTCAGTAGCCAGCACAATTGTAAGCACTGGGTCGGACATCATCAGTACGGTATCCGACGCCAATAGGCTTTTAATACTGTTAAATGCCTGGTGGCATTTCTCGTTCCACTCGAATACGGCATCCTGCTTGTGTAGTTGATACAGGGGAGACGCGATGTCCGCAAATCCGCAAACGAACAAGCCGTCAAATTGTACTAGCTCCAAGAACGATTTGAATTATGAAACGTTCGTTGGTACTGGAACTTTTTTTTTTCTGCGGCAATCTTGCTACGATGTCCTATTGTAAGAATTTGCTCTTTCCAACATTTATCCGTAAATCGTTGTTGCTCAATCGTTCTAGTAGTAATTTTAGTTGTTTTCGGTGTTCCGCCACTGTCCAGATGAAGGGTGCATTCACGTATCCGAATGGCATTCGAGTCAGTTGAAAAATACCCAATGGCGTAGTAATCGCGAAGTATTTCCGGTGTTCCGGGTCGATTTTCACATGCATAAATGCCGACTGAAAATACCGACATCTTATACTTAAGTGGCTTAACTTGCTGGTTTAAGCCAACCTTGAGGTCCGCGCAGATGCGTACTGAGCCGTCACTTTTAGTTACCGGAACGATTGGGTGCGCCCAGTCGGAGTGATCGACCTTCTGTATTAGTCCTTTCTTCTCAATTGCCAGTAACTCCTTCTCGACGTTTTCGGCGAGGGCATAGGGTATTATTCTTCGAGGTCTGAAATTCACTGGTTTCGGCTGGTCTTTGAACTGGACTGTAAGTGCGTGTACTGCTGGTAGTGTGCCAATCCCTGGTGCAGTGAGCTTGGGGTATGCAGAAAGTATGTCACTCACTTCGCTTTCTTTTCGATGAACTTCGAGCTGCCCCCATCTCAGGGCCTTCATCCTATCGCGGCCGAATAACATCGAAAATTGGGGGTCGTTGACTAGGTAGAGCCGCAACAACTTTGTTCTACTAGCGGTACTTAACGGGAACTTCCACAAACGAGTGTGGTTTCACCTCGTTGCCATTCGCCACTTTTAACGTAATGTCCGGCTCATGATGTACGAATTTCGGCATAACCGCCGAGAAACGAGAGAGTGGCATTACAGTGGCTCCACAGCTACTGTCCACTGAGTAATGGGTCAACGTCGAGTCTCACTGTTCGAATAGTATGTACTGGTTTTACGAATCTCATACCTTATTGTTGAACGTGTACCGCAAACGCTCCGTTCCTCTTATTTTTGAAACTGTTGATTGGACTACCACCAAGCTGTCGTTGCTGACAGATACCCTTTAGATGTCCAGTTTTTCCGCATGAATTGCACGTCGGCTTAATATGCGGACACTTGTCAGTTTTGTGGTCAGGATTCCTACAGCGATAGCAGTGACCTGGCACCAGGCAATGGCTAGCGCGAGCCGGAGCTGTAATGTCCATCCTGCCTGAACACACTGCCTGAACACACCGAACTACATGTCGGTTGCTTCTTCTAAGGTAGCTTAGCTCCCCGCTGCTGTGTACCAGTGACTACCTTGTTTACAGTCAACCGTTCTTTTCGCATGAACACTGACTTTGCTTTCTTGACTGCATCGTCCAGCGTCCTGAAAGTGTCTGCCTTGTGCAAGACCTGATCTTTTACGTGGTCGTCCTTGACACCGTTGGTGAACTGTACTAGCAGTACTGTCGTTAGGAATTCCATTGGCCATTCGCATTGTTCCGTTTTCTTTTCATGCTTTTTTTTGATTTTCCGTAAGGCTATTGCCCGTGTACGGTTTTTTCATGCCATGGCTAATTTTAATCCACTCCGGCATTTACTTTATCTAAATTGGAAACCATGCAAACCAATTTAAGAGTGGCCGGTCTGGGTCTCGAACCCTGTAATCCCGAGTGCAAGGCAAAGGCTTTGCCACTAAGCCATCTTGCTCGGTTACCTGCGCGCGAAGTCTTTAATTTGTTTACCTTCCTTTTGTTTTAGAGCTTGGCACTCAACTCTTTTTACCCACTTTGATGTACCTCTGGTATAGAGGAGGTCCAGGGCAGCCAGAAGTTCTTCGTACGTCTTCTTTGATGGATCATCTGGAAATACCTGGTCCCGCAGCTTCTGGTACACTTTAAATGAAAGGTGGTTGAGCAGTCCTAGAGCACGTTTGCTCTCGGGGTACTCGCTAAGCGCAATAAATTCACAAAAGCGATACCAATATGTAGACCACGGCATCTCTTCTTCCATAAATCTCTCGAAGTGTAGCAATGCTCGGTCGTTTTACATGATGCTTCCGTCTTTTTCCATCGTGGAATTCTTC
This sequence comes from Dermanyssus gallinae, assembly GCA_003439945.1. Lineage (NCBI taxonomy): Eukaryota > Metazoa > Arthropoda > Arachnida > Mesostigmata > Dermanyssidae > Dermanyssus > Dermanyssus gallinae. Next base: position 4,157 of record QVRM01001249.1, on the reverse strand, counting down.
TTACGAGCGACATAGTTGCCGAAAGAAGTAGTAGTAGTAGAAGTTGTAGCAGTAGCAGGCACGTTCTTCTGACGTAGCAGGTAAACTTGTTGCCATTTGAACTATGGCATCCTGCCGATTTCGAAAGTAGATGTAAGGCTTGAAGAAGAGTCGGTCAGTTCGTAACCATTTCGTCGCTACTAATATGTACGTGAACTGTACACACCGTGTTTCCACCTGAACTTGGCCAGACACAACAGCTTGCTCGGACAACCAGTTCAGCTTAACGTACATAGGTCGAAGGAAAACGCTAGCATTCATGTGTAGTGACATGTTTGTCCGTAATACAATAATCCTTAAAATAGCTCAAATTGTTTCGCTCTTGGATCATCAGCCACTACCAAACGACGTTAAACGCGTATTTTATCTAATCAAAACACCGCATTCCTTCTGTGGATTAAATGTATTGAAGTAAGCTTATTTGCAGCAGTGCTAAAGTGCGAATTCTTTATTGACAACGAAAGGTAAATATGCCTCTCCACTAGAACGTCTAAAACGGGTGTCCTACCTACCGGCTGGTATGTAGTATGCCAGAACATAGCAGGCTCAATATAATAATAACTCTACGGAACGCAGGTTATAAACGTGCTCTAGCTACAAGAGCGTCATAATATAGTAACCGATTTAGCCGTGTCATGTTTTACAACGTTCACGTTTTAGAACTAACAATAGCAATGCATGTTTAATATTCGCCATGTTGATTCATTTTAGATATTGGCCTTTCGACCGAGTTTTGTAAGTTTAACTAATTCAGCTCGAATGGAATATATTCGCGCTGTTACAGCAGATTGAAAAGGTAAATACAACGCACCCGTGACAGAAAACGGAGGTAAATGAATACGTACTTACCGAAGACCCTGTACGTTGTCAATTTAATACTTTGTTTATGCCTGATAGAGTTGGCTGACAAGCATTACTCCATTACTGCACTAACGTAGCTTAGCATTCCACCAATTAAATAGCCCGACTAGCTCAGTCGGTAGAGCATGACACTGGAAGAGAGCATAAGACAGCAAACATATTTGGCTTCTCTTCTGCTCAATTATTTAATTCTTCTGCTCCTGGTGTTTAAACATTCCAGGAATGCATATATAATGCATTAGGAAAAAGATGAAACACTTCGATGGTATACTTCGGGTGTGTAAATTTTACGTACATACCCGAAGTGTACCACCGAAGTACGTTTTACGTTGTAAACGCTGTCTTAAGGATGTTGGCAAATTGGCCCACATAAAATATCAACGTTTCCGAATGCTGCCGGATGAGAATAGAAATAAGATAGCGTGCAAAGTCACAAGTAGACAAATAAAAAAAACATCTTTTATCTGGCCTCCTTGAAGTACGAACTCATGATGCAGTTACAAGAGGTCATATGCATACACCCACGCACACCACAACAAAGGTCCGACTGTGGCTTGTTGGAAATGATTTAGCCCAGCCTATAACTTTTTTAGCGTTTTGAATGCAGAATTAAAATTTTAAGCTAATTAGTCAGTGTTTTTTTTAGCTTGGTGAGTCTATCCTGATCGTATGGAACAGGTTGGACCTGTTGCGGCATTTTACGCTACTGCTGTCAGTCTCGTGTCACCAAGTATTGTCGGCCACCTTTTATTCTGGACTGTACAGTTACGCTTGGAATATGCGCCTGTAAACATTGCTTCTATATGCAGCTAAAACACCACGTTTCTGGACTACTGAATTCTATTGTTTGTTAGCTTTTATTAATGTTGACCCGCCATTGCTCGTAAACATGCAAAAGACGTCACTGAAAAATCAGATGTCAGACGCACAGCGGATGCGCGTGCGTTTCTTACAGACGATTGTCCAAAATAGTTGTTGTCAATATTATATATATATATATATATATACATCGCTCAATGACAAAAAAAAAGTTGACAAACTATTATTGGCTTTTAGAGTAGTAAAGTTTAAAAACGTTTTGCAAATATTGACATATATGTGTTCATGTGTAAAATGCATTACAAACTAACAATGCAGTGTTAATAAAAACAACAAATGGTAGCGGACGATTTTACGCAGACGTCACAGGTTTGCTCCCGGTACGACTCGCCCAGCTTGATGCCATACTTAATAAAGCTACAATTTGTGGCACAAGAAAACAAACTTACTATGCTTAGCTGTACTGGTTATCTTGTGTGAGTCTATATACTTTTTTTCCAAAAAGACGTAGAGCTTTTACACACACTAAAGTAACATATAAGGTGCTATGGAATGCAGAATTGAGAATAAATAACGTAACGAATGGACCTAAAAGGCATTCTTTTATATATAACATTACACAAAATGTTCCCAGTGGCTTAGCCTGTCGAAGCACACGCGCAGGCACGGCCTTCACTGTAGGTACTACAAATCATTGCCGATGTTTATAGCAATAAAATGTATGCCAAAATAAATGAACAGAAGCAATATAGTGCTAAACTAGTGTGCGACATTACATATAGATTTTGAACACGCAGATCCGTAGGGCAGACAAGTCATTTGCGCTAACCTACGTGTCTGTCTTTAAAGTGATGGACTGTGTGAGGTCGCTTTGTGCTCGCCGAAGTAGCATGTACAATTACGGAAAGGACCAGAACACTTTTTAAATCTGATAATAAAAATCTACAAATTAAGTTGATATCCATTCTTTCTGAGTTATTTTAGGATTAGCACAATAGTGGTTTGCTTGTAATTCGTCAACCATATGTACATTTTTAATCAAGTGAAACACAGTAATGTACCGCAATCAGGAAATAGCTTAAATGACCTCCAGTCCTCGAACACTCCCTAGTGCTTTAAAGTAGTTCTTGAAGTTTTCTCTTATAAGGCAAGATACGTGAACGCTGCCACGCGGCTTAGTCAAGGTGAGCAAAAGTACAAACTGATACTGATCACTTAAAACGCCCAGGCTAGGACATAATAGAACCTCCCTGAGTCAATTCCTAATAAAGTAGGAGCTGGATAATCAAAGTACATTGGATAGACTAACATTATACTATCGAATTATCGTGTTGTATCAAGAAACCACATATATATATACAGGATGTCAAAATGTTTGTGTCCAAAACGCTAGGATATGGTCAAGCTCGGTGAGAAAATCATTTTGCCAATGGAAAGGGGGAGCGAAAATGCTTCGTATAGGAGTGGGATAATTTTTTAACATTTTTTTAAATTGTAATTTTAGGGATGGCTGTTCCGACATACGTTTACAAAATGCATGATTGTGAGAGAACGCATTCTTCAATTGAAAAAACCGAGGCATATCGGATATATACCCGATATTAGCTAGCGCAATGACTATTGTGATATTAAGAAGAGCTTGCAAAATTATAATTTTACTTTCGCATCTTTGAACTTTCACGCCCAGGTTTCAAAAGGTTTTCCATTACGCGCGCACAACCAATATGTCCAGAGGAACGTGCATCTCTAGTGAATTATTTTGGTACTAAATTGGTGGAGCTGACATCTGTGGTTGCAAAGTAACTCAAATCTACCTATGGCCATATTGGGTGTGAGTGCATCTATATATATATATATATATATATATATATATATTATATACAGTGTCATAATTTTTGTGTCCAAAACGCAAGGGTATGGTCAAGCTCGCCTGAGCTAAAAACTAAGTAGTATGCGGGCACGTCACGTAATACTACTAATGATACAGCTACACTATGGAATCACTTTTGCGAACTTGCAATTTCATAGAAATAAATTGTCTTTGTATCGAATCTTTAGCACTTAGAGGAATGGCGCTGTTGTTCGGCATAATACCTACGCATATATTAAGGAGGCAGCCGCAGAAAATCCCAAATTCTTAACGCTTCAGTCACGCACGCTAGAGATGAGAGAGTTGCCTATGCACTCTCTGCCGTGTATGTCATTGGATCTCTACTTTAGCAATTACTTACAAAATGTAATTACTGCATGTCTGGGTTGCTTGACAGGTCCGTGCCGTTAGGTTAGTTTATTGGCATGAATGAATCAAAGTTTATACGACAACTGAAGCGGTGGCTAGAAAAGAGCAAGAGAGAAACAATAAATGAATTGTCACGTTATCTTTTAAAATGCACATATGTTTATTTACATTTAACATAAACTAGGGACGTGAAACAAAT